>NC_069469.1:20085755-20098255 GCF_026875155.1 Cherax quadricarinatus
ACAGGAACTACAAGTAAAGAGAAGAACTGACAGGTAAAACAAGTAAAGATGAGGAACTGACAGGAACTACAAGTAAAGAGAGAACTGACAGGACTACAAGTAAAGATGAAGAACTGACAGGAACTACAAGAAGAAGAGAACCTGACAGAACTACAAGTAAAGAAAGAGAACATGACAGGAACTAAGCAAGAAGAGGAACTGACAGGAACTACAATCAAAGAAGGAACTGACAGGAACTCAAGCAATGAAGGAACTGACAGGAACTACACGTAAAGATAGGAACTGACAGGAACTACAAGCGAAAAGGAGGAACTGTCAGGAAACTACAAGTAAAGATGAAGAACTGACAGGAATACAAGTAAAGATGAAGAATGACAGAACTACAAGTTAGATGAGGAACTGACAGGAACTACAAGTAAAGATGAGACTGACAGGTACTAAGTAAAGATGAGGAACTGACAGGAACTACAAGTAAAGAAGAGGACTGACAGGATTACAAGTAAAGATGAGAACTGACTGGAACTACAAGTAAAGATGAAGAACTGACAGGAACTACAAGTAGAAGGAACTGAGTACATAGATGGGACTGACAGTGAACTACAAGTAAAGTGATGGAACTGGACAGGAACTACAAGTAAAGAGGAGAACTGACAGGAACTAAGTAAAGAGAATGACAGTACAAGTAAGATGAGAACTGACAGGAACTACAAGTAAAGATGAAGTAACTGACAGGAACTACAAGTAAAGATGGGGAATGACAGGTAAAGTAAAGATGAGGAACTGACAGGAACTACAAGTAAAGATGAGGAACTGACAGGAACTACAAGTAAAGATGAGGAACTGACAGGAACTACAAGTAAAGAAGAGGAACTGACAGGAACTACAAGTAAAGATGAAGAACTGACAGGAACTACAAGTAAAGATGAGGAACTGACAGGAACTACAAGTAAAGATGAGGAACTGACAGGAACTGCAAGTAAAGAAGAGGAACTGACAGGTACAAGTAAAGATGAAGAACTGACAGGAACTACAAGTAAAGATGAAGAACTGACAGGAACTACAAGTAAAGAAGAGGAACTGACAGGTACAAGTAAAGATGAAGAACTGACAGGAACTACAAGTAAAGATGAAGAACTGACAGGAACTACAAGTAAAGAAGAGGAACTGACAGGTACAAGTAAAGATGAGGAACTGACAGGAACTGCAAGTGAAGATATCAGCCTTGGTTTATCTCTGGCTGAGAGAGTCATGGATGGTGTGGTGGAAGACTCGCTGTCTGTGGTCTACCATGCATCAGCTGCTCTCAGTATTGATACTGCTGCTGCTGTTGTTGCTTGCTGTCGTTGATATGGCTGTTGTTGATGTTGCTGTCGTTGATATGGCTGTTGTTGATGTTGCTATTGTTGATATGGCTGTTGTTGATGTTGCTGTTGTTGATGTGGCTGTTGTTGATGTTGCTGTCGTTGATGTTGCTGTGCTGATGCTGCTGTTGTTGATGTGCTGTCGTTGATATGGCTGTTGTTGATGTTGCTGTCGTTGATATGGCTGTTGTTGATGTGGCTATTGTTGATGTTGCTGTTGTTGATGTTGCTGTTGCTGATGCTGCTGTTGTTGATGTTGCTGTTGTTGATGTGCTGTTGTTGATGTTGCTGTTGTTGATGTGGCTGTTGTTGATGTTGCTGTTGTTGATGTTGCTGTTGTTGATGTTGTTGTTGATGTGGCTGTTGTTGATGTTGCTGTTGTTGATGTTGCTGTTGCTGATGCTGCTGTTGTTGATGTTGCTGTTGTTAATGCTGCTATTGTTGATGTTGTTGTTGTTAATGCTGCTATTGTTGATGTTGTTGTTGATGGCTGTTGTTGATGTGCTGTTGCTGATGTGGCTGTTGTTGATGTTGTCGTTGATGTTGCTGTTGTTGATGTGGCTGTTGTTGATGTTGTTGTTGATGTGGCTGTTGTTGATGTTGCTGTTGTTGATGTGGCTGTTGTTGATGTTGCTGTTGTTGATGTTGATGTTGTTGATGTGGCTGTTGTTGATGTTGTTTTTTGTTCTTGTTGATACTGGTGGTGTTTTAGATGGTGGTGGTGTGTGATGATGATGGTGGTTGGTGGTGGTAGTGGTGTGGTGATGGCAGGGGTGGTGGCAGTAGTGGTGGCGGTGGTGGTAATGGTAGTGGTGGGTGGTGGTGGGGTGGTGGCAGTGGTGGTGGTGGTAGTGGTGGTGGCAGTGGTGGTGGTGGTGATGGCTGTGGTGTTGGCAGTGGTGGTGGTAGTGGTAGTAGTGGTGGTGGTAGTGGTAGTGCTGGTAGTGTCAGTGGTGGTGGTGGTTTTGGTAGTGGTGATGGTAGTGGTGGTGGTGGTTTTGGTAGTGGTGGTGGTGATGATGGCAGTTTTGATGGCAGTGGTGGTGGTGACGGCAGTTTTGATGGCAGTGGTGTTGGTGATGGCAGTAATGGTAGTGGTGGTGGACGTGGTGGTGGTACTGGTAATGGTGGTGGTAGTGGTGATAGCAGTGGTGGTAGTGATAATATCAGTGATGGCAGTGGTGGTAGCACTGGTGGTAGTGGTAATAGCAGTGATGGTAGTGGTAATAGCAGTGGTGGTAGTGGTGATAGCAGTGGTGGCAGTGGTAATAGCGCTATCATCACTTGCTAGATGTTCCAGTCAGTGTTCATATGCTGAGAATTTACACTAATTCCTTGTTAAGGGATTACATAATCCCGGTCTGACGGTGGAAAAAAAAGGTCACCTTGCAGCCTTAATAACCCAGTGTAGCCGATAGGATTCAAACCCCCCACTAACCAACCAACCTGCTACCTTGCTGACAACTTAAAATAAAATAATGTGATCTGGCTTATGTTTACAATATTTGTAACAGCAATTTCGATTAAAAGCGTAATTATTTAGGTATTTTAGCCATAAAATAAAAACGTTAGGCCTTCAGTAAGTCGAGGTTTGATGATGGTTCCAGGAAAGGCGAAATATCCTCCAGTTGTGGATTATTTCTCGTCTACAATGACTGTCAGTTTTTGTTGGCCGCTGTCATAACGTCTGTTATGATGACTGTCAGTCATTGTTCGTCTTCCTCATATTGTCATCTCTCATTATCGTCCATCATTGTTTATCGTGTCTCATCAGGTCACAGCCTTCATGATAGTAGTCCAGCGTTGTTAGTCTCCTGTCCGCCCTCCTTAGCTTCACAAGACTGTAGCTGCTGCTGCTGTTGTTACTGCTGCTGCTGTTGTTGTTGCTGCTGCTGTTTTTGCTGCTGCTGCTGCTGTTGTTGCTGCTGCTGCTGCTGTTGCTGCTGCTGCTGCTGCTGTTGCTGCTGCTGCTGGTATTGCTCCCGTCTCTCCTTTTATACATGCAAGACCACGTAACAGAAGGCCGCTAGTCTGTCTCTTTTATGTCCTTCAAGAAGCTTGTCTCACCCGTCAAACAGGTGTCCAGCTCCTCCAGAATGATTGTCACACTTGTGTTGCCCTTGACAGCGACTGTTTGATAACCTAGACACCTGCCTGAAGTGATCTTCAGACAGGTGTCCAGGTCCTCCTCTTGTAGCCCTCGATAGTGACTGTTACTACTTTAGACAGGTGTCCAAGCCCTCCTGGATGACTGTCACATTCTTGCGCACATCTCTCAGTTCTTTTCTTCAAGTGATTGATTATAAGGATGATAACATTCATTTACTATGTGTTTGTGTCTGCCAGACTGCCAAAAGTACTTGTAACTAAGCCTAAGCCAGGCTACTACAACATCAGTCAGTCTGCATGTCTACCAGACTACCAGAAGTACTTGTAACTAAGCCTAACCCAGGCTACTACAACATCAGTCAGTCTGCATGTCTAGCAGACTGCCAGAAGTACTTGTAACTAAGCCTAAGCCAGGCTATTACAACATCAGTCAGTCTGCGTGTCTACCAGACTGCCAGAAGTACTTGTATCGAAGCCTAAGCCAGGCTACTACAATTATCTCGGTCAAAAGTCGACCCAACTGAGTGGAAGTGTCAGTCACGTGACCGAGGTCTTTCACTGGCTTGCCTCTCCATCTCATAACCAAGTCAAGCCCCACTTCACCAGTTAGCAAACCACCAGAGAGCATCACTCAGACTTCCAGTCTGTCAGTGCAAACTTGCCCCACTAACTCGCACTGCCCTTCCTGATACCACAGAGAATTATAGATCCACTAGCCACTGGCCCTGACATCCTCGAAAACGATGATAACTATACACACGCCTCTCCCTTCCAATATGGCGCATATCTTCCTGACTTCAGCGATGAGCGTGTTGACAGAGGCATCCAGTGAGTGCATCCGACTGATATCATATGATCAGTAATTATGATGGAATCTAGCTCAATCGTCATAAGTTAGTTTTAATGATATTAGGAGGGCAAATAGTTCAATTTGATAATTAGTGTGTCCGTCTCAACCTGATGATGACAGTTCTTGTCTGAGAGAGCAGCAATCACAGAAGATAGCCCTCTGTTTATACATTTTGAGAGACACATCTCTTGATGAATATACACTTGGATATGCGCACTACTCTGGGTATATATACTGTAAAAGAAAGACCTCTCGGTGTATGAGTGTATATACTGAGAGATAATCTGGTAGTATGTGTAATGTAGTGAGAGGGGAAAATCTCCCTTTACTCTTTGATCTAGAGAGATAAAGTTTAGACATTATTAGAACGTAAAGCTGGCTAGTGGTCACTGGCTAGTGGTCACTGGCTAGTGGTCACTGGCTAGTGGTCACTGGCTAGTGGTCACTGGCTAGTGGTCACAGGCTAGTGGTCACTGGCTAGTGATCACTGGCTAGTGATTGTTGGCTAGTGGTCACTGGCTAGTGATCGCTGGTTAGTGGTCACTGGCTAGTGATCACTGGCTAGTGATCACTGGCTAGTGGTCACTGGCTAGTGATCGCTGGCTAGTGATTGTTGGCTAGTGGTCACTGGCTAGTGATCGCTGGTTAGTGGTCACTGGCTAGTGATTACTGGCTAGTGGTCACTGGCTAGTGGTCACTAACTGATACTTAACTTTAAACCCCATTGTTTGTGGATGAAGAACTCAAACCTCACCGTGTAACTTCCGCCGACATAACGTTTTGCACTTACATTACTCCATTATCTAACACCTTAGCCTTCCCCTGGACATATCAGCACCATCAATCATACCAGGAGATATGGTATACCCCGGAGCGACGAGAATCTTAGTATATTTGGATATATCTTAGGAAATTGGAAGATAATTGGCTAGAGTGGATCTGTGATTTGCATGTAGTAGATGTTTTCAAACGCACACACACACACACACACACACACACACACACACACACACACACACACACACAACACACACACACACACACACACACTCGTGGAGGAGTCAAGCGGTTTGAGCTCGTGTTTTGGTGGTAATTTCTGACTGTGCCATAAGGAATAGAGTGTGGGATATAGGCGTGTGCACGCATAAGAGTGCATATAATCATTTAAGCCCCGAAAAAAGGAAATATAAGTGATCACAGAAAAGAAAACAAAGGAAATAGTGACTAAGTGTTTAGTGGGGGCCGGGGGAAGGAAGGTGAACGGTTGTGTCAGGCCAAATAGTGTTGCCATAAAAAACGCAGTGGGGTATTTGAAGAAAGTGCGACTCAAGACCAGGAAGATAAGAGATATTGTATAGATGTGTCAGTAAATACAGTAAAGTGAAAAAATTAGATGAGCTAGAGACTATAGTGCATACAGGAAGTTAGTGGAAAAATTACCGAGAAGCATCAAGCATCTTCAACTTCTGGGACAGGACTGACCCGCAACGTTACTCCACTGCCAGCCGCAAGTAATATTCACCTAGTTTGAGTTGCATGGGGTCAACAGTACCTGTCTCAGCGGGAATTGGGGGTCACTCCCTCGAGCTATCGAATTAGAATAAGCAGCATTTACTGGCTTTTAAATAGAATTTCGAGTAGCGGCATATAGGCGAACCCTAGTGTATTTATTTTTTAAGTAATTTTAAGCGCATAAGACAGTACAATGGGAACCAAGAGATCGGGTACATATGCAATACATATGTAGTACATACGTGGGAAATAAGGACTATTTACATAAACATATCCACACACATTTGGGTGAGAACAACTTCTGCTGTTAGGCAATTGAATAGCTGTAGCACACACACACACACACACACACACACCCCACACACACACAACACAACACAACACACACAACACACACATACAGGATTTCACACCTTCCTGTGAAGTGACCCTCTAACTTCCCTTTTCCCCGTTTTCCTTCCCCTCCTCCCCTTTTCCTCTCTTTTCCCCTCTCTTCTTTTTCTCTCTCTCCTCTTCTCTCTCTCTCTCTTCCCCTTCTCTCTCTCCCCTTCTCTCTCTCCTCTCTCTTTTTTCCTCTCTCTCTTCTATCTTCATCTCTCTCTTCCTCTCTCTCGCTCTTCTTTCTCTCTTCTTCTCTCTCTCTTCCTCTCTCCTCTCTTCCTCTCTCCACTTCCTCTCTCCTCTTCCTCCCCTCTCTCCCTCTCTCTCTCTCTTTTCCTCCTCTCTCTCTTCCTCTCTCTCTTCCTCTCTTCTTTTCTCTCTCTCTTTTCCCCTTGTCACTCCCCCTCTCTCTTACCTTTTCCCTCTCTCTCACTTTCTCCCCCCTTTCCCTTCTTTCCCCCTCTCTCCTTCTCCCCTCCCCCTTCTCTCTCTTTCTCCCTCTCTCTCACTCTCTCCCCCTTTTTCTTTTTCTCTTTCTCTCTCTCTTTCATTAAAAAAAAAATAGTTGGGACTCGCAGGAATCAGAGATCAGATGACAATGGTACTGGTAGGGAGGAATGGATGGAGGAGCAGTGGAAAAGAATAGAGTAAGACTGGGAGAGAAAATTAGGAGAGCTTTCTGAAAAACATGGAGAAAGAGCTCTCTGTGAAATGGGAAAAAGAGGTTGGAGAAGGAGACGAAGAATTGGGAGGCACAAATCGAAACTGCAGTAGCCAGGGTAAAGGTCCTAGAATTTGAGGTAAACAGGCTGAAGCAAAGCTCAGGGGTAGTGATCAGATAAGACACACTATTCGAAGCTGAGAGGCTGAACAGGAAGGAAGGAGATATGAATTATGCTAAGGTCATATCAGCCTGCAAAGAAGGGCCAGGAGTGGGAAAGGGGAAGAGCAGATGGGTGGCGATGGAGAGGGAGATAGGTCGAATGCTGAGGCACAACCATGCTACCAAGAGCTGCTGGAAAAATCAAGGGAGAAAATGACCACAATGGGAGGAGGAAAGGGCAAAATCAGTGTTTATCCATGGGCTTCAGGAGAGAGAGGAGAGGACACACACTGAAAGACGGCAGGAAGAAAGAAGGAGATGAGAAAATCATCACGGAAATAGGGGGAGAAGACATGGACGAGATTGTAAAATTTTAGAGAATAGGGGAGTACTTGAAGGGGAGAAACCGACCGATCAAGCTGATTCTCAGGACAGAAACAGTGCGGAACAGGGTCCTCCAAGAGAACCACGGGTTTAAAACTCGGAAGAGTACAAAAGGTGTTCCTAACAGAGACAAACACAACGGAGAAAACAGCAGCTGAGGAGAGACAAATAAGCGAAAGGAGCTAGGAAAGGAGACAAGGATGGAACCAGCAGGAGGTCGTCAGAGCAAAAGAGCAGCAAGGGCAAGCACACACACAATATCTCGGGGAAACCCCCAAACCTATACCATTCCAACACACAATACAATCCATACCCACAGCTTCCACCAACCCCAACATAGAACCCCAGGTTTTGCTACCCGGTCTCCCACCCCCCACAGGCCCCCCAAACCACAGTGTTGGAAAGAAACTGAAGGTATGGTACATAAACGCTGAAGGAATAAAACAAGTGGAAAGGGGTGGCACGAAAGAGTCAAAGAGCATCACAGACATCATAAGGGGATCACAGAAACAACTTACAGTATGATAACAGATGCCATCTTCAACGGGATACAGATTGAGGAAAAGACCAGAAAGGACAGGGGGGGGGTTGGAAGAGTGGCCCCTTGCTGATCAAACACCGATGGAAAATTTTGATGAGCTGGAGAGAGGGACAGTGGAGAAGAAAGTGATTGCATAGCGGGAACGCTTCACTCTGGAGGTCCCAGGTGATAATTGCAGTGATGTATAACCTACCACAGAAACAGCAGGAGCCAAGGCAAGAGTATGACGAGAGCAATAGAGCGATGGTTGACACACTTGCTGCAGTGGCCAGAAGAGCTCATGCATGCAGGGCAAAGCTCCTGATCATGGCGACTTTAACCACAAGGAGATCGAATGGGAGAATTTGGAGCCACATGGGGGGCCAAGATACATGGAGGGCTAAAAGATGGAGGTGGTACTGGAAAACTTCATGTACCAACACGTAAGGAACACTACAAGAGAGAGAGGAGAGAGAACCAGCAAGACTGGACTTAGTATTCACCTTGAATAGTGCAGATATTGGGACGTCACATATGAAAAGACCCCTTGGGCCAGCGACATGTGGTTTTGAGCTTCGAATACACAGTGGAGCTACAAGTGGAGGGGGAAGCAGGAAGGCCAGGACAAAAGAAACCCAAACTACAGGAAAGGGGACTACGCAGGAATGAGGAACTTCCTGAATGAGGTTTTAGTGGGACAGAGAACTGGCAGGGAAGCCAGTTAATGAGATGATGGAATATGTAGCAACAATGTGCAAGGAGGCTGAGGAGAGGTTTTACCCAAGGGTAAAAAGGGAAAAATGAAAAGCCAGGATGAGCCCATGGTTCACCAAAAATGCAAGGAGGCAAAAACCAAGTGTGCTAGGGGAATGGAAGAAATATAGGGAAAGGGAAAGGGCCCAGGAGAATAAGGAAAAGCAGTCGTTAGAGCCCGAAACTAATATGCACAGATAAGAAGGGAGGCCCAACGTCAATATGAAAACGACATTGCAGCAAAAACCAAATCTGAACCCAAAAGCTCTTATACAGCCACATCAGGAAGAAAACAACCGTCAAAGACCAGGTATCAGGCTAAGGAAGGAAGGAGGAGAGACAACAAGAAATGACAGTGAAGTATGCGAGGAACTCAACAAGAGATTCAAAGAAGTGTTCACAGAAGGAGACAGAAGGGGCTCCAGGGAAAAACGGTGATGTGGGGTACACCACCATGTGCTGGACACAGTACACACAACCGAGGAAGAAGTGAAGAGGCTTTGAGTGAGCTAGATACCCAAAGGCAATGAGGCCCGATAACATCTCTCCATGGGTCCTGAGGAAGGAGCAGAGGCGCTATGTGTACCCTTAACAACAATATTCAATACATCTATCGAAAACAGGGAGGGTTGCCTGAGGCATGGAAGACAGCAAATGTGGCCCCAATCTTTAAAAAAGGAGACAGACATGAAGCACTAAACTACAGACCAGTGTTACTGACATGTATATCATGCAAATTCATGGAAAAGATTGTCAGGAGAAGAGTGGTGGAACATCTAGAAAGGAATGATCTCATCACCAGCAGCCAACATGGTTTCAGAGAAGGGAAATCCTGTGTCACAAACCTACAGGAGTTCTATGACATGGTGACAGCAATGAGACAAGAGAGAGAGAGGGGTGGGTGGATTGCATTTTCTTGGACTGCAAGAAGGCGTTTGACACAGTACCACACAAGAGATTAGTGCAAAAACTGAGGGACCAAGCAGGGATAACAGGGAAGGCTCTGCAATGGATCAGGGAATACTTGTCAGGAAGACAGCAGCGAATAATGGTACGTGGCGAAGTGTCAGAGTGGGCACCTGTAACCAGCGGGGTCCCACAGGGGTCAGTCCTAGGACCAGTGCTGTTTCTGGTATTTGTGAACGACTTGACGGAAGGAATAAACTCCGAGGTGTCCCTGTTTGCAGATGACGTGAAGTTGATGAGAAGAATTCATTCGATTGAAGACCAGGCAGAAATACAAAGGGATCTGGACAGGCTGCAGACCTGGTCCAGCAATTGGCTCCTGGAGTTCAATCCCACCAAGTGCAAAGTCATGAAGATTGGGGATGGGCAAAGAAGACCGAAGACGGAGTACAGTCTAGGGGGCCAGAGACTACAAACATCACTCAAGGAAAAAGATCTTGGGGTGAGTATAACTCCAGGCACATCTCCTGAAGCGCACATCAACCAAATAACTGCTGCAGCGTATGGGCGCCTTGCAAACCTCAGAACAGCATTCCGACATCTTAATAAGGAATCGTTCAGGACCCTGTACACCGTGTACGTTAGGCCCATATTGGAGTATGCTGCACCAGTTTGGAACCCACACCTAGCCAAGCATGTAAAGAAACTAAAGAAAGTGCAAAGGTTTGCAACAAGACTAGTCCCAGAGTTAAGAGGTATGTCCTACGAGGAGAGGTTAAGGGAAATCAACCTGACGACACTGGAGGACAGGGGAGATAGGGGGAACATGATAACGACTTACAAAATACTGGACAAAGACAGGATGTTCCAGAGACTGAACACAGCAACACGGGGACACAGTTGGAAGCTGAAGAAGCAGATGAATCACAGGGATGTTAGGAAGTATTTTTTCAGCCACAGAGTAGTCAGGAAGTGGAATAGTTTGGGAAGCGATGTAGTGGAGGCAAGATCCATACATAGCTTTAAGCAGAGGTACGATAAAGCTCATGGTTCAGGGAGAGTGACCTAGTAGCGACCAGTGAAGAGGCGGGGCCAGGAGCTTGGACTCGACCCCTGCAACCTCAACTAGGTGAGTAACTAGGTGAGTACACACTTTTGGTAACCGAGGTCAGATAATTCCTTTACAAATGCGGTTTTTAACTCTGCCTTCGACAGGCTGGGATAAATAATGCTTTAAATTAATGTTGAGAGTGACAGTGTTGCATATTGCAAGTAGTTAGTGTTGAGTATGTTGCATGCTGCAGAACTTTACCTAGTGTTGAGAGTGTTGCATTCTGCAGCACTTTGAGTTCTCTTGCGGCACCTCTCTCACCATTTCAACAGGATTAAAACCCGTTCTTTCGATTTTCTCGACCTGTCTTCTCGCAGGTTTAACGGCCTGTCTCCTAAACCACCGTCTTAGGGGGAGCCAATCAAGACTGTGATCCAAGCTAGAGGCAAAGGGCTGCTCCAATTCCTTGCATCAAGAGCCCCTTTCATCAGCCCACCCCCAAAAACAGAAAGTCAGTAGCCCCTTTCCTTCGGAGAGCGAGGTAGGTTACCAATTCCTACTCAGTGACTTTTCCACTGTGTAAGCATGAGCAAATTAATGTCTCTCTTGTCCGTGGAAGACCCAGCTGGGTGCAGTATTGTCAGAGGGGAATCTGATCGTCTGTGTCAGAGGGGAATCTGATCGTCTGTGTCAGAAGGGAATCTGATCGTCTCTGTCAGAGGGGAATCTGATCGTCTGTGTCTGAGGGGAATCTGATCGTCTGTGTCAGAGGGGAATTTGATCGTCTGTGTCAGAGAGGGATCTGATCGCCTGTGTCAGAGAGGAATCTGATCGTCTGTGTCAGAGGGGAATCTGATCGTCTGTGTTAGAGGAGAATCTGATCGTCTGCGTCAGAAAGGGATCTGATCGCCTGTGTCAGAAAGGGATCTGATCGCCCGTGTCAGAAAGGGATCTGATCGTCTGTGTCAGAGAGGGATCTGATCGCCTGTGTCAGAGAGGGACCTGATCGTCTGTGTCAGAGGGGAATCTGATCGTCTGTGTTAGAGGAGAATCTGATCGTCTGCGTCAGAGAGGGATCTGATCGCCTGTGTCAGAGAGGGATCTGATCGCCTGTGTCAGAAAGGGATCTGATCAGAAAGGGATCTGATCGTCTGCGTCAGAGAGGGATCTGATCGCCTGTGTCAGAGACGGATCTGATCGCCTGTGTCAGAAAGGGATCTGATCGTCTATGTAATTCCTATTCTTTATGAAATATATCTCAAGTATTTGAATAACGTAAATTGGTCCGGTAACCAACTTTCTGAGACTAGCTCCAGTAAGTTGAGAGAGAGAGAGAGAGAGAGAGAGAGAGAGAGGAGAGAGAGAGAGAGAGAGAGAGAATGTCCCTTAACACCGCTGTTACTGTTATGCAGCTCTAAGAAATGCCCATGTTGATAATGTTTATAATGTTGATAATGTTTATAATGTTGATAATGTTTATAATGTTGATAATGTTTATAATGTTGATAATGTTTATAATGTTGATAATGTTTATAATGTTGATAATGTTTATAATGTTGATAATGTTTATAATGTTGATAATGTTTATAATGTTGATAATGTTTATAATGTTGATAATGTTTATAATGTTGATAACGTTTATAATGTTGATAATGTTTATAATGTTGATAATGTTTATAATGTTGATAATGTTTATAATGTTATTATGAAGCGATAGGGAATCAAGAGGAGGAGAAGGAGGGAAAAGTCTTACTTAGAGAGAGAGAGAGAGAGAGAGAGAGAATTTTGAACCCTCGTGATGGTAGGTTTCCATCCTGAGGTTTCCTTTGGAGATTCCTCTCGCTCGCTCC
>NC_069469.1:20100755-20125755 GCF_026875155.1 Cherax quadricarinatus
AGAGAGATGAGGCAGGTAGTCACCTGTCTTGCCATTGTAGGTTCTGTATTACAATAAGATGATTTGATGAGGGGGAAAGAATTCTTCCTCCGCAAACCATGCGTGTCGTGGGAGGCAACTAAAATGCCGGAAGCAAAGGGCTAGTAACCCCTTCTCCTGTATAAATTACCAAAAGTAAAAAAGAAGTGTTTCTTCTTTTTCTCAGGTCACCTTGTCTCGATGGGAGACAGCCGGTGTGTTAAAACAGGAATCGAAAAACGTGCATTTAAAAATTTAATATCACCTGTAAACTCCTGTTTACAAGCAATTTAATTTCAGGTGCCCTTATTCAATACTTTTTACCAAAAAATACCAAAGTTTTTGTAGAAAGGCCCTACAAGACGGCTTACTACATTCTAAACATATCTCACGTTACTTTTCCTTCTGCAGTGTCATTTGAGAGATGATCTCACATCACAACAGTCGTAGATAACTGATGCCAGCATGTTCTCTTAAAATAAAAAAAATGATGGCAAGATCACTTCAATGGATTCCTTAGTTAAAAGTGCTTTTACGTCAAGGCTTACCAATTTTTTTTAATGTAAGTTAACCCAGACTTTCCTGTTACCTATTTTAAGTCTTCTGGCAACGAGTCATTTATTATTAAAATGGCTGAATATGTATATATATATATATATATATATATATATATATATATATATATATATATATATATATATACATATATATATATATATATATATATATATATATATTATATATATATATATATATATTATATATATATATATATATATATATATTTTTCAACAAGTCGGCCGTCTCCCACCGAGGCAGGGTGACCAAAAAAGAAAGAAATCCCCAAAAAGAAAATACTTTCATCATCATTCAACATTTTCACCACACTCGCACATTTATCACTGTTTTTGCAGAGGTGCTCAGAATACAACAGTCTAGAAGCATACACATATAAAGATACACAACATATCCCTCCAAACTGCCAATATCCCAAACCCCTCCTTTAAAGTGCAGGCATTGTACTTCCATTTCCAGGACTCAAGTCCGACTATATGAAAATAACCGGTTTCCCTGAATCCCTTCACTAAATATTACCCTGCTCACACTCCAACAGATCGTCAGGTCCCAAGTACCATTCGTCTCCATTCACTCCTATCTAACACGCTCACGCACGCTTGCTGGAAGTCCAAGCCCCTCGCCCACAAAACCTCCTTTACCCCCTCCTCCAACCCTTTCGAGGACGACCCCTACCCCGCCTTCCTTCCCCTATAGATTTATATGCTTTCCATGTCATTCTACTTTGATTCATTCTCTCTAAATGACCAAACCACCTCAACAACCCCTCTTCTGCCCTCTGACTAATACTTTTATTAACTCCACACCTTCTCCTAATTTCCACACTCCGAATTTTCTGCATAATATTTACACCACACATTGCCCTTAAACAGGACATCTCCACTGCCTCCAACCGTCTCCTCGCTGCTGCATTTACCACCCAAGCTTCACACCCATATAAAAGTGTTGATACTACTATGCTTTCATACATTCCCTTCTTTGCCTCCATAGATAACGTTTTTTGACTCCACATATACCTCAACGCACCACTCACCTTTTTTCCCTCATCAATTCTATGATTAACCTCATCCTTCATAAATCCATCCGCCGACACGTCAACTCCCAAGTATCTGAAAACATTCACTTCTTCCATACTCCTCCTCCCCAATTTGATATCCAATTTTTCTTTATCTAAATCATTTGACACCCTCATCACCTTACTCTTTTCTATGTTCACTTTCAGCTTTCTACCTTTACACACATTCCCAAACTCATCCACTAACCTTTGCAATTTTCTTTAGAATCTCCCATAAGCACAGTATCATCAGCAAAAAGTAACTGTGTCAATTCCCATTTTGAATTTGATTCCCCATAATTTAATCCCACCCCTCTCCCGAACACCCTAGCATTTACTTCCTTTACAACCCCATCTATAAATATATTAAACAACCATGGTGACATTACACATCCCTGTCTAAGACCTACTTTTACCGGGAAATAGTCTCCCTCTCTTCTACACACCCTAACCTGAGCCTCACTATCCTCATAAAAACTCTTTACAGCGTTTAATAACTTACCACCTATTCCATATACTTGCAACATCTGCCACATTGCTCCTCTATCCACTCTATCATATGCCTTTTCTAAATCCATAAATGCAATAAAAACTTCCCTACCTTTATCTGAATACTGTTCACATATATGCTTCAATGTAAACACTTGATCTACACATCCCCTACCCACTCTGAAACCTCCTTGCTCATCCGTAATCCTACATTCTGTCTTACCTCTAATTCTTTCAATTATAACCCTACCGTACACTTTTCCTGGTATACTCAGTAAACTTATTCCTCTATAATTTTTACAGTCTCTTTTGTCCCCTTTCCCTTTATATAAAGGGACTATACATGCTCTCCACCAATCCCTAGGTACCTTCTCCTCTTTCATACATTTATTGAACAAAAGTACCAACCACTCCAACACTATATCCCCCCCTGCTTTTAACATTTCTGTCATGATCCCATCAGTTCCAGCTGCTTTACCCCCTTTCATTTTACGTAATGCCTCACGTACCTCCCCCACACTTACATTCTGCTCTTCTTCACTCCTAAAAGATGGTATACCTCCCTGACCAGTGCATGAAATTACTGCCTCTGTTTCTTCCTTAACATTTAAAAGTTCCTCAAAATATTCTCGCCATCTACCTAATACCTCCATCTCCCCATCTACTAACTCCCCTACTCTGTTTTTAACTGATAAATCCATATTTTCCCTTGGCTTTCTTAACTTGTTTAACTCACTCCAAAATTTTTTCTTATTTTCATTAAAATTTCTTGACAGTGCCTCTCCCACTCTATCATCTGCTCTCCTTTTGCACTCTCTCACCACTCTCTTTACCTTTCTTTTACTCTCCATATATTCTGCTCTTCTTATAACACTTCTGCTTTGTAAAAACCTCTCATAAGCTACCTTTTTCTCTTTTATCACACCCTTTACTTCATCATTCCACCAATCACTCCTCCTTGCTCCTGCACCCACCCTCCTATAACCACAAACTTCTGCCCCACATTCTAATACTGCATTTTTAAACTATTCCAACCCTCTTCAACCCCCCCATTACTCATCTTTGCACTAGCCCACCTTTCTGCCAATATATATATATATATATATATATATATATATATTTTATATATATATATATATATATATATATATATATATATATATATATATATATATATATATATATATATATAATATATAATATTATATATATGTCAGAGTAAACAATATTAAATGTTTCATCTTTTGTATCAGGCGTCAAGTGAAAGCCTAAAGGTAGGAATAAAAGGAAACAGAAGAAGGTACAAAGCATTACTTTCACTGAGGCAACGTTTCGCTCTATAGAGAGCTTCTCAAGTCAAACTCTACCACAGAGCTTTTCAGATCAAGTTCTATTGTAGTGTGTTTCAAGTTAAGCTCCACCAAATAGCTTTTCTAAGTGAAGATCTATTACAGAGCTCAAGTCGAGTTCTCCCATAGTGCTGTTCAGAGTCAAGCTTTACAACAGACCTTTTAAAAAAATCAAGCCCTGCCGTAGACCTCTACAGAAATTAAGCTCTACCATAGAGCCTTTCAAAGTCAAGCTCTATTCAAAGGCCTGACAGAACGATCTTTATCAAAATTAATTATTTATCTTTTTTTGTGGAGGTGCCAGACATGGAAGATTTCGTCAATTCTCTTTTGGATTTTTGAGTTCGATAACCTACCTCCTCCCCCCCCCCCCCAAAAAAAAAAAATTAGTTCTATACCTCCAAATATTTTCAGTTCTGCACGCTTATTTTTTCAGTTCTATAGCCTCATTTTTTTTAGTTCTATACCCCACAAAAATGGTTTTAGTTCTATACCACAAAAAAATTTTTTTGCTTCTATACCCCCAAAAATTTTTAGGTCTATACCCCAAAAAATGTTTTTAGTTCTATACCACAAAAAAAAATTTTTAGTTCTACACCCCCCCAAAAAATTTAGTTTTATACCCCTAAAAAATTTTTAGTTTTATACCCCCAAAAATTTTTTTTGTCACCGTTGAAAATTTTCTTTTTAACGTGGGTAGTTCTCTTTTCTTGGTCTAATTAGCATCCATGATTATTGTTAATATAATCAGCTCCACTGACAGCAGAATTAACGGAAAATATGTTATTACCTTGTTCACGTCTCCCTATTTTTTCCCCACTGTCTGTTTCAGCTTCTTTTCTCGTTTAGATTTTTCAATTTTTTTTTTTTTTTTTAATCTTTTTTTTTTTAATTTCCTTTGCTATCTTTTTGTATCTTTTTTTTTTAGCTTTTTCATTCCCTCATAACCTTCCTTTCTTCACTCCCTCATGACCTTTCTTCCTTCACTCAGTCATGGCCTTTCTTCCTTCACTCCCTCATGACCTTCCTTCACTCCTTGTGAGGGAAAAGTTCAATAGATAGGAGTAGAGATATAGTAACAATAGTTTCATTACCGGCTACTAGTTAAGGTAGGGTAAGTCACGCTCCCGTTTTTCCCGCCTTTTCTCCCCTACCCCTAAAGTGATAGTTTGATTGCCAGCTGCTTGTTAACGTAGGGTCAGTCTAGCTCCCGCTATCCCTTCCCCTCCCTCTTCCCCCCCCCCCGAAAGGTGACATGTGGGGCTCTGGTCAAACAGTAAATCACTCGACTCACAGCTCCCAACACTACTGTAAGTACATGCCTGCCTTGTATTCTAGTGGATTTATTGGTTAAAAGCTTCACTTTTGACCAATAATAAACTTAGTCCTTTCAGTCTTGCTCTAGGTTGACTGTTGTAATAATCACCACGTCTTTTGAGTAATGCGCACTGCCATGGAGAGTGATTATTTAAGCAGTGGGTAACCTGTCTATCTTTTCAGCTTGGATGACAGTGAGGGTCACCTGTCAATCAACGAGAAGAACAGGAGAAGGACTAACGTCCAGAGACTTCTCCATTTTGGATTTAAGTACCTGTGCACCTGTATGAAATTGCAGGACGTAACTCCACAGCATTGCAGCGGTAAAGAACCTGCTTTCCTGTCATCGGGAGAGATTACTCACTGGTATACTGTGAAGAACTAGCCAGTGGATGGTCACCAACACCTGCGACACCCCCCCCCCCTTATCATCAGCAACGGCTACGATTTCAACAACAGTGTCACCAACACCAGACACCCTTGTAGATATTAGTGCTGAGTTCAAATGTTATTTTATTCATTTCATTTTTCATTTTTCTTTCTAATAGGATATACCTTTCATGTTTTATTGTTTTATGTTTGATTTAATAAATAGTGTTTATCTTTGTGAATTATTATTTCTTTTTCTATTCAATAATTTTCCTGAGGAGGAGCCAGCCTTGGTAATACTGTCTGAAGTTGTTGCAGGGCTGAGTAAGCCTTCACACTCCTTCATGACCTTTCTTCCTTCACTCGCTCATGGCCTTCCTTCCTTCACTCGCTCATGACCTTCCTTCCTTCACTCCTTCATGACCTTTCTTCCTTCACTCCCTCATGACCTTCCGTCACTCCCTCATGACCTTCCATCACTCCCTCATGACCTTCCATCACTCCCTCATGACCTTCCCTCCATCACTCCCTCATGACCTTCCCTCCATCACTCCCTCATGACCTTCCCTCAATCACTCCCTCATGGCCTTCCCTCCATCACTCCCTCATAACCTTCCATCACTCCCTCATGACCTTCCCTCCATCACTCTCTCATGACCTTCCATCACTCCCTCATGACCTTCCCTCCATCACTCCCTCATGACCTTCCCTCCATCACTCCCCACGACCTTTCTTCACTCCCTCATGACCTTCCCTCCTTCTTTACTATCTAATCCTCCGCTCCCTCCTTAATCTCCCTTCCTCTTTTCCTCTCTTCTTCCCTGCCAGGCAGCTGGCTGGCACTGGCGGTGAGAGCCAGCCAGGCACCACACAATGGTAGTGCCTCCTTCATTCATGCTTCACATTACCTTAACACCGTGTCATTAAGAGTGTCACTAGTCTCGTAGTGTTGTGTATGAGAAAAATGTGAAAAAGGAAGAGAGAGAGAGAGAAAGAGAGAGAGAGAGAGCAAGAACCAAGGAGGAAAACATCAATAACAATCCCAAGAGATAGGCAACAGAGAAACAACAGAAGAGAGATAAAAAGTAACAGACAGCGTAACAATAACAAACCAAATGCACACACACACACAAACAAAAAATAAACACACACACACAAACAAACAAAAGACAAACACACGCATACAAACAAAGGCCAAAACAAACACAGACAGACACAGAGGAAGACACTGAGAGAAATTAATTTTAAAATGAAAAAAAAACCCGGACGCAAAAAAAGGAGAAAAGAATAAATTAGGTCGAACCAAATTTTTTTCAACATCCTTACCACAAAATTTCTAAAATATGACGGTGTAACTTAGTAATTTTTTTTTTTTACCTCCAGAGAGTTTAATATTTCCCACACCAGATGGCACCACCATTCAAGGCTGAAAATGTCTCCTATGTATAAGATTATATATATATATATATATATATATATATATATATATATATATATATATAATATATATATATATATATATATATATATATATATTATATATATATGTAGGTAGTAGGTTGGTAGACAGCAACCGCCCAGGGAGGTACTACCATCCTGCCAAGTGAGTGTAAAACGATAGCCTGTAATTGTTTTACATGATGGTAGGATTGCTGGTGTCTTTTGTCTGTCTCATAAATATGCAAGATTACAGGTAAGTCTTGCTACTTCTACTTACACTTCGGTCACACTACACATACATGTACAAGCATATATATACACACCCCTCTGGGTTTTCTTCTATTTTCTTTCTAATTCTTGTTCTTGTTTATTTCCTCTTATCTCCATGGGGAAGTGGAACAGAATTCTTCCTCTGTAAGCCATGTGTGTCGTAAGAGGCGACTAAAATGCCGGGAGCAAGGGGCTAGTAACCCCTTCTCCTGTATATTACTAAATTTAAAAGGAGAAACTTCAGTTTTTTCTTTTGGGCCACCCTGCCTCGGTGGGATACGGCTGGTACGTTGAAAGAAGAATATATATATATATATATATATATATATATATATATATATATATATATATATATATATATATATATATATATATATATATATATATATATATATATATATGGGACAACATAATTGATGTATTTAAATTATTATAGCTTAATAATAATAATAATAATAATAAGAGTTGCCATTATTATTATTATTATTATTATTATTATTATTATTATTATTATGCTTAAAGATCAAATAACCCAGAAGGGACAATAAAGTTACCTGGCGTCTTCGGCAGCCACTCAAGAGTACTTAAATGACATAAAAATAGGGCAATTAAATCACCCTTTAACCAATCTATTTAGGATTCACATCAGGTTCCACGCGGCATTAATGGCGCTCGTTTTGCCGATAGGCTTTAAACCCCAGTTACCAAAAGAGACCTACAGTGGTAGCCAGGTCACATGACCTGGAAAACAATAGTTTTGCGAGTCGCCTGGAAGACGAGGACCCGCGTCAGGAAACGCTTGTCCTGTCTGGTCCTGTTTCCTGAAAGAACAGCGTCACATGACTTAAGTTATCTTAGAGCTCTCTCTACCAGAGCGGTTATAAGCTCACCTCCATCACAGAGCCCTAAGTTGCATAGAGCTTTTGAGCCCATTTTTATTTTTTTTCCAGGTGGCTTTTCTTAATGTGTTTTTTTTTTCTTTGAATTCGGAGTGTTGATTTTCTTAATGAAATCAGGCTCTTTCTTCTTCGCTTTGTTTATTCTCATTTGTATTCATCACACACACACACACATTTATGTATATATATATATATATATATATATATATATATATATATATATATATATATATATATATATATATATATATATATATATATATAAAATGTCGTGCCGAATAGGCAGAACTTGCGATCTTGGCTTAAATAACAACGTTCATCTTGCCATATAGGACAAGTGAAAATTTGTGTATGCAACAATTTCGCCAAAATCATTCTGAACCTAACGAAAAAAATATATTTCACTGTGTTTGTTTAGTATTAAATTACCGTAAATGTATTTAAAATGTATTTAGTAGGATTAGTCTAAAATAAATTGCGCTTGTTATAATAAGGTTAGGTAAGTTTTCTAAGATTCTTTTGGTGCAAAATTAAAATTTTTTACATTAACATAAATGAAAAAAATATATCTTTAAATGTATAAGAGAAAATTTTAGAAAGGACTTAATTTTCAATGAGTTCTTGCTAATTGACCAGTTTTACATATTCGGCACGACATATATATATATACATGTATGCACAGGAACAGTAACAGTCATTATATCATCCCCCGCATCAGTGTTGCTGCACTAATTGCTTCATTATATTGATAGAGTAGTCACACACTGTCCCTAAACGCGTGTCACCTGGTCATAGCGACCAGGTGACTCCTGTACAAGGTGACAGGTGTGCAGAAGGGCAAGCAGGTGAGCAGAGATAAATGAAATGTCTCAGAATGCAGACGCTTTGGAAAGTTATTATTGTTACTATTATTATAATTATTACTAATTATTATTATTAATAATTATTTTTTGATATTATTATTATTATTATTATTTATTATTATTATTATACGAGAGTTCGGGCCCAAAAGCAAATTCGAATTCGTGGAAGTTTAGAACCATTCGCAAGAAGCATTCTCTAGTCACACAGGTCTCCAAATTTTTAATGGTTTTGTGCTTTGAAAAAAAGGTACTTCAGGTTAAGGCCTTTTAGGAAATGGCTATGACCATAATAACAATCAATAACCCCAGGTATTCAAGGTAATCTATTCACGTTATTAACGTAGATGTGTAATGAATTTTCTTACAATGGTTAGCGGTGACGCTTTTCTGTTTGTCTCTCTGTTAGGTTAGGTAAGGTTTGTAGATGAATGGTTCAGAGAACCGACATGTTGATAAATTAGACACATGTGCAACTCTTGGGTATCTTTATTGAGGAAACGTTTCGCCACACAGTGGCTTCATCAGTCCATACAAAGGAGAATCTTGAAGAACAGGAGGAGAATGAGGTAATCAGTCCCTCAACCTGATTACCTCATTCTCCTCCTGTTCTTCAAGATTCTCCTTTGTACGGACTGATGAAGCCACTGTGTGGCGAAACGTTTCCTCAATAAAGATACCCAAGAGTTGCACGTAGGTAAGGTTTGTCAGGAAAGTATTTCCTGACGAGGATCTTAGTCATGTGATGACCCGCCACTGGAGCATCTGGTCATCTGACCGAGGCCTTCCTCTGGCTTACCCCTCTATCCCCATAAAATTTTTTTGGTTAAGATCATAACCATTAGACTGTCTCCCGTATGTCCATTTCTGGTGCATCTCTTGTTATTGTCGAGCAGTAAGCTGCTAAACAAAGATGGACTCCATTTCCCTCTGATAGTGTTCCTCCAAGGCTCAGATGTCCTGGGGTGAACGTCTATCATGTCTATCGTTGGTATAAACCTTGGTAATTTATACCAGCAAATTGGTTTTGAAAAAAGACGTTTGAGCCAACACTAGGATATACTAGAAAACGTTTCGATCCTGAGACCTTGATCGCTTAGAAGTGATCAACGTCCCATGACAGAAACGTTTCTTAATAAAAATCTTCCAGTGTTTGCTCAAATTTTTTTAAAGCATATTCATGGGCGACTGCTCCGTAATTGGCAGGAAAAACAATCTACGCGAGAATGAAGAAAATGTTTCTTAAAAGACATATTGTAGCCCATTTTTATGACAGGACAACAGCCGATTTTTCCGCCAGCTCGGTGTAATTGCCAGCTTCAGTATTTCCCGGAAAATTGGTTGCTACTGACCGGAAAGCAATCTACACATTTTTTTTTTGTCCTCACCAACTTATGATGCGATCAAACTTCTCGTTTATAAGAAGTTCGCGAATCTGTTGACCAACAAATACAGCCTCTTTGATTTTTTTGCTTCTCTGAACATTGGGAGTTTACCGTTGAGGTACTTAAAGACTGCCACTTTGTTGTCCATAGCCTTACAAAAAATTTTCATCAGGCCTAGTGTGATGCATGTGGGGTGATAATCAAAATTCTGCTTGATTCTACTAGTAGAAGATTTTCTTTTTTTGTTCCAGGTGCCAGTGAGTGTCGGGGTGGTCAGTACTTCTTGATGTAATGAGAAATCCTTACCAGAATATCCCATTCACACAGAAAACAAAAATACTTTGTGTAGTCTAGTTGTAGTACAAGCAAGGTAGCGACAACACAGCTATACTTAGTGTAGCCTAGTAGCAGCACAAGTAAGGTAGCACCAACACAGCTATGCTTAGTGTAGCCTAGTAGCAGCACAAGTAAGGTAGCACCAACACAGCTATGCTTAGTGTAGCCTAGTAGCAGCACAAGTAAGGTAGCACCAACACAGCTATGCTTAGTGTAGCCTAGTAGCAGCACACGTAAGGTAGCACCAACTCATCTATGATAAGTGTAGCCTAACAGCAGTACAAGCAAGGCACCAATAATTTTCAAAGTCGCCACAGAGCTGCCGCTGATGTTTGTCATAGTTAAGTGCAACTTAAAATCTGCTTCACAGTCATATGTTTACTTCACCTGGGCTACTTATAACTGGAATTGACGGCAACACTTTGCCAGAATGCAACAAAACAGTCGATGAATCAATGAACACTCTCCACTCATCAGGATTATGAAGAGATGTCGTAGCGGTCCACAATGTCAACCAACCTTCATGACGAAGAACGGGACGAAATCTTTTTGACAACCAAGACTCAGCGAGATTCCACTTCTGCAATCCATAGCTCGGTCTTATTTCTCGGCTGTTCTAAATCTCTGATAAAGGTCGTTTACTTCATTCACGTGCGGTTTATAAGACGTTGAGTTATGAATTTATTAAGGATGTTGTGAGGTTGAAAATTCACAAGTTCCATCATCCTTCTCGTCCTTTGACTCGAGGGAGAATGAGCTTGGTAGCTCAAGATTGAGAGGTACCTGGCGTATACCAGAATAGGGTACAGTCCACCTCTTTTCATTGCACAGCACTCCTGATCGGAGGCACCATGCTGATGCAACAATGGCATACATGATTTCCGGGAATGAACTGATGTAATCCAGTTAGTAGGGTCAGGTAATTCCTAGATTCCCAGTGGATCACCATCCGTTTTCTGTCATTAGAGTTGCCAAAAAAAAAAAAAAAAAACAGAAACAGTGCCGACATCAAAGATGGACTATTGATGATCCATTCAACACAAGCCTCTCCAGGCTCTCCTCGCCCCCCCCCCCCTCAAAAAAAAAATAAGATAAAAGAGCTAATGATGAGAAATATAGGAAATTGTATGTATTTTTTAAAACAATTACTTATTGTCGGATTAAATCAAGAGCTTTTGTCTCTGTAGAGTTTATATACCTTCCTTCCTATATCAAGGATAATAACAACCAGAATGAGTCAATATCTTTATTCCAATAGAGCCAATTTGCAATTTTAATCATTTCCGCTTTCAATGACCCGAAATTATTGAAGAATGACTAATTTCACTTCTCGAGCATTTTGGCGCTATCACACACACGCAAACATTCAAAAATTTACTAGCAGTTTAAGGTAGAAATCGCTCAGAAATTGCATTCTCAAGTTATTTGAGGTGAAGTTTGAATCCGATCGGATGAAGCATTAACAAAATTTCAAATGTAAAGTAATTTTCTAGTCCTATTTTTATCTGCAAAACTTGAAAGTTGGAATTTGCACACCCCAGAATTAACCAAACGTTTGTCCATGATACACCAGTCGTGAAAGTTTCAAGCCGACCAGAAGAGGCATACTCTAGTTATTTCATGGAAAAATGACATGACAACCATTTAATAAATGTAAACTGGAAAATTGAAACCTAAACACTGTAATAAAAAATACTCAACTTTCTCCACAGTGGGATACACCACTACTGAAAGTTTCAAGCCAACCAGAAGAAGCATACTCTAGCTAGGGAGACGAAACTAAACTCAAGCCTTGATGAAAACTGACTGGAGGGAACCAGCACGTGTCTCGAGCTGCACGAACCTGTGTCTTTAGTTACTCTTCGTGGGAGCTGAAAATTTGAAGCCTAGCTGGTGAGGTGTTCTCGAGATGTAAATGAGAACCTTGGAAGAAAATATGTCCACCACTATAATTACACCTTCGGGCACACCTAGTTGTAATAATAATAATAGTTGTAATAATAATAATAAAATAATAATAATAGTTGTAATAATAATAATGACAAATAATAATAATAGTTGTAATGATAATAATAGTTGTAATAATAATAATGACAATAATAGTTGCAATAATAATAATAATGACAATAATAGTTGCAATAATAATAATAATGACAATAATAATTATATAATGATAATAACAATAAAAATAATGATAATAACAATGATAATAACAACAATAACGCAGGTAGGGTTAATATCCCGCTAAAAACAGGTTAATCCAATAAGTATCGTTGTTTTCAGAATTTAAATAAGTGTTAGTAATAATTCAACAATAATTTACCACTTCATTTATCCGAGTTTAGTCCCAGAATATTTCCCATATATAATCGTATTAGGTTAATATCACTGATTGCAATTTGAAACCCATTTCCCACTTTTTTAATATATATATATATATATATATATATATATATAATATATATATATATATATATATATATATATATATATATATATATATATATATATTTAGGTGATCTGTAGATATATTTCAGAATAGGTTCCTAGGACCAACACCTCTCGCTGTATACACCCAGCACAAGCTCCTGGGACCAGCACCTCTCGCTGTATACACCCAGCACAAGCTCCTGGGACCAGCACCTCTCGCTGTATACACCCAGCACAAGCTCCTGGGACCAGCACCTCTCGCTGTATACACCCAGCACAAGCTCCTGGGACCAGCACCTCTCGCTGTATACACCCAGCACAAGCTCCTGGGACCAGCACCTAGCAGGGCCAGCTTTAAATGGCTCAGCGAGCCTCTGAATGCTGGTCCCGCTACGAAAGTATGCCGGTTTAATTAAGGAAATATTCTGATTCTCCACAAGGGAGGGTGGTTCCTTGACTCCGATGGAGGAGGTCGAAGGAAAGAGAGGAGGTGGGGCTCTTGATCCAAGGAACTGTACCTTGAATATCTTCCCATTTCTGCTCAGGCGAGGCGTGACTTCCCCATTCCCTCCTTACAGATTTAGCGTTCTCCTCATGAATATATGGGGGTAGAGAAGATGGTGGAGAAAATGGGTCTTAGAGGGAGATTGAACACCGATAAGTACCAGACATCATAAGCATCACAAGGAAGGAAGTAAAAACTCTGGAGTGAGTTAAATACATCAAAGGCAGTGAAATCTGACAAGAAGTCTCCATGGAGTTTGCGAGAGGAAGCATAAGCACCGTCTGACCCACTATAGCTATGAGGAACAAGTCCACGGATACGACAGTCATCACAGATCTAGAAGACAGCAAATGTATTCCCTGTATTGAAGAAAGGAGACAGACCTTAAGCGATGAACTGGAGACCACTATCAGTGACGTGCATATTAAGCAAGATAATGGAGAAGATAATGAGAGAGAGAGAGAGAGAGAGAGAGAGAGAGAGAGAGAGAGAGAGAGAGAGAGAGAGAGAGAGAGAGAGAGAGAGAGAGAGAACACTTGGAGAGAAGTGCTTTCAAAAAAAAAAGAGCACAGGTTTAGATGTGGCTAATGGTGTCTCGCAAACCTTCTGGCATGTTGCATAACAAAGTAATGGAAGTGAGGCAGGAGAGAGGTGGGTGGACTGCATGTTCTTCCCCTGCAAGAAGGCATTTGAAACTATACCTCACAAGGAGCAAGGAGGAATGCCAGGGAATGCGCTTAAATGGGAAGGAAACAAAAGAGTGATTGTCCGAGAGAAGAGTGTAGGAATGTGACGACGCAACACTGGAAGCTACACAAAAGCTAACAATAGAACCGATATTGTTTCTGGTGTGTGAGTGAGTGAATTACCAGAAAAAAGATGAGAGCCAGATTTATCCCCGTTTACTGATGATGTAAAACTAATAAGGTGTAATAAAAACTGAAGAGGGTAATTATGTGAAAAAGGGTAACAAATGGAGCGAGAATGGTCAGACAAATGTGGCTGCTGGAATTCAACCCCGGTCATGGAAGAAGCAAGAAGACCGGAAAGCGAGTACGTACTCGGGGGAGAAACAGAAGCTGGGCTCCTTGATGAAATAAAGACATAGATTAATAATATTTTCTTGTACCATCTCTATCTCCCTCACCACCCCTACCTCCCAACCCAAGCACCCCCACCCCCAACACCCCCACCCCAACACCCCCACCCCAACACCCCCACCCCAACACCCCCACCCCGTCCCCAACACCCCCACCCCACCCCCGGATATGTGTTGCCGGCGAAATATTGTTGTCGAAGGTAATATTCTCTAATACCCACTTCCTCGGATCAAACTTGATTGCATCTCTATTATTATTATTATTATTATTATTATGAAGACGAAGCTCTAAACCCGCATAGGTCGTACAGCTCTGAGAAGTAGGTAGATAACGCATATAAAAATACATTACGAAATGCACCATAAAATACATCACAAACTACATCAGAAAATACATAATAAATCACATTATAAAGTAAATATTACAATATTCATCACAAAATACATCACAAAATACATCACAAAATACATCACAAAATACATCACAAAATACATCACAAAATACATCACAAAATACATTACAAAATACATCACAAAATGCATTACAAAATACATCAAAAAATACATCAAAAAATACATCACAAAATACATCACAAAATACATCACAAAATACATCAAAAAATACATTAAAAAATACATCACAAAATACATCAAAATACATCACAAAATACATCACAAAATACATCACAAAATACATCACAAAATACATCACAATATACATCACAAAATACATCACAAAATACATCACAAAATACATCACAAACTCAAGGTTGAATAGAAGGAATAATATATTTTGGCCTTCTTTACCCTCCAATAATTAAATCTGACGCGAGATGTCGCTCCTACGAGCAGAAGCTGACCTTAATATTTCTCCTCTAACTTCTCTGTAAAACCTGCCAGAAATTTCACTGATGTGAGCATATATTAAAACTCAAGTCCATCTTACACACACACACATATATGCACATACACACACATACACACATACACATAGGAACTGAGTTTCGATCCCTGCAACCACAACTAGGTGAGTACACACACACACACACACACAATAAAAAATATATTATATATATATATATATATATATATATATATATATATATATATATATATATATATATATATATATATATATATATATTTATATATATATATATATATATATATATATATATAAATATATATATATATATATATATATATATATATATATACAATAACACAGATACAAAAATGAACTCAACAGGCATTCCCCCTCTGGATGGCCACACTGAGATGCTGAAACAGAATAGTGGCCTCACTCTTGTCACTAGTTGTGTCAATGACCTTGGAACCTAGTTCCTTGAGGAAGACAGTTGCACATCTCTACCCCCCGCTCTCCGGCCCATGGGTTTCCTATCCTAATGAGACAAAATTGATACTGATGGGCCCAGTTCCTCCAAGGTAAATTTAGACTCTTCCCTATGATCAGCAGCACATCCCTGTCACCCAGCATCAAATTAAGTGGATATGGGTTTTAGCCAAAGTACATACGAAGGTATTATCCCAAACGAGTAGTCTGTCAATCTATCAGGAATAGAGTGTGATCAATCAAATTGTGATCTGTAAATATACTTCATTAATTAGGCTTAAAGCTTATCGACTATACGACCATCAGTCGCAAATACATTATCCCAAATAAAGGGATACTGGAATTTAACTAAATTCTAAGTGTGTGTATATACTGAGATATACATCACATCCATCCAGGTATATATACATCCGCAGATATATACTTATCAGAATATATACAATGTTCTCTAATAGTAATTTAAAAAGCAACCACATTAGTTCCTAATAAGCAAACATGGAATTATTATTATTATTATTGTTATTATTATTATTATTATTATTATTATTATTATTATTATTATTATATTATTATTATTCCATTTGTAAGCGCTATACCCGTAAGGGTCATGCAGCGCATGAAAATTAGTAAATAATATAACTCAATCCTAATACAAAGAATAACTTTGACGAAGCAAAAAAAAAAAAAAACAGAAGCAACAGATATTTTATACTGAACGAAGTACCGTAGTGAGACACAAATCACGTCCATGAGGGGGGGGTTACACAAATCAATGAGGAGGGAGATGCATTTACAGCTCTTGTGCCAATTTGCAAATATCAAGAAAAATATATTTAAACAAAATTTGTTTTCTGTGGATAGAGTTTATTATTATTATTATTATTATTATTATTATTATTATTATTATTATTATTATTATTATTATTATTATTATTATTAAAGATTCGCCGGTAGTCTCCCGCCCGGACCTTTTCCAAGTGGTGGCCCGGCCTTGGCTCCCTCTTTAGGGAGTGTCTGAGACCTAAGTCTCCCATGGGAGGAGGCACAAGTACCCCCCTCATCTTTGGGACCAACTGTCCCTAGGCCTAGCTTCTCATAGAGTTTAGGGGAAACTCAGGTAAAAAATTTACTGCAGCTGCAATGATTATCATAAATACGTATGTAAATACGCAGCTAATTATGTTAATAGAAAGGACATATGTAGATATATTAACGGATAAATATATATGTAATTTAACTGTATTTCAGATAAATAAATAATAAGTACTTAGAAATTAAGAGGAATATTATTATAATCAAGGGGGGTAGCGCTAAACCCGGAGGATTATACAGCGCCTGGGGGGGGGGATGTGGAAGGCATTCAGGCTTAATTCGGGGAACTGGAGCACAGATCCAATTCCCTAAATCAAGAGCCCCTCACCAACATCAAGGAACCTTCCTTGAGGGGAAATTAAGAGGAATATAAATTGGGGCGAACTTTAACAAATTGCGCACAAAATTCCAATAAATTCTTGCTTGCGTAAGCAAATGTTTTGTTAAATAATTAAGTCAAGGAACAAATTATTTTGTGTTACTGCCAATTTCATTTTCTGTTATTTTATTATTTTATTATCAAATATTATTCTATTATGTATTTTCGCTAGGAGAGATGGACTCCAGCTCTTGGTCCAGTGCCCTAACTCAAAGTCGTAGTGAAATAGTTCTATATACTAATTGTGTGTGAGTGTGTGTGTGTGTGTGTGTGTGTGTGTGTGTGTGTGTGTGTGTGTTGTGTGTGTGTGTGTGTGTGTGTGTGTGTGTGTGCCTTGTGAGTGTGTACTCACCTACCTGTACTCACTACTTGTACTCATCTAGTTGAGGTTGCAGGGGTCGAGTCCTAGCTCCTGGCCCCGCCTCTTCACTGGTCGCTACTAGGTCACTCTCCCTGAACCGTGAGCTTTATCGTACCTCTGCTTAAAGCTATGTATGGATCCTGCCTCCACTACATCGCTTACCAAACTATTCCACTTCCTGACTACTCTGTGGTTGAAGAAATACTTCCTAACATCCCTGTGATTCATTTGTGTCTTCAACTTCCAACTGTGTCCCCTTGTTTGCTGTGTCCAATCTCTGGAACATCCTGTCTTTGTCCACCTTGTCAATTCCTCTTACTATTTTGTACGTCGTTATCATGTCCCCCCTATCTTTCCTGTCCTCCAGTGTCGTCAGGTCGATTTCTCTTAACCTCTCCTCGTAGGGCATACCCCTTAGCTCTGGGACTAGTTTTGTTGCAAACCTTTGCACTTTTTCTAGTTTCTTTACGTGCTTGGCTATCTGTGGGTTCCAAACTGGTGCCGCATACTCCAATATGGGCCTCAAGTACACGGTGTACAGGGTCCTGAACGATTTCTTATTAAGATGTCGGAATGCTGTTCTGAGGTTTGCTAGGCGCCCATATGCTGCAGCAGTTATTTGGTTGATGTGTGCCTCGGATGTGCCTGGTGTTATACTCACCCCAAGATCTTTTTCCTTGAATGAGGTTTGCAGTCTGTGGGACCCTAGATTGTACTCCGTCTGCGGTCTTCTTTGCCCATCCCCAATCTTCATGACTTTGCACTTGGTGGTTGAATTCCTGGCCAATTGCTGACCAGCCTGTTCATCCTTTGTAGTTCGCCTGGTCTTCGACCGAATGAATTCTTCTTTAACTTCACGTCACTGCAAACTGGGCACCTTCGGAATCTATCCCTCCTTTCCGCCATGTCGTTCACAATTCCCGAAACTGCACTGTCTTATGACGACCCCTGTGGACCTACTCCTCAGGCATGCCCACTCTGACACCTTCGCACGTAGCCATGACTCGCTGTTGTACTTCTGTCAAAGTTTCACTCTTATCCTAGTGATCCAATCCTGCCATGTTATGCCCTGCCTGGTCCTCCAGTTTTAGCATCATCTCTTGTGGGAACTGTGTCAACGCCTTCTTGCAGGTCCAAGAAGTAATTATCACCCCTCTTCTCTCTTGCCCCTTACTGCTGTCCCCTGTGGGTTGGTTGTGTGTGGTGTTGTGTGTGTGTGTGTGTGTGTGTGTGTGTGTGTGTTGTGTGTGTGTGTGTGTGTGTGTGTGTGTGTGTGTGAATGTGTGTGTGTCTGTCTGTCTTATGAGTGTGTTGTGTGTGTGTTGTCTTGTGTCTTGTGTGGGCTTATGGTGGGTCTGATGTACGGCAGGTCAATTTCAGTTTGATGGGAGATTGTGAGACGGTGGGTTGAGAGGAGGGGGTTGGTGATGGGTGGGTTGAGGGCAAGAGGTTGGAAAAGGTTGGCTGGAGTTTCCCACCACACACAGTGGCGGACCAACGTTTTTGTGGCCCTCAAACCTGCACTGTTATGGGTCACCTTGGCAACCAGCAACGGCTGCTCTATACAATACTTCAACAACATTTTAATTTTTATTTTAACTACTACTCTATATTGAATTACATTATACTAATAATATTATTAAACACCTCTTCAGTAGACCCAAAATTTAAGCAATGTGGAATAACGTCGCTTCTAGGGCCCTTCCGGGATTAGGGGCCCTGAAGCGTAAGGTTCATTAGTGTCATAGTAGATCCGCCCCTGATCACACCTAGTACGAGGGTCTCCCCCCTAACATTTCCGACCATCTTCTTCCCTCCTCAATTGTCTCCCATTTTCTCTTAGAGATCAAGCAATTCTTGAAACACGAACAAGTAGTAGAAAGAAACAAAGACAATATCCCGCTTCTCTCAGAATTATTTTCCGGTTCAGTGTCTGGTGAGATGGGTCTTCACTGCTAAGGATCACTGTTATACATTACAGTGAAGCTGGCTGACCCAGTATGATAACTTGCTTCACTGTGCCAACAGGTGTCGTCTGTTGAATGTTATCATCGTGTGTGCCAGACTCTCTCTTGCTTCCCTCAACTCTGCTCATTCCCCGTTTTTTCCTGATTCGTTAATGTTATCAGGTTTCCATTGCACACAGTGCTTCTGAGTACCGTGTACGTTGTGGTCATGTCTCCCTGCCAATTCCAAACACCCTATAAACCCGTGATAGATACCAAAATATGGTTATGTCACATTGTTTGTCTTGGGTTATGCTCGAAAATCAAATTCTATATTTTGCTGTGTTTTTCAAACTAAATGAAATTGTTATAAATTTGGAAAAATGATGCATCGTCATGCCTGTTTTTCGTTTTGTGTATATTATTTATTTTCTCTCAATTTTACGCTTAAAACGAAATTAAGAGACCAAATTTTGTTTAAAATTCTAATAGTCTGTGTTTTTCTACACAATATATAATATCGGTTCAGTTATTTATATGTGTTTGGTAGAATTTTTTTTAAAATATGTCAGAAAACGTCTCATGCTTGTTATTCTCTCTTCTGAAGATGTTAAGATTCGTTCGTCTATATTCCTTACTTATGACGGACTCTCCTAAGCGCCGGGGATACTACACCTATAAAAAAACATAGGATTTCTGAATCTTCTGACCTTCCTACTGCTGGTGCTGCTGCTGCTGGTGCTGGTGCTGGTGCTGCTGCTGGTGCTGCTGCTGCTGCTACTACTACTGCTGCTGGTGCTGCTACTGTTGCTGCTGCTGCTGGTGGTGGTGCTGCTGCTGCTACTACTGCTACTACTGCTGCTGCTGCTGCTGCTGTTGCTATTACTGCTGCTACAGCTGCTGCTGGTACTGCTGCTGCTGCTCTGTGAGTAACCCGACGTGTGTTTTGTATATTGTCCCAAATGATTGTTGCTTAAGTCCCTGAAGACAGCTCTAGGGGTCTCCAGTGTGATGTATGCTTCCGATGTGAGTCTCCGGTGAGATGTTTATTGGTTTGTACACTTCCAATCCCTTTCTATGGTCTGAAAGCCAGACTTGTTGTCTCTATCCCACTGAAGTTGAACTCCAATAGCCACTTTTTTTTGTCCACACTTACAATTTGTTTAACTCTCCCTGGCTTTAGCCTTATTGTACACAAGGTCCTGATTGGCCTTTCTTTTCTTAGGTGTCCCGAAGGAAATGACTAAGTTCGTCACCCATGCTTATGCCTCTGCTGATGTGTGTGTATGTTTTGTCTTGAGATACGTCAAAATAAAGCTAAACGTTGAGTGAAAGAGAGAAAGAGAAAGAGAGAGAGAGAGAGAGAGAGAGAGAGAGAGAGAGAGAGAGAGAGAGAGAGAGAGAGAGAGAGAGAGAGAGTATCACCCTTTCCACGGGACAAGTACATGAATACTTAACTCACTCATTTCCTCCCCGTACAGTGCCTGCATACACACGACATTTTTAATTTTGGCTCAAACAACATACGGTACATGACCCATAAAACGTGTGAGAAAGCAATGGTCTCAGCACCTGGCAACGGTCATGGTCCTGGACCCCCACCGCAGACCACACCAGCAAGAGTGGACACACTAGAACAAAGATGCTGACTTTCTCAGCACACACGTCGTGAGAATGTACTTAAATGTGTACAACCACACTACCACAACACTAGTGGTAATATTACCACAACAGCAGTGGTAATATTACCTGTCCACTTGTGTAATATTACTACATCACCAGTTGTCAGCTAATTAAAGTATGAACATTCACAAAGTGTCGGTCCTTTTTGGACTCCTCCTCCTCCTCCTGTTGTTCCTGTCTCCTCCTTCTATGTTAAGTCTTCCCTGTCTCTTGCAATCCCAGGAGATAAGCCAGGCTGCGAGAGTATGTATTAGGAAAACGGAGGAGCGAACCTATACTATTCCTTGCGCTGGCTGACGTAAATACAACAGTCTTTCATATTTACGTCAGGTGGTTGGTCAGCCTGACAGCAACAGGTGTCAAATATCAGGTGTCAGGTATCATGACTCGTTGCTCACAGCTTCAGGAAAAATATGAGATCCTTTTGTTTTTTCATTATTCTCCCTGCCCGGGTCTTTTCCAGATGGTGACCCGGCCTTGGCTCCCTGTATTGGGAGTGTCTGAGACCTATGTCTGCCATGGGAAGAGGTACAAGTACCTTCTCATCTTCTGGGACCAACTGTCCCCAGGCCTAGCCCCATTCTCCGCCCTCACGGGGCTCGGAGGGAGAAGCTAGGCCTCTGGTCTGCCATCTTCCCCGCCCCATGTGGGGGGGGGCTAGTGGGAATGGCAGTCATGTGAGCTGCAGGTGGTAGCACGCTCTGGCTCTGGGACCTTAGTAATATGTGATAGATTTTGAAATTTTACGACTTTGTAGTTTGTAATGCATGACTTTGGCGACTTTGGTGAGTTTGTATTGTGTAATGCGTGACTTTGTATTGTATAATGGGTGTCTTTGTCTTTGGTAACTTTGTATTATTTAATGGTGTCTTTGGTGACTTTGTACTGTGTCATGGATACTTTGAGGATTTTGTACTGTGTAATGAGTGACTTTGTACTGTTGTAGATGTCTTTGTATTGTGGAAAGGGTTGACTTTGTACTGTTATGGGTGACTTTGCATATTGTTATGGGTTACTGTGTGCCCTATACTGTGTTATGGGTGACTGTGTACTGTGTTGTAGAGTGACTTTGCACTGTGTTACATAGTGTTTTTGTAGTGTTTTGCAGCGCGAATAAAAATTCCATAAAAACATTCATTATTGACTAACTGAAAGAGGAAAAAATGGAAATTATCTTAATAATAAATCTATAAAATAATAAACGCTGATTTTTTAAAAAAAAATTGATAAAAATTCTTGAGAATTCCTCTGGCTTCTCAGTTTTTTTTCCATTTAACGTCATGTGTTGAGAGATGAATAAAATGGCTCTTAGACGCAATTACTGACAAGTTTATTAAATGTCTGAGCCACATTAGCCTTTACCTGAAGCTGAAGACTCTGGTAATTAAGCTGTTAAGGCTGACGAAAGGCGAGTATTAAAGTGATGCTGGCGAGGGCTAATTGAAGTGTTTATCTCGGGAAGAAAGTTATGCTATCTTATAGCACCGTGTTGAGTGAGGGTGATGATGATAGCATCTTATCACCCCCACGGAGCATGTGCACACACACACACACACACACACCACACACACACACACACACACACACACACACACACACACACACACACACACAAAACACACCACACAACACACACATATATATATATATATATTTATATATATATAATTATATATATATTATATATGAGTGATAACTAATTTATATCTCTCATTTTTCCTCAGTTCACATGACCGAAAGATAAAAATAATCGAATTACTTTCCAGTTAAGAAGCAAAAGTAATTCACATCTAATTACAGAGTTATTATCTGTTTAAACTAGCGAGGGAAAGTAATTAAAGATTATCATCGCTTTTCTCAATGCTTCCTCGTTCTCTAAGGCTGGCTTTGAACCTCGACTGAAGAGCCTTGATACCAGGGTTGTATGATGCAGCACCGTGTTGTATTGTGTCGTGGCTTAACTGGTGTATTTGGTGAAGGTGTTGAATTATGGGTTCGACTGTATGATGCATCAGAATGATTTATTGTGTTAAGGGATAAATTGCATATTGTATCAGTGTTCAGTACTATATAAAGTGTTTGATGTATCGGAATGAATTGTGGGACGAGTTAAATTGTATGTAGCTTCTACTGTATTCAACTACTACTACTACTACTACTACTACTACTACTACTACTACTACTACTGCTACTACTACTACTCCACCTCTTTTACTACTATTATTGTTACTATTACTGCTGCTACTGCCACTACTATTGCTACTATTACTACTAATTACCATTGCTATTACTACTACAGTTATTATTATTCTGTTGTTACTTTTACTACTACTACTATTACTGCTGTTACTACTACTATTACCACCACCACCACCTCTACTACTACTACTATTACTGTTGATGTTACTACTCCTAATACCACTACTATTGCTACTTTTATCACTACTACTACTACTGCTGCAACTATCACCACCACCACCACAACTACTACTGCTACTGCTACTACTACTGCCACTACTACTACTACTGCTACTACTACTATCACCACCATCACTACTACCACTATTACTGCTACCAGCACTACAACTACCACGACAATTACTGTTACTACTACCACTACCACCACTATTTTTACACCAGGTATTACTATCACTACTATCTACGTACCGAATTTTCCACAATATAAATCTATATTTTATTTTCGCGTGTTATTTGCACGTTACAAGCTTTGTTTCCAGCTAAAAGGAAAAGTTTGGAAATTTTTGCATGGATTTGAGGGGGAAGGTGAGTGTGTGTTGCAAATGTTTATGCACCTCACTGACGGGCTAAATTTTTCCTCTGCTTTATATCCTTAATGGTTGATAATTAAGGCGGGTGGCCACGGACTCTGCATGTAAAACTGGAGTGTGTGTGTGTGTGTGTGTGTGTGTGTGTGAGTGTGTGTGTGTGTGAAGTTACTCTCTGTGCAGTCAATAATGACACTCAAAGCAAATGTTTGTTAGTGTGCTTTAAGAGTTGCGACAATACTCAGTAACATCGGGGACACAGCCGGATATTGCTTTCAGCTGGTGAACAGCTTTATACACCACTAAATACAACCCGGGTAAAGCCTTCCTGGTTTAATATAAAGCACCTGGGGGACACTGTCGTAGATAGTTCCTCCTTTGGTACATATACTTAAGAATGGAAGAAATCACAAAAAAACCGTGATTGACAATATGAAAAAACAAACAACATTGAAAAAATAGGTTTTTATTTCCTATGTTCACTATGGTTTTTTTTTTATACTTAAGAATACTACGATATTTAGACGATAAGAAGAAATATTAAATGGTTAGTATGAGCAGCTGGGCATTAAATATGTACTAACATAATGAAATATAGTTTTGTCTATTTTGTGTTGACTTATAAATACTTTTTTGGGAGATTTAGACAAGAATATTTACGTTTGGGATAACTACAGAAAAAAGGCTCAGTTGCATGAACTTTGTGATCAAACTAAAATGGCCGTCCTCAGAAATTATTCTCTTTGATGATGGCCACTTTGGTGAGCGAGAGTTTAACAAGAATCTTTTTCAGTATTTCCACTGCCCTGCATATATATATATCATTTTTTTTTTTTTTTTTGACTTTCTCAGGTGAGCCCACTGACGGCCAGGTTGCCCTAGTCATCACCCAAACAACCCGTAGAGAGGATAAGGATAACTGAGGGTCTCCTGTGGACGCTCTCAGAAGAAGGATAAAGGTAACTCTAGGATTTCTCGTGGACGCTGTCGGAGGAAGGATAAA
>NC_069469.1:20128255-20133255 GCF_026875155.1 Cherax quadricarinatus
GTCTTTATTACCTCAGATAATACTGTCTTATTACCTCGGATCTTACTGTCTTTATTACCTCAAATACTCCTGTCTTTATTACATCAGATCTTGTCTTTATTACCTCAAATACTATTATCTTTATTACCTCAGATAATACTGTCTTATTACCTCGGATCTTACTGTCTTTATTACCTCAGATACTATTGTCTTTATTACCTCAGATCTTGTCTTTATTACCTCAAATACTATTATCTTTATTACCTCAGATACTATTGTCTTTATTACCTCAGATCTTGTCTTTATTACATCAGATCTTGTCTTTATTACATCAGATACTACTGTCTTTATTACATCAGATCTTGTCTTTATTACATCAGATCTTGTCTTTATTACATCAGATACTACTGTCTTTATTACCTCAGATCTTGTCTTTATTACATCAGATCTTGTCTTTATTACATCAGATACTACTGTCTTTATTACATCAGATCTTTCCTTTATTACCTCAGATACTATTGTCTTTATTATCTCAGATAGTATTGCCTTTATTACCTCAGATACTATTGTCTTTATTACCTCAGATCTTGTCTTTATTACATCAGATACTACTGTCTTCATTACCTCAGATCTTTCCTTTATTACCTCAGATACTATTGTCTTTATTATCTCAGATAGTATTGTCTTTATTACCTCAGATACTATTGTCTTTATTACCTCAGATACTATTGTCTTTATTACATTAGATACTATTGTCTTTCTTACGTCAGATACTACTGTCTTTATAACCTAAGATCATACTGTCGTGAAAATTAATCTTGTCTTTAATCAGAAGTGCCCTTCCCTCCTTATTCTTTCTCTCTCTCTTTTTTTTTACACAGGTTAAGGATCCCTAGTTTCTGTCTCACTCTCTCTCTATCTCTTTCTCTCTCTTTTCATCGTACGTGAACTTCGTCTCTGCTATGGTTATCATGTTTCGTTTTGTTTCGAGTATTCACAATGTACAACAGTTCTATATTTTACAATGCCTTCTGCATTCACGTACCAATATTATTTTCTTTGCTTTTCTCTTGAATGTTCATCTGGTTCCATTTTGTTGTGGAGGAATTACTGGGGCTGGAGGTCTGGAAAGTCGCTGGTGTGGAGGTATTATTGGGGAAGGTCTGGAAAGACTATGGTGTGGAGGGATTATTGGGGAAGGAGGTCTGGAAAGACTCTGGTGTGGAGGAATTATTGGGGAAGGTCTGGAGAGATTCTAGTGTGGATGGATTATTGGGGAAGAAGGTTTGGAAAGACTCTGGTGTGGAGGAATTATTGGGGAAGGTCTGGAAAGATTCTGGTGTGGATGGATTATTGGGGAAGGAGGTCTGGAAATACTCTGGTATGGAGGAATTATTGGGGAAGGTCTGGAAAGATTCTGGTGTGGATGGATTATTGGGAAGAGGTCTGGAAAGACTCTGGTGTGGAGGAATTATTGGGGAAGGTCTGGAAAGTTTCTGGTGTGGATGGATTATTGGGGAAGGACGTTGGAAATACTCTGGTATGGAGGAATTATTGGGGAAGGTCTGGAAAGATTCTGGTGCGGATGGATTATTGGGGAAGGTCTGGAAAGACTCTGGTATGGAGGAATTATTGGGGAAGGTCTGGAAAGATTCTGGTGTGAATGATTATTGGGGAAGGAGGTCTGGAAGACTCTGGTGTAGAGGAATTATTGGGAAGGTCTGGAAAGTTCTGGTGTGATTATTATTGGGGAAGGAGGTCTGGAAAGACTATGGTTGGAGGAATTATTGGCGAAGGTCTGGAAAGATTCTGGTGTGAATGGATTATTGGGAAGAGTTGGAAGACTGGTGTGGAGGAATTATTGGGAAGGTCTGGAAAGATTCTGGTGTGATGGATTATTGGGGAAGAAGGTCTGGAAAGACTCTGGTGTGGAGGAATTATTGGGAAGGCTGGAAAGATTCTGGTGTGGATGGATTATTGGGGAAGAAGGTCTGGAAAGACTCTGGTGTGGAGAATTATTGGGGAGGCTGGAAAGTTTCTGGTTGGATGGATTATTGGGAAGGAGGTCTGGAAAACTCTGTTGGAGGAATTATTGGGGAAGGTCTGGAAAGTTCTGGTGTGATGGATTATTGGGAAGGTCTGGAAACTCGGGTAGAGGAATTATTGGGGAAGGTTGGAAAGATTCTGGGGAATGGTTATTGGGGAAGAGGTCTGGAAAGACTCTGGTGTAGAGGATTATTGGGGAAGGTCTGGAAAGATCTGGTGTGGATGGATTATTGGGGAAGAAGGTCTGGAAAGACTCTGGTGTGGAGGAATTATTGGGGAAGGTCTGGAAAGATTCTGGTGTGGATAGATTATTGGGGAAGGAGGTCTGGAAAGACTATGGTGTGGAGGAATTATTGGCGAAGGTCTGGAAAGATTCTGGTGTGAATGGATTATTGGGGAAGGAGGTCTGGAAAGACTGGTGTGGAGGAATTATTGGGGAAGGTCTGGAAAGATTCTGGTGTGGATGGATTATTGGGGAAGAAGGTCTGGAAAGACTCTGGTGTGGAGGAATTATTGGGGAAGGTCTGGAAAGATTCTGGTGTGATGGATTATTGGGAGGACGTCTGGAAATACTCTGGTGTGGAGGAATTATTGGGGAAGGTCTGGAAAGATTCTGGTGGGATGGATTATTGGGAGAAGGTCTGGAAAGACTCTGGTTGGAGGAATTATTGGGAAGGTCTGGAAAGATTCTGGTGTGATGGATTATTGGGGAAGGAGTCTGGAAAACTCTGGTGTAGGAGGAATTATTGGGGAAGGTCTGGAAAGATTCTGGTGTGGATGAGATTATTGGGGAAGGAGGTCTGGAAAGACTATGGTGTGGAGGAATTATTGGGGAAGGTCTGGAAAGATTCTGGTGTGAATGGATTATTGGGGAAGGAGGTCTGGAAAGACTTGGTTGGAGGAATTATTGGGGAAGGTCTGGAAGATTCTGTGTGGATGGATTATTGGGGAAGGAGTTCTGGAAAGACTCTGGTGTGGAGGAATTAATGGGGAAGGCTGGAAAGATTCTGGGTGTGATGAGGAGTGGATATTGGAGGATTTGAAGTGAAGGGGTTGGGTCTGGAAAGACTCTGGTGTGGAGAATTATTGGGGAAGGCCTGGAAAGTTTCTGGTGTGGATGGATTATTGGGGAAGGAGGTCTGGAAATACTCTGGTATGGAGGAATTATTGGGGAAGGTCTGGAAAGATTCTGGTGTGGATGGATTATTGGGGAAGGTCTGGAAAGACTCTGGTGTAGAGGAATTATTGGGGAAGGTCTGGAAAGATTCTGGTGTGAATGGATTATTGGGGAAGGAGGTCTGGAAAGACTCTGGTGTAGAGGAATTATTGGGGAAGGTCTGGAAAGATTCTCGTGTGGATAGATTATTGGGGAAGAAGGTCTGGAAAGACTCTGGTGTGGAGGAATTATTGGGGAAGGCCTGGAAAGATTCTGGTGTGAATGGATTATTGGGGAAGGAGGTCTGGAAAGACTATGGTGTGGAGGAATTATTGGCGAAGGTCTGGAATGATTCTGGTGTGAATGGATTATTGGGGAAGGAGGTCTGGAAAGACTCTGGTGTAGAGGAATTATTGGGGAAGGTCTGGAAAGATTCTGGTGTGGATAGATTATTGGGGAAGGAGGTCTGGAAAGACTCTGGTGTGGAGGAATTATTGGGGAAGGAGGTCTGGAAAGACTCTGGTGTCGAGGAATTATTGGAGGACGTCTGGAAAGACTGGTGTAGAGGAATTATTGAAGGAAGACTGGAAAGACTCTGGTGTAAAGGAATTATTGGGAAGGAGGTTTGGAAAGACTCTGGTGTTGAGGAATTATTGGAGAAGGAGGTGTGGAAAGATTGATATGGGATGATTATTGAGGAAGTGTGTCCGGAAACACTCTGATGTGGAGGGTTTTTTGGGAAGGTCTGGAAAGATTTAGGTGTGGAGGAATTACTGGAAAAAGAGGTCTAGAAAGATTTTAGGTTATTTCTTTTAGAATGATGGGGAAGTGAGAGGTCTGAAGTATAAGATGATGTAAACAGTTGTAATGAGTGTGAATGGGGAGGATTTTTTTTTTTTTGACTGGGATGGGCTGTAGTTTGAAGATACAGATAGGTAGGTTAAGTTGATGGGGAAGAAGAAGGGACGTTCTGGGTGGGGTTGGGAAGAGTTAATGTAGTGAGAGATGTGGCATGGAATAATGGGAGAGGGAGAGAGTGATTAGGGTTGAAGTGAGTGGAGGGTTGGTTGCAGTGGACAGAGGGGAGATGTACCATTGTTCTGCTGGACTCCTGCTGTTGTTCCACCCTGGCTAGGGGACACAACTGCTCCATTGTTCTGTTGGCCTCCTGCAGTTGTTCTACCCTGGCTGGGGGACACAACTGCTTCTTTGTCCTGCTGACCTCCTCTGTTGTTCCACGCTGGCTAGGGGACACAACTGCCCCATTGTCCTGTTGGCCTGCGGTAGCTTTACCACCCCGGCTGGGGGACACAACTGCATCTTTGTCCAACTGGCCTCCTGCAACTGTTGCACCCTTATCGGAGCACACTTTTCACATCTCTTGATTTGCAATTATCCCTAATTCCGTGTTCCCTTCTCTGCATTCCGTTCCTCCTTCTCTGTTCTGTCAAGAAACACGCACTTGTACTTCTCTGGTTTTGCGACAAGTTTCCTGTATTAACTCTCTGTCTCGTAAGAACTCTCTAAGAGTCTTTCTTCGACAGCACACTTTACTCCTTCCTACTCTTAAAAACATTTATGGCTCTCTTGTCTTCCTGCTTCACTCCTCCGTCTGTTTACATGCTCCTCACCTCTCGTCTCTTTACCTAATTTCTTCTTTGCCTGTGAGTTTTCTTTTGGTACATTTTCTTTTCCAAGCCTTTCTTACCCCCTTTTCCCTTAGTTTCTCCCTACAGACTTCCACATCTTTTCTCAGATCTTTCTTATTTCCTCTTTCAATTTCTCTTTGCCATTTATTCCCCCTTATACCCATCTTTTC
>NC_069469.1:20138255-20145834 GCF_026875155.1 Cherax quadricarinatus
TTCTCAACAATCATCAACACTTCTCAACAATCACCAACACTCCTCAACAATCACCAATACTCCTGAATAATCAACTCTCCTCAACAATCACCAACACTCCTCATTAACAATCACCAACACAAAAAATCACCAATACTCAGTAATCACCAACAGTCAACACTCAACAATCACCAATACTCAGTAATCACCAACACTCAACACTCACCAACACTCCTCAAAAATCACCAACACTCCTCAACGCTCACCAACACTCCTCAACAATCACCAACACTCAACAATCACCAACACTCACCAACACTCCTCAACAATCACCAACACTCTTCATCACAGTCACTGGGAAAGCAATTTTTATGCCATGATCGTCTCTGTGTCCTGGCTGGCTGTCTCTTCCCTAACCAACAATCAGGTGTGTTAGAGGGGACATCAGGTGTGTTAGAGGGGACATCAGGTGCGTTAATTGGATCACTTCCCATCAGTGGCGGCCTTGATAGATAGGTAATTAAGAGGCGATCCAACATTAAACTCCCATTTAACATGTTAGATTTACTTATTCATGTAGTTATATTATGTTAATGTTATCAGAGGTAATTCTGTCTGTAAATTCCCGTTGACAAAAGATGGTTAACAGGCTTAATAAAGATGGTTTACACGTTTTGTATTGTTTACACTCTTAAAACTGTTTACACGCTTAATAAAGATGGCTTACACGTTTAACGAAGATTGTATCACTTAATTTTTTCTAACTTACTCAAACTTTCGTCAAAAAAGTGGTTTGTTTGTGGTCAACAGATTGTTAGTTAATCTGAGGTGGTTGTCAGTTACTCCCATCACCAGTCACTTCTCAGCACTGACTGGGAGAGTGTGGGTGGGTGTGAGTGTGTGTGTGGGGTGGAGTGGGTAGAGAGAGTGAGAGAGGGAGAGAGGGAGAGAGGGAGAGAGCGTATGTTCACCGTGTGTGGCTCACAGCCAGACTGAACCTTCTCCACCACCACTGTGACCACCACCACCACTACCACCACCACCACTACTCCACCACACCACCCATACCACACTCCACCACTACCACATCCACACCACCACCCACCACCAACCACACCACCACACCAACTACCACCACCACCACTACCACACACCAACTCCACTCCTACCACCACCACCACTACCACCACCACCCACCCCACTACCACCACCACCACTACCACCACCACCACTACCACCACCAACCACTACCACCACCACCACTACCACCACCACCACCCACTACCACCACCACCACTACCAACCACCACCATACCACCACCACCACCACCACTACCACCACCACCACCTACCACCACCACCCACCACTACACCACCACCACCACTACCACCACCACCACCTACCACCACCACCACTACCAACACACCCCACCACTCCACCACCCACTACCACCACCACACTACCCACCACCACCATACCACACCACCACCACTACCACCACACCTACCAACTACCACACCACCACCACTCCACTCACCACAACACCACCTACACCACCACACCACCAACCACCACCACCACTACCACCACCACCACTACACCACCACCACCACCACTACACCACCACCACTACCACCACCACCACCACCCACCACTACCACACCAACACCTACCACCACCACCACTACCACCACCACCACTACCACCACCACCACCACACCACACTACCAATCCACCACCACTACACACCACCACCACTCACCACCACCACCACTCCACACCCACCCCACCACTCAACCCCACCACCACTACCCCACCACCACTACCACCCCACCACTACCACCCCCCACCACTACCACCACCACCATTCCACCACCACACCACCACTACTACCCCACCACTACACCACCATCTCACTTCCACCACCACCACTACCCACCACTACCAAAAACCCAACCACCACTACCACACCCAAAACCACCACCACTACCACCACCACCACCACCACCACCACCACCAACCTACCACCACCTCCACACACCACCTACCACCACCCCACCACCACCACCACCACCACCACCACTACCACCACCACTGCCACCACACCACCCTACCACCACCACCACCACCACTACACCACCACCACCACCGCTATCACACCATCCACCACCACTAGCACCACCACCACCATCCACTACCAACTACTCCACCACCACTACCACCACTACCACCCACTACCACCACTACCACCACCACTACCACTACCACCACCACCACACCACTATCACACCACACCACCACTACCACCACACCACTACCACCACTCACCACTACCACCACCACTACCACACCCACCACCACTACCACCACCACCACCCCACTCACCACACCACCACCAACCACCACACCTCCATCCACACACCACTACACCACCACCCCACTTACCACCACCACTACCACCACCACCTCCACCACTACCACCACCACTACCACCACCAACTCCACCACTACCACCACTACCACCACCACCACCACTACCAGCATCACTACCACCACTACCACACACTACCATCACCACCACTTCCACCACCACCACTACCAAAACTACTCCCAACCACTACCACCACCACTACCACCACCACCACCACCACTACCCCACTACCACCACCACCACCACCACCACTACCACCACCACCACCACTACCACCACCACCACCACCACCACCACTACCACCACCACCACCACCACCACCACTACCACCACTACCACCACTACCACCACCACCATCACTACCACCACCACTACCACCACCACCTCCACCACCACCACCACACCACCACCACCACCACTACCAGCATCACCACCACCACTACCACCACCACTACCATCACCACCACTTCCACCACCACCACTACCAAAACTACTCCCACCACTACCACCACCACTACCACCACCACTACCACCACCACCACCACTACCACCACCACCACCACTACCACCACCACCTCCCTTTCTTACCTCTACCCCTCACTTCATTCCTCTATTTTATTAACTGTGTGTGTGTGTGTGTGTGTGTGTGTCCGTGCATGCACTCACCTTTAGGTGGTTGCAGGGGTCGACTCACAGCTCCTGATCCAGCTTCGTAACCACCAACGATCAATTCCACCAGTCCTCATTCTCTGGAGTTGTGTCGTGCCTCTCCTTAAAAAAGCATATTGATCCTACTTCCCTCCACATCACCACCTAGACCACTTCACCTCATAATCACCGTCAGGAGGGTGATTAACCTAACCTAACATAACCTAATCTAACCTAAGCTAACTTAATCTAACCTAACTTGCGCCAGCATAACCCACACAGGCTTAACCTTTCACATTAAAACTAATAATGTAACTTTAAGTTCAAACTTACTCTTCCTAAGTGTTATATCTTCGAAATTGGTCATCCTGTGTTATTTAACTATTGTAAGAGAATATGTTCATCACTTAATATTATAGCGTGAAAGTCCCCGTATATAGCTAAAATAGAGACTTTCGGCGTTATATTATTATCTGGTAATATATGAAAAATACCATGGTATTATCACTATTTTGTTATTATCACTATGTTATTATTATCACTATTTTGATATTATTATCACTATTATTTTATTATTATTGTTAGGTAGGATTTCTTGTGTATATAGAGTTTAAGTCTCGGAACCATCCGGTGAATTGTTCAGTTGTTTATGTCCGGCTGGCTGACGTGTGGGTCAGCTGATCCAACCTGACGACACGTCAACAGACTGGCAAGTAGTCAGTCTGCTCCCAGCTCTAGCCCTGACAACTGATCGTATATTGGCTCTTACGGTGTACAGTTTGAATGGTTTTGAGAATTGGACTCTGAAGCTGACTCACTTTGTTCCTCAATGCTCTGAAAGATTCTTTTGATATTTATATTCTTGGTCAGTTCAGTAATCCATAGAGATACTTTACGGCCAGATTCAAAGGTCTTGTTAAATCTTGTACCTTTTGTATTTTGAGTTTACAGTCTTGTTAAGACAAAGACGTAAATGTTAATGAAGACTTAATTACAGGAAGAATAATTAAACTTCCTTATTAATGTGACATTTCCATGATTTTGAACTAAATGTATATGGTAAATTTATTGTACAAAGTATTAAGTTACATTAACTACAAAGGGAAGATAAAGTATTGTATTTAAATACTTTAATAAATTTGAATATTATTCTATGGAGTTTCCCAGTTGAAATTATTTCCCCTAGACTCTAAAATACCTTTAAATAACTCGGATCCAAAAATCTTGTTGCATAAGAAATAAATGGTAACAGGTCACATTCTGAAGTTCTTTAAAAAATTTCTTATTCGCAACACTAAGTCATTTAACTTGTATTTTTTTCAGGATATCAAAACTATCACGAAATATGCGGGAATATAATGATTATAGTGTGTATGAGTATAATGTTTATGTGTATAGTTGGAATGTTTATAATGGGTATAATGTTTATGTGTATGTGTGTAGTATTTGGAATGTGTATAATGAGTATAATGTGTATAATGTTTATAATACGATGTGTATAATGTTTAGGCGCATAATATCTATAAAGTGTATATTGTTTATACGTATAATGTCTATAATATGTATAATTTGCATCATGTCTATAATGTTTATGCGTGTAATGTTTATAATGTGTATAATGAAGGCGAGGAGAGGGTAATCATATTTACGTGGTTTCTTAGACACGAGAGTCATGATGCTGAACAGCCATCCCGTCAGAGTGTATAACTTTTATGGAGGCCTGTCTCCACCATTTAAGGTCTGCCTAGTTATTAAGGTCATCTTCACCATCTCAACCATTTAGATCAATTTCATACCCCCTCCAGTAATCAGGGACACCTTCACCACCCAGCCATTAAGGTCAGCTTCACCTCCCAGTAATCATGGCCACCTTCACCCCCCAGCCATTAAGGTCACCTTCACCTCCAAGAAATCAAGGTCACCTTCACCACCCCGCTTCAGCACCTTCACAAACTTACCAACTTTCTCACAGCTATTAAATGCTTCATAAGTGTTTCACTGCGAAAGTCTGAGAAGAAAGTCTGAGACGAAAGTCTGAGACGAAAGTCTGAGAAGAAAGTCTGAGACGAAAGTCTGAGAAGAAAGTCTGAGACGAAAGTCTGAGAAGAAAGTCTGAGACGAAAGTTGAGAAGAAAGTCTGAGACGAAAGTCTGAGAAGAAAGTCTGAGACGAAAGTCTGAGAAGAAAGTCTGAGACGAAAGTCTGAGAAGAAAGTCTGAGACGAAAGTCTGAGAAGAAAGTCTGAGAAGAAAGTCTGAGACGAAAGTCTGAGAAGAAAGTCTGAGACGAAAGTCTGAGAAGAAAGTCTGAGACGAAAGTCTGAGAAGAAAGTCTGAGAAGAAAGTCTGAGACGAAAGTCTGAGACGAAAGTCTGAGAAGAAAGTCTGAGAAGAAAGTCTGAGAAGAAAGTCTGAGAAATGTCCTAGGACCTCAAAGTCTGAATTTCTCTCTCCATTAAGAAATTATCACTCATAATTTCCTGTTGTTCGTTTTTTCTGCTTCTATAACTATTTCTATAACTATATGTATAACAATTTCCATAACTATTTCTACAACTATTTCTATAACAATTTATGTAGCTAATTCATTTAATATTTCAACAACTATTGAAATACCTTATTATAAAACTATGACTATTTCTATAACTATTTCTATAACTATTTCTACAACAATTATGATGCCGTCAGTCAGCTGAGAAGACGAATTAAAGTGAAACAAACTCTCTTAAACTATTCTAAACTGAGTGTTGCTTTTAAGGGGGAACTTAGATGTTAGAACTTCTATTGCAATAGCTAAGTCAGTGTTTCATATACTTTTAATCTCATGAAATTGTTAGGGACAAAAATTAATAATATTTCGAGATGTCAGGATTTTCAAATTTCAATTACAATGAAAAAAAAAATTCTGCTGTATATTTTTTCTTTAAAATTTAATTTAGAGAGGAATTATGTAGTCTGTGATTCCTGTTTTTCACACGTTTCTTTTCCTCTAAGAAGACTTTTTTCCCCCTTTCAATCTACCCATTGCTGCTCCTGCAACATTGCATAGCTCCTGATGACGCACGGAAACAAGTGAAAGATCTTGACCTGAAGATTTACCTCCCCATCTCTCCCTATGGCTTGTTTTGTATATAACCATATAATATTTACTTTTCCAGAAGAAGTCATCTGCAGTGACCGTGTAATGTGTGGACTCTTCTGAAGAAAGTACTCTTGTATCCTATGAACGATGTAAATCGTTTCGGTAGATGAATACGCAGCGCCAGCATGGAACCTGCACTAGTCCACATCTGCTGGAAGAGTTAAAGAATTGCTCTTGCGGGTTTAGTACAGAATCTCGAGAAGGTTCAGAAGTTTACAACAAGACTAGCAATCCCGAAATTGAGGAGAATGATTAATGAGACGAACGAAAGTAATTCAAACCACCTCAGAAGACAGGAAAAACCAGGGGAGACATGACTAAGACGTAGAAAATAGGCAAAGTGTTCGAGGGGAAGGATAAGGAGAGAATCTTAGAAATAGAGGTTATAGACATAATCTAGAGTCACAGTTATTAGGACAAGACATCATAAGTAAGTAAGTAAGTTTATTCAGGTATACACAAATACAGTTACATAGATTATCATACATAGCAGCATATGTGTAGAGAACCTGGGATAATCCAAAAAATAGATTCTAGAATCACAGAAGAACCACGGTGATGTTACGAAATACATCTTTATTCTCAATGTTTTCAATGGAATGAGTTACATGTACGAAGCGATTTGAACAATACGTAGCTTAAAGAACAAGTACGACAGGGACCTGAGGGGCCTGGAGCTAGCAATGACAGGTGACTGCAGTTCAAAGAGGCACATGTTTCCCATGCATTTATGGCATAAAAGGAATATTTTATATATTATTACTATTGTTATTATTATTATTATTATTATTATTATTATTATTATTATTATTATTATTATTATTATTATTGTTCTCATCATTATTATTATTATTATTATTATTATTATTATTATTATTATTATTATTATTTTAGTCACTGGAAGCTGAATGTTTCTTCTCAGTCATGAGAGGCTCTTGATCAATGAAACTGGAGTAGCTCTCCTTCTCCTCGGAACACACTTGATTACCCATCCCTCCCCATTCCTCAGGAAGTATACGACTCTTACGACTTCCTTGCTTCCCCTCTGTGAACGTAATAATAATAACATGTCACAAGGGCGACATCCCCGTAATAGAAATCAGATTATTCGACCTTTTAAACTTGCAGAATAGATTTCGCCCTCGAGGGAGAAAGGGACGACTCTCTCCCTATCCTGGAATGAAGATTAATCAAGCAGTAAAATCAACATACACTTTCTCCCTTATATATATATATATATAATATATATATATATATATATATATATATAATATATATATATATAATATATATATATATATATATATATATATATATATATATATACATATGTCTGCCGAAAATGAAAACTGGTCAATTAGCAAGAACTCATTTTTTTC
>NC_069469.1:20146334-20166698 GCF_026875155.1 Cherax quadricarinatus
ATTTGCCTCTTTTCAAGGGGAAAAGTTCGCCGATGCAAAACCATAGGGGATGAAACTCTGGATGCACGACACTCGGAGGCGTCCGGGAACTGGGCGAGCAGGTCACCTGGGTTAGCACACACTTATTTTGATTTAAAATTTCCGGTTTGGGATTTTAGAAGGCGTTCTTGGTATTAGGTTAAAATTTTTTTCGTTAAAGGAGAGGGAAGAGGTGGTTAGGGCTTTTATTCAAGGAACTAAAACATATTTCCTTAGATTTACCCTGATTACCACCCTCTCACACGACCTGCTGATTCTTTACTGGTTGGCGCCTCTTTAAAACACACTGGAGCTCGCTCAGATGCCCAAAACTCCAACAGGGGTTCTTTCCCCATGCAAAGACGCATCAGGAAACACTTGTCCTGTGTTTCCTGATAACCTTACTAACCTAACTTTTCAATTCGCTTCACATCTTAGAAATTTTGCCGCACTAGAATACAAACTGCAGTTGCTTACGCTGAGGTAGGGGGGCTCGGTATGAATAGGGATACCTTTCTCGGTCTAACGCAGCGTGGGAAATACATTCGGGCTTTTTAACTCTGGTGGCGGGTGGTTAACGCTCTCGCTTCACACGGCGAGGCCTGGGTTCGATTCCCAGCCAGAGGAGAAAACTTTGGACGTGTTTCTTTCCAACTGTTGTCTATGTTCCCATCAAAAAAATGGGTCTGGGTGTTGTCGACTGGTGTGGGTCGATCCTGGACACTGACCTAAGGAGGCCTGTCCAGACGGGCCGGGGGGCGTTGACCCGGAACTTCTCCGGGTAATCTCAGTCTTTCAGTGTCCTAGCTACTTTACAGTAATACTGAAGCGTCAAGGCTAACAAACACAATTGGAGAAGAAGTATGGAGGAGAATCCATACATACCTTTTAAGAAGAATTATGATGGGCTTTGGGCGGGGTGAAAGTTGTGGACACAATGAGCGGGGACAGGATTGTGATCGACCCTGAAACACATAATGGTGAGTACCACACTGCAAAAACCGGATATTTTAGATTATATTCTCCCTATCTGAAAACACAGGAATTTCGTGATAAGAGATAAAGGATGGAAAACCTTTTGTGTTTTTCAATCATGAAACTATGTTTAACTGCCTTTAAATTCAAGGAAAAAAAACCTCGGTAAACCTATTTAATGTATCACGAGAGGATTTATTTTTTTTACATGCAGTATACAAAAGGGCTTTAGAGTAACAGCAAAACAATACTAGACTAGTATTAGTACTAGTATTATCAGTATTATCAGTATTATCAGTTTCTATTATTATTGTTTATTATTATTATTAATTATTATTATTTTAGTTATCATTACTATTTACTATTATATTCACGGGGAATACCAAACCGTAGGGAGATTTCGGCGCCTGAAAAATGAGTGGTAACCAGCTAAATCTTATTTTACGTCGTTTTCCATTTTCACACACGAGGTACCGCACAGTGAGTGGTGTTGCATGGTGAGTGGTTTTTGCCATGGTGAGTGGTGTTGCATGGTGAGGGGTGTGTTGCATGGTGAGGGGTGTTGCATGGTGAGTGGTTTTTGCAATGGTGAGTGGTGTTGCATGGTGAGTGGTGTTGCATGGTGAGTGGTGTTGCATGGTGAGTGGTGTTGCTGGTGAGTTGTGTTGCATGGTGGTGGTGTTGCATGGTGAGTGGTTTTTGCATGGTGACTGGTGTTGCATGGTGAGTGGTGTTGCATGGTGAGTGGTGTTGCACGGTGAGTGGTGTTGCACGGTGAGTGGTGTTGCACGGTGAGTGGTTGCATGGTGAGTGGTGTTGCATGGTGAGGGGGTGTTTGCATGGTGGAGTGGTGTTGCATGGTGAGTGGTGTTGCATGGTGAGTGGTGTTGCATGGTGAGTGGTGTTGCATGGTGAGTGGTGTTGCATGGTGAGTGGTGTTGCATGGTGAGTGGTGTTGCATGGTGAGTGGTGTTGCACAGTGAGTGGTGTTGCATGGTGAGTGGTGTTGCATGGTGAGTGGTGTTGCATGGTGAGTGGTGTTGCATGGTGAGTGGTGTTGCATGGTGAGTGGTGTTGCATGGTGAGTGGTGTTGCATGGTGAGTGGTGTTGCACGTGAGTGGTGTTGCACAGTGAGTGGTGTTGCATGGTGAGTGGTGTTGCATGGTGAGGGGTTTTTGCACAGTGAGTGGTGTTGCACAGTGAGTGGTGTTTGCACAGTGAGTGGTGTTGCATGGTGAGTGGTGTTGCATGGTGAGTGGTGTTGCATTGGTGAGTGTTCCCACAGTGAGTGGTGTTGCACAGTGAGTGGTGTTGCATGGTGAGTGGTGTTGCATGGTGAGTGGTGTTGCATGGTGAGTGGTGTTCCACAGTGAGTGGTATTTCACAGTGAGTGGTGTTGCACAGTGAGTGGTGTTGCATGGTGAGTGGCGTTGCATGGTGAGTGGTGTTGCATGGTGAGTGGTGTTGCACAGTGAGTGGTGGTTGCATGGTGAGTGGTGTTGCACATTGAGTGGTGTTGCACAGCGAGTGGTGTTGCATGGTGAGTGGTGTTGGCATGGTGAGTGGTGTTGCACGGTGAGTGGTGTTCCACAGTGAGTGGTGTTGCATGGTGAGTGGTGTTGCATGGTGAGTGGTGTTGCACAGTGAGTGGTGTTGCACAGTGAGTGGTTTTTGCACGGTGAGTGGTGTTGCACAGGGAGTGGTGTTGCACAGTGAGTGGTGTTGCACAGTGAGTGGTGTTACATGGTGAGTGGTGTTGCATGGTGAGGGGTTTGTTGCATGGTGAGTGGTGTTGCACAGTGAGTGGTGTTGCCCAGTGAGTGGTGTTGCATGATGAGTGGTGTTGCATGGTGAGTGGTGTTGCATGGGGGTGTGGTGTTGCATGGTGAGGGGGTGTTGCACAGTGAGTGATGTTGCACAGTGAGTGGTGTTGCATGGTGAGTGGTGTTGCATGGTGAGTGGTGTTGCACAGTGAGTGGTGTTGCACAGTGAGTGGTGTTGCATGGTGAGTGGTGTTGCATGGTGAGTGGTTGTTGCATGGGGGATTGGTGTTGCATGGTGTGGTGTTGCACAGTGAGTGGTGTTGGACAGTGAATGGTGTTGCACAGTGAGTGGTGTTGCATGGTGAGTGGTGTTGCACAGTGAGTGGTGTTGCACAGTGAGTTGTGTTGCACAGTGTGGTTTTGCATGGTGAGTTGGTGTTGCATGGTGAGTGGTGTTGCATGGTGAGTGGTGTTGCATGGTGAGTGGTGTTGCACAGTGATTGATGTTGCACAGTGAGTGGTGTTGCATGGTGAGGGGTTTGTTGCATGGTGAGTGGTGTTGCATGGTGAGTGGTTTGTTGCTGGTGAGTGGTGTTGCACAGTGAGTGGTGTTGCCAGTGAGTGGTGTTGCATGGTGAGTGGTGTTGCATGGTGAGTGGTGTTGCATGGTGAGTGGTGTTGCATGGTGAGTGGTGTTGCATGGTGAGTGTTGTTGCATGGTGAGTGGTGTTGCATGGTGAGTGGTGTTGCATGGTGAGTGGTTTTTGCATGGTGAGTGGTGTTGCATGGTGAGTGGTGTTGCATGGTGAGTGGGTTCCCACAGTGAGTGGTGTTGCATGGTGAGTCGTGTTGCATGGTGAGTGGTGTTGCATGGTGGTGGTGTTGAATGGTGAGTGGTGTTGCATGGTGAGTGGTGTTGCACAGTGTGTGGTGTTGCATGGGTGAGGGGTGTTGCACGGTGAGTGGTGTTGCATGGTGAGTGGTGTTGCATGGTGAGTGGTGTTGCATGGTGAGTGGTGTTGCATGGTGAGTGGTGTTGCACAGTGAGTGGTGTTGCATGGTGAGTGGTGTTGCATGGTGAGTGGTGTTGCATGGTGGTGGTGTTTGCACAGTTAGGGGTGTTGCAGGGTTTGAGTGGTGTTGCACAGTGAGTGGTGTTGCACAGTGAGTGGTGTTGCAGGGGTGAGTGGTGTTGCATGGTGAGGGGTTTGTTGCATGGTGAGTGGTGATGCATGGTGAGTGGTGTTGCATGGTGAGTGGTGTTGCACAGTGAGTGGTGTTGCATGGTGAGTGGTGTTGCATGGTGAGCGGTTTGTTGCATGGTGAGTGGTGTTGCATGGGGGAGTGGTGTTGCATGGTGAGTGGTGTTGCATGGTGAGGGGTTTGTTGCACAGTGAGTGGTGTTCCCTGGTTAGGGGGTGTTGCATGGTGAGTGTTGAAAGAGGTTTATTAACTGAGGGTTAGTAAGACTCCATGTAACTTGCACACTACCAGTCAAGAATACATTAATCCCTAAAATAGGGGTTACCTGAGAGGTTTTACACCTCTCATCATTATACGCTAATATATAATATATATATATATATATATATATATATATATATATATATTATATATTTTATTTATATATATATATTATATATTTTATATATATATATGCAAAACAACCACTGGAAGAGTAGTAAAATTTCCCAGGCACTTTCGTGACTACTCCATTATCATAGTTCCTTGACAATTTTGAGTAGTAGGGAAAGCGCTTGGAATTTCACTACTCTTTCATAGTGGTTGTTTTGCATATTTTAAAAATCATCTGTCTACTGTAATCTTATTGCATATATATATATATATATATATTATATATATATATATATATATATTATTTTATATATATATATATATTTATTTAAAATATATATATTATATATATTATATATAATGTCCTCAGGTTGTTCTTCAACTCTATATATCCTTGGTTAGGTCTAAATTTAGACTATGTGCTCAGTTCTGGTCACCGTATTACAAAATTGGATAAAAATTTGCTCTGGAAAACGTGCAGAGGAGGATGAAAAAGATGATCCCTTGTATCAAAAATCTTCCCTATGGGATTAGACTGAGGGCCTGAATCTGCACTCTCTCGAAAGGCTTTAGAATTAGGGGGGATATGATCGAGGTGTTTACCTGGAATTTACCTGGAGAGAGTTCCGGGGGTCAACGCCCCCGCGGCCCGATCTGTGACCAGGCCTCCTGGTGGATCAGAACCTGATTCAACCAGGCTGTTACTGCTGGCTGCACGCAATCCAACGTACGAGCCCCCAGCCCGGCTGGTCAGGTACCCACTTTAGGTGCTTGTCCAGTGACAGCTTGGGAAAACTGCCAGGGGTCTATTTGGTAATCCCCCTTATGTATGCTGGGAGGCAGTTGAACAGTCTCGGGCCCCTGGGCACTTATTGTATTGTCTCTTTAAGTGCTAGTGACACCCTGCTTTTCATTGGGGAGATGTTGCATCGTCTGCAAGTCTTTTGCTTTCGTTGTTTAGTGATTTTCGTGTGCAAGTTCGGTACTAGTCCCTCTAGGATTTTCCAGGTGTATTAATCATGTATCTCTCCCCCCTGCGTTCCAGGGAATACAGGTTCAGGAAGTTCAAGCGCTCCCCGGGAATTGAAGGTGTTTTATCTCCGTTTATGCGCGCCGTGAAGGTTCTCTGTACATTTTCTAGGTCAGCAATTTCACCTACCCTTTAAAGGGTGCTGTTAGTGTGCAGCAATATTTCCAGCCTAGATAGAACAAGCGACCTGAAGAGTGCCATCATGGGCTTGGCATCCCTAGTTTTGAAGGTTCTCATTATCCATCCTGTCATTTTTCTAGCAGATGCGATTGATACAATGTTATGGTCCTTTAAAGGGGAGATCCTCCGACATGATCAAATCCCAGGTCTTTGACGTTGGTTTTCGCTTTTTGTGGCCGGAATTTGTTTTGTACTCTGATGAAGTTTTAATTTCCCCGTGTTTACCATATCTGAGTAATTGAAATTTCTCATCGTTTAAACTTCCTATTGTTTTCTGCAGCCATTGAAAGATTTGGTTGATGTCCGCCTGAAGCCTTGCAGTGTCTGCAGTGGGGAAAACACTGTCATGCAGATTCGGGTGTCATCTGCAAAAGGAAGACCGGTGCTGTGGCTGACATCCTTGTCTGTCATATATGAGGATGAGAAAAAAGATGGGAGCGAGTACTGTGCCTTGTGGGAAAAAGAGCTTTTCACCGTAGCCGCCTCAGACTTTACTCTGTTGACTACTACTCTTTGTGTTCTGTTTTTGAGGAAATTTTAGAGCCATCTACCAACTTTTCCTGTTATTCCTTTAGCACGCATTTGTGCGCTATTACGCCATGGTCACCCCTGGTCGAAGGCTTTTGCAAAGTCTGTATACATTACATCTGCATTCGTTTTGTCTTGGGTGCATCTAGGCCTTGTCGTTTAGTGATCCAATAGTTGAGACAGACAGGAGTGACCTGCTCTAAACCCATGTTGCCCTGGTTTGTGTAATTGATGGGTTTCTGATGGGTGGCGATCTTGCTTCTTAGGACCTTTCAAAGATTTTTTTGATTTGGGGTGTTAGTGCTATCGGTCTGTAGTTCTTTGCTTTTGCTTTACTGCCCCCTTTGTGGAGTGGGGCTATGTAAACAGGAATAAAATAAAGGGGATGTAAATAGCGTGCTGAAAAATTTCCAGCCAAGACAGGACTCGCAGCAATGGTTTCAAGTTGGAAAAATTCAGATTCAGGAAAGGATATAGGAAAAGCACTGGTTTGGTAATAGAGTTGTGGATGAGTGGAACAACTCCCGGGGTACAATTATTCAGGCTAAACGTTGTGTAGTTTTAAAAATAGGTTAGATAAATACATGAGTGGGTGTGGGTGGGTGTGGGTTGAACCTGACTAGCTTGTGCTGCTGGGTCTGGTGCCGTGCTCCTTCCCTTTAGTGGAGGTGGCCAGGGCTGGGTAGGTCATTTGGCTAATCGGGGGGGGGGGGTTTATTGGGTAATTGGGGGGGGGGACATGGACCCGCTCCGCATGGGTCAGTAGGTCTGTTGCAGTGTTCCTTCTTTCTTATGTTCTTATGTATGGTTCCCGCCTCCACTACATCACTTGCCCGACTATTCCCCTTCCCGACAACTCTCTCTCTCTCTCTCTGTATATTATATATATATATATATATATATTATATTTATATATATATATTATTATATTATATATATATATATATATACATATCTCATAAAGAGAACCCTTGCTACAGCCAAAAAATACCCACAACCAGCAAACCGCCCGACGGGATCGCCATCTATCCTTGGAAGAATGGCAAGCTCTTAGCATGGGGGCTATACCTGTGTGCCCACATGGCTGACATCTATATCCATCACAGTGTCGGCCGACAGGGAGGAGCTGCTGCCACAGGGAGGAGTGCAAGATCAGCAAGTACGGACATAGGCCAACAGTATCAATTTGTCCAGTGGGTTTAGAGACCTTGGGTCATGGGGAAAAAAAGCCACACGTTTCTTAAAGAATTGGGTTCCAGACTCTCGACACCACCAGGGACCCAAGGGAAGCCACTTTCATGTTCCAGCGCCTCAGCGTGGTCATCCAGAAGGGAAATGCTTGCTGCATTTCTTGACTCGCGTTGGCTTTCGGAGGAGCTGGAGTAAACTCATAATCTTTAATACATTGTACCCATTTCCTTCATGTTTGTGTTTTCTGTAAATGTATTCTGTCTGTTAATAAAATTTTCCCAAACAATATAAAATATAGGGGGTGGTAGGAGAAGAATATATTCAAACAGCTCCGGGGGGAACCTTGAGTTTTCCCCGAGGTACGTTTATTGTCTTCTCTGAGGATGAGGGTCCCCAGTAAAGTTCTAGGGGTGGTAACTATTATATATATATATAATATATATATATATATATTATATATATATATATATAATATATATATATATATATAAGCATCACCAGCTAGGTGGTGCGAGTAGTAGAGGTGAACTTAACGTTTAAACTTTCGTTAAAAATATCCCTACGACGCTTCATCGGACGCAATAAACACTTTTAGTATGATTTTATTTATTATTATTTTTAAGCTCCCGCATAGTCCTGGGAAAACTATTTTTTTTAGTAAAGTTCAGATGTTTAGTTCGTACCTACCTCTGTACAAGCATGTACCTACATGTACCTACCTCATGTATAACCAAGAGTGGTATGTTTTCTGTAAAAAAAAAAAAATGCGGTTGCGCCTCAATGTATGCACCGAGAGGTTTGGGATGTCTGTTTATATATATATATATATATATATATTTATATATATATATTTATATATTATTATATATATATATTATTTTTATATATATTTATTTTATATGGATTTACACTCAGAGGTTGCATTTTTCAGCGGATATACACTCAGGTGTGCATCTGTCAGTGTCTATACACCCCAGAAGAAAGTAGCTATCAATCTGTATACCCCGAATGTCTACTTCAAATTCTTTGTTAAAAACTATATCATCTTTAGTGGACGAACAAGCAACTGCCTTAATGACTCTCGTTTTAGTCGATAGACTTTGAACCAAACAAAACTACCACAACCTACGTCTCATATTTTCTTCCCCCCCCTTTTTTCCTCATTTCTGGCAGGGTGATAGTGATAGGAAGCCACAGGCAGGGAAAAGGCGAGGGTGAAACAGGTGTTTATGGAGACAGGTGGGAAGAGAGGCAGAGACAGATTGACGCATCTCCTGTGTATCACCCTGATTGCCAGCACAGTGTGATAAGATTTCTATCACCCTGATTGCCCAGCACAGTGTGATAAGATTTCTATCTCCCGGGATGAAAACTCATTCACCTCCCAAAGTATGCCAAGGTAGCTATTTTAATATTTATATATATATATATATATATATATATATATATATATATATATATATATATATATATGTATGTATGTTATATATATTATATTATATATATATTTATTATATATATATTATATATATATATATATATTATATATATATTTTATATTATATATATATATATTGTATGTATGTTATATATTTTATTATATGTATGTATGTTATATATATATATGTATGTTATGTTATATATATATATATATATATATATATTATATATATTTATATATATTTTATATTGTATATATATATATTTATATGTATGTATATGTGTGTGGGGTGTTTGTACATTCATTGATAAAAATGGAGTCAGGTTTTTAACGCCGGGGTCACCATCTGGAAAGACCGGGGCGGGTCTTTCTTCAGTTCTTTTCGGCAGGGTGGCCCCTCCATCATTATCAATCCCTCCTCCTTGAAGGACCCGGCCTAACTGAATATTAATAATTATAAATCATCTGCTTACGATTGCCTTGATCCCGGAAAAGGGCTCTTGATTCAAGGAATTGAAGATACCTCCCCTTGATGAGAAGGGGAAAGAGCTGGAAAACCAGATCCACCCCCAAAAACGTCCGTCCATCTGAAGTGATCTTCAATCTTGGGTTTCAGATGGTAAGGAAAACTTTCTTTTTCATGCCCGTCGAAAAAACCGCGCAATTTTTAAAAAAAGAAAAACGTAAACATCACAACAACAGCCCAACGGGAAAACGCCGGGAAAATTTATTAGAATTAGTGTTAACGAAAGTTACTAAAGGAGACGTATCCTAAATTGTAATGAGACAAAAATAAGTCTGAAAAAAAACAAAAAGGAATATATTCCCCGAAAATCTGTGCTGCTGATCGGGGCCCAAATCAAGCAAAATTATAAAACCAAAATCAAAGTTTTCCAGGCGGTGATTCTTTTTTAAGTTTTCCCTGGGCAGAAAAGAAAAAGGAAAGAAATTTAATACGCAAAATATAGATAGAGCGGGGCCCGGCGGCAGTAAGCTCTACACAGTACCCTAGGCGCTGTCTAGAAAATTGGAATTTATCTCATTTTTGATTAAAAGTGTTTTTAATTAATTATTTTAGAAAAAATTTAAATCAAATAGTCTCAAAAAACTTTGAGGGGCGAAAAATTCAAAAATAATGTAATTTCTAGGGGCTTTTCATGTGATTTAAAAAAAAAAGTGATACATTTAAAATTCCCCCTATAATAATAGTAATAATAATAATAATAACAATAATAATAAAAATAATAATAATAATAATAATAATAATAATATATATTACTAGTAGATGTCAAAGAGCTCTATAAGATAGGAAAATAAAAGTAACAAGTAACCAGAACGCGTGTAGAGAGGAGTCTCTAAGCTCAATAGATTTTTTCCTGCAGAATATGCAAGGAGTGTATTGGGCCGTGTGAATAGAGGAGATAGAGAGAGCAAAAACGACTTTCCGACTTTTCTTTGCGACATGTTCACAGCAGCAGTGGCAGCGTGCGGCAGAAACATTTACACTTCAGAAATATCTAAATATGCACACGTACACAATCTACGGGGATGTATATACGTATACACTCTCCGGGACTGTATATACGGGCACACTACGGGAAAGTATGTATATGAATGCAATCTACGAGAATGTATATACATATACACGGGAATGTATATAAGTATACATCCAAACATTAATGACACAAAACCAGAAAATGAATATTTTTTTTTCGTAATGAAGCAAAATTGGGTGTACTGGTAGTGTGCTGCTATTCTGTTCTGTATAATGGCTACACTGTGGGAGCCCCACGGTGGTCTGCCATCCTACTGTATAATGACACAGTGGGAACAAAATATATTGTTTCCCCCCCTCATATCCATCATACAGGATGAGCTTCATACATCAAATGCTGAAATGTAGTCCGCCAGAGCTGGGAGACTTCAGGGTAATATCGTCAAACGTTCCTCTGTGTGTTCAGTAGCTACGGCATCCTACGGCCTCCCAGACTTAAGTGTATATCTATGGATATACAGAAAGAACTAAAATTCACAATTCTGTGGTTGGAACAATACAAAAATAACCCACAAATAGGAGAGAGAAACCGTACCACAACGTAAACAGTGTGTGACTTTGTAAATGGCCCGAGTCGGACCGAAACGTCGTTGTAAGCTTCTCTCTCTCTCCCATGTGTGGGTTATTTGTGTATGGTTTCAGTCACAGTATTGTGCCTTTTTTGTTCTTTTTATATACCCATAGATATACACTCAGGTCTGGAAGACAACGTTTGAGGATACTGTAGCTACTGAATGTTTAACAGTATCACGATGCTGAGGTCTCCCAGTTCGTAAGAGTTTCTCTCTTTTATGTACGGGTTATTTGTGAATGAATATACAGACCCGAAGGACAGGATTATGCAAGAAAGGTCAAGGGAAGGGGTTGATACCTAGTGAAGGGTTCTTGAACATAGGCATTAGAACTCCCATCTCATCGACGGATCAAACCAACTTAATTAAAAAAAAAATATTTGACTCAGACCCGTGATAGCCAAACCTTTGTAATCCTAATACACAATCTATGTAATCCATGCCACGTAATTCAAACCCGCATACTACTATTATTACTACTAATATTAATAATATAACAAACAATAATATTAATAATAATAATAATAATAATAATTTTTATGAACATGTACAACACGCATAATTCGAAACCGCATAATTTGAAATCGTGTAAGTGACGCCCGTGGTGATTCAAGTCCGAGTGACTGATTTCTCTGGGAGGCTCTTGGAGCGAAGCATAAACCTGCATGTATATATATATATATATATATATATATATATATATATATATATTATATTATATTTATATTATATATATATATATATATATATAATATATAATTATATATATATATACACTTATCATTTTACGCCATAACATTACTTTGAAAATTCACTTTTTTTCATTAATTAAGCCCATTTTAATCATTATTTGTCGCACAGCTGCATAAAACTCTACTGTAAATTTGATGATATAGAACCACAACTAAATTTTAATAAATAATATTATAATTGAGAAGTATAAATATATTCTAACATATTTTCATAGTAAAGAGTTTTTATGGATTAAGCGATTGCAATTCAATTTGCAGAGCAATTATTAATAATCCGAGTCTAATACATTAGTGATAATCATTTTTTTTAAATACAGTTAGATGTGTACTCATTATACACTAATGGCATGTTACTCTGGAGTGTACTTTGGTGCTTGTATTTTCTCTGTTATCTAATACTGTGTTACACAAGATAATATTAACTGTCGTTAACACGATATATACACCAAGAGATGTATATGTCTCAGTGTATATATATGAGTGTTTATTTTAATACCATTTGAAGGGATTAGTATTATTGTAATCCCCTTTAAAGGAATTAAATTATTTTAATCTCTTTTAAAGGGAATAAAGTATTCTTCACTGGTGATGCATAGGTGCCATAATGGCCGTCGTGTAGCCGACGGGATTTTAACCCACTTATTGAACCAACTAGTAAACAAACTGAAGATTCTCCATCAGTCTAGTTGAGGTTGTTTACCTATACACCATGGGTTGCTGCCTTGCCATATTGGATGTCAAACCTCATTGACAAATACACATATGTAGGCTATGAGATTCTTTCCATACGCCTCTCCGATGGTTATTGCGTTTTGCACTCTTGAGTGTGGTAACCGATAAAGTAATAAGCCAGATCTAGCATCCGCAAGGTTCAGGAAGGTTCAGAAAAAAAACGAGAAAGATGGATTCCTGCCGTGAGGCGGATAACTGGGAGCCAACAGAATGCAGCAGTTTGTGAAGCGAACATTTACGTTGAGGTTTAAACGAGTTTAAAAAAAATTAGTTAAACGTATAATAACAGCAGTAGCAATAATATCAACTACGTGTTCCTTGTTCTGGTTCTATTTTAATTCCTGCAAGCACTTCATTGATATCAGAATACTGGTAAAGGTCACTGAGTTATCTGTTTGAAGGCTGTCAACGGGAGCTGGGCACCTACTAGACACCTGACTTACAGAGAGCTTCCTGCAGCAGCTTGACTTGTTTTAAAGTGACTGTAGACACAATGCTTCTTGGCTAGGCTCGGAAAGTCAGTGTGTGTATCCATGTGGATAGATTAGGTAAGAGTGTCAAGAAAAAGGACAAGTGTTTTCTGACGCTGGTTTTAATCATATGATGACCCGCCACTGGAGCTGTTTCCTGACAAACCTTACCTACCTTAACCTTCACCTGTCAGGGCACTTGAGTCATGTTCCTGTTCAATATTCAAAACATATTCTAGTGAACTAATTACCAATCTGTATATAGCATAGGATTACTAGACATGCAAAATTTTAAAATGAAAGCATGTATGGATTATTAATTAAATTTGTAGACAGTAATGTATAAGCAAATATATTTTCTACTGCTTTAAACTCAAAAAATTGCGTTAAGCATAGTGAGTGAACAGTTTACACAAAGAGGTGTATGTCGCTTAGTGCATATATTGTTTTTCAATGTATATACACAGAGAGGTTTGTCTCACTGCATATACACTGAGTTTATTTTAAGCCCTCTTTCTAGGGATTAAGTATTACTGACTTGTGGTACACAAGTTAAATGCAGCCTCGATGACCCTCGTGTAGTCGATAACTTTTAAACCCAATTAACCAGTCGAAGGCATGATTTATCATACCCTTGAGATGGTCGTTGTTCATTTTTTAGTGCTGTCATTTCGATTTCACGCGGATGGGCGTCCAAGATCACTGACTTCAGTGATGTTATCGGAAAACAGCACAAGGTTTTAAAGTTATTACAACAGTGGAAGGTGTGTGTGTGTGTACCAACACGTAGATATATGAGCAGAGCTACGATCGTGGTGCCTCACCTTCAATGTTTAAGCTATTATGTATATTTGAAATTTTCCACTGATTGTAGCACGAACAACCAGCTTCCCACTGAATCTCACGCTATTGTTATGAACCCTTTTTTTTTTTTTACAAATAATGCCGGCTGCTGGTAATACCGCTGTTGCCATGAGGAGAAATTGGAGCAATCACTAACTAGGCTTCTAGCTTACAGACTCGACTCTTTACTACACTCCTTGAAGTCAAATACGTCCATGTATGTATGATTGTCACCCCTATTGCTTCTGTATCTTCTTTAAATGCCCTTAACTCCGAGTGTCAACTGTGATGTGTTTGTGTTAGATGTCAGACATGGATGACAGAAGTCAGACACGACTGTCAGGAAGTCAGACACGGGTGTCAGGGGTTAGACACGGGCATGGTAAGATTGCTGACTAGAATCTGAGTACATCTCTTGTAGATAAAATCTTATATTGGCCTTAAAATGCATGGTAGAACTGCTGAAATGAAAAAGGTGTATACTTTCAAGGATATTATAACTTCGGGTCGTCAACTAATAATTTGTGGAGAGACTATATATGGACAAAGGTGAGACTAGTCAATCCAGAGAGTGACAACATCACGAGAAAGTTTAGGAACTGCCCTCCCCACAACTTCCCACACTGTTGATCAAAACAAAGGATGTTTTCAATTGGCTAAGCCTTTGACAATACAGTAGTTGAGGAAAACATATTGCCGTAGCCAGCCATCAAATGCAATCTCCTGTATATTACTGTACCTCATTGCCACACCTGACTCCTAAGTCAGGTAAGGTTCATCAGGAAACAAGACAAGTATTTCCTGACGCGGGTCTTAGTCATATGATGACCCACGGCTGGAGCTTTTGGTCATCTGACCGGGGCCTTTCGCCGGCTTACTGGTCCACCCCTTGAAAAAAATATGGTTATACCCATTCTTGGCGTTACTGACTCTTTTCTTCCCGCCTCAATACAAAGCTCGCCCCGGGTACGTCATAAATACACCTTGAAATGTAAATCTCGGCGTCTATACACTATACGTTTATTTCGGCGTCTATACGCTATACGTTTATTTTAACCCTTAAGACTTAAAATAGTCTTTACTAGTTTGGAGCAAGTGACACGAAGCCTTAATAACCTTTGAACAGTCAATAGGCTTTAAGCCTAATTAAGAAAATAGTACACGTATTTCTATTAACCAAATAAAGCCTAGTTTACAGGCGAAACCTTGGCTCTTTCTACGCTCTAAGATACTAAGAAGGTCACTTAACACATCTGGCTGGTTGGTTAATGGGGTTTCAAGCCTGTCGACTACACGAGGGTCATAAAGGATGCAAGGTGACCTTTTTATCACCAGAGAAGATTTCTTTAATACCTAAAAAAGGGGTTTTTTTAACAGACTCACTCATTTTTGGGATGCTTAGCTATTGGGAGGACACAAATATTTTTTTCATTATAATTGGGGTGATTATTATAAATTTTTATTATTATTACTAAAAATAATGATCTTTAAATCCATACGGGTCGTACAGAATTTTTAATCTAATAATCGTCATTTTCCTCTCCCATAAAGGGTTTCTTGACCCTCGGATGGAACCAAATTTTACCTCACTTTCCCTCAGGCGCTGAGTGCCCCAAAAGTTTTAGGGCCCCCCCCCCCCTTAAATAATAATAAAAATATAATAATAATAATAATAATAATTATTAATAAATAATTTAAAATTTAGAAATAAAAATTTTTTATAGTAATAAAAAAATTTAATAATAATGATATAATAATAAAAATTCTCCACCCTTTTAAAAAATCATGTTTTAAGCGGGGTTAAATTCAACATTTTTTCATTCCTACCTTGTGCACCTTTTTCAATTTATATAAAATTTTTTCCTCAAATTTAATTCCCAAAAACAAATTATTTTTTTTTGTTTGCACGTACCCCCCTATATCAGTGTGATATTGTTGATGTGTGGTGTGTGTTTTTGTGCTACCTTTTTGTGGTTGCGGGGGTCGATTCACAGTCCGGCCCCGCCAGGCCCAGTTGGTTGGTGTGTGTACCCCCACCATCCCAAGACAAAAATTTTTCCCATGGGGTATTAACTTTCCCGGGGCCGGGAATACTGTACGTCCCCCCTTCCTCCCCAACGACTGAGTGCCCCGGGAAGGGCCGGAATTCCGGGGGAATGACCTGTCGGAACCTTGAAGTGGAAATTTTCCCAAATAGTCATCCATTGTCACTACATGTGTGCTGACGGACACTTCACCCTTTTCCCTCTCCTCTAATTTGAACAGTTCCTTTTTTCTCCTCCCCTCCCCCGTTTGTTCATCTTTTTTCCCCCCTGTTATTGTGTATTATGGCTTTGTGTTCTCTTCAGTCATCTCCCTTGGCTTTGGGCAAGCCCGTTCGTATGTTAGTTCGTGATAGTTTGAAATGGTGCGTAGGCCCCCATCTTTCACTTTTGGGTGTTTAGATAACCTTTTCACTAGCATAGACGGGTTTTCTCTACTCTTTTGGGGAGAGTAATCATGGCTCCTCCACCTTTGCGAGATGCATTCTACCTTCTGTTAGGGACACAGTTATTTGTGTTTCTCCCCACCTACAACAAGAGACACTTCCTCCTCTTTTAGGGAGACAAACTGGCTTCCTCCCCCCTTCAATACTGACAATTCTTCATGCTGTCTCCAGCCGCAGCCACTTAGATACTATTTTGTTTTGAAGCCAAAGAAAAAGCGACGAAAATATTCGTTATCAGAAATTTTAAGCCCTGGGAGGCAGGTCCCCGCGGGGATGATTGACAAAATGCTCAACACCCTTATTTTTTTTTTCCAATTCTCTCGACCAGCGTAAAAAAAGTGCAGGCAGCCGACAAATGTAACGTTTTTTTGGTCTGGGGGAATAACATGGGGAGAATACCACTCGTCCCAAAACCACATACACACATTAAGTATTACCTCCGAATCCCCTTTTTGTAAGAGGCCTGGGTTAGGTTTGTCGGGGAGAGGTCGGTCTCCCAAATTTTTCATTTTCGGTTCGAGCCCCCTTTTCCACCTTATATATAATTATATATATTATATATTATAATATATATATATATATTTATATATATATATATTTAATATAATATTTATATATATATATATTAGTTGTTTTTTACAAAACAAATACAGGGAGTAGAATGATAGCTTAGGCCTTTCGTGTTGAATCAAAGACGAGTCTTTGGGATCGTACTTGCGGCATCCTCCTCTTTTCTACAGTTTTACAAGCTCCCGATTATGTGTTGAATGCAACACGAAAGGCCCGAGCTTCATTCCTTCTACCCCCCATGGGGTTTTTTATTATATATAATATATTTTTATATATATATATATTATATATTATATATATAATATTATATATATATATATTTTATATATAATAATTTATATATATATATATATATATTAATGTAAAGATTATTCTTTACTTTGGAAAAAAACCAGAGGAGACTAATAAAGAGTACAGTATCAGAGGCTCAGACAAAGAGACAGGGGGGACTGGGTTTTTAAAATGAGAGACGCAAGTGTGAAGGGGCACAAACGGAACTGGAAAATAGATAGCCACGGGGATGTTTGGAAGTCCTCATTAGGACTTACGATGGGAAATAAGGGAATGAGCTATGGGAGGGGATTGAGGAAATACCCTGCAAGATTAAGAGTAGGTATGAAGAAAGCCCCGGGTCATGCAAAAAGTAAATGCCGTCCTATTTTTTAAAAAAACTGAGCCAGGAGCTTGTTTTTTAACCACTGCATCCCCCCTCCCCCCCTCCAAAATTGCATACAATTCCCCCCCTCCAAAAATGCACACAATTCCCTTCTACTTCAACAGTGCAGTCTCCAACAGTGCACACCATCTCCCCCCCCTCCTTTCCCCCAACAGTGCACACCATCTCCCCCCTCCTTCCTCCAACAGTGAAAACCCCTCACCCTCCCTCCTTCAAAAAGTGCACAAATCTCCCCCCCCCTCCACAGTGCACACCCTTACCCCTCCTTCAACGTGCACGCAATCTCCCTCCCTCTTCCAAAAGTGCAACAAACCCCTTTCCCTCCCTCCCCAATAGTCCACCCCTCCCTTCCCCCCCTCCCCCTAACAATACACACAATCTCCCTCACTTTTCAACAGTGCACACAACCTCACTCCTCCATCAGTGCACGCCATTTCCCTCCCTCCTCCATCACACCATCTGTGGGGGACCCCACCCCACCCCCCGATGGTCTCCATCTCATCAAGATTCTCCTTCTACATTCTTGTCTTAGCGCATCATTTGTCATCTTTTAATAATCGCGCCCAATTTCTGAGTCGCTCCCCCCTTCGTGCATTTCTATTCACTTTTACCTTCCGACCTTTTCCCCGTTCACTCAAATTCGAAAATTCGCTTCTGATTACCTGACATTTCTGTATCATTTATTTTTTTTGCTTTTACTGATACGTATTTTATATATTCAGTAAAAAGTTCATATAGCCTAGTTTTCGGAAATTAATTTTGCGTGTTTGTCTCTTATTCTGAATAAAATTGATAATGCCGTTGGAGCAGTACACGATTAACCAAGGATATACATAATACACATCAGGTGGTGTATATATCTCGGTGTATATAACGTTGAGTTGATTGTGGAGTTAATTTTTAATTTTCTCTTTCCATGTTATTAAAGTATTCTTCTTTGGTTGCGTGGAGAGATGACCGAACAGGCCTTACTGAATCCTTCCTCGGGGTAGTCGGAAAGGCTTTATATCAGTAACTAGCCTGTCATTCTAAGGCTATAAATCAGAAAGCCACAGCTCGACGTTTCGGTCAGCCCTGGACACATCAAGTAACGACCTGTCGAGCCTTCCTGAGAGCGAAACGTTGCCCGCAATGTCACATTAGTTGTACTTGTGTCCTTTTACGTAACATAATGTCGGTAATTCCACGAACATTATTACATCAGTAGGTCGTGAAATTTAACAGTTACTTGCTCTCGACGCGTTTCAGGAACTGCTAGCAGCCAGCCTCCGCCTGGACCGTGGCGATCTACTGTAACTGACCCTCACGGCCCCCGTCCCCCTTGAGATTCGTTAAAGTGTATTCCTGATCCCCAACGTGTTTTAGCGGCTTAAAACTGAAATTGTTTAGTAGTTATTCGTATATGTTCCACGGAGATATTAGTGTTTTTGGTAGTCAATAGATGGATCTGGTGGTGTCTGTCCCTCGTGTATTGAGCAGTATTTTGAAGCTCAGATCTATCCTGTGTTGAGTGCTATTCAAAATCTTACACCACTCGTGTGTTGAGTGGTATTCCAGAACTCAATCCTCTCATTTTTGAGTAGTATTCTGGACCTCAAACCATTAATGCGTAGAATAGTATTCAGGACTTTAAATCTCTCTACGATGTACTACTTTGATCATCATTCCTATTTTAGTTTAGCAATTTCCTCTCTCTCTTCATTCACGCCACTTGTGTCAGCAGTTCGTCTATAGGTTATTAAAATCAATAAGTCAGGGTAGTCACAAAATCCTTCAAATTGAATTGCCATAGTGTAGTTAGTTACCATTTGGTCCTAGGCACATGTCGATTAGACATAGCCTGTTGTATGTGCTGCGTCCCTGTGTGTGCTGAGAATGTGTGATGTGTAGGTGGAATGTATGTGTGTTTGTGTGGTGAATGTGTGTGTGTTGTGTGTGTGTGAAGTGTGTGTGATGTGTGTGTAGTGAATTGTGCCCTGTGTGTTGATGTGTGTCCTATATGTGTGTATGTGTGTGATGATGAGAGAGAAGAGCTGAGAGAGAGAGGAGAGAGAGAGGGTGAGTGTAGTGAGCGAGAAGAGAGTGAGATCGGAGAGAGAGAGTGAGCGATGGAGAGAGAGAGAAAGTAAGGTGAGGATGAGAGAGAGAAAGTGAGAGAAATGAGAATGAGATGTGAAAGAGAAAGAGAGATGACGGAGGAGCGAGGGGATGAAGGAGCAGAGAGAGAGTGAGAGAGAGGAAGAGATGGAGATGGATGAGATGAGAGAGAGATGAGAGGATGAGAGAAATGAGGGTGGGAAAGAAAGAGAGAGAGAGAGGAACGATGAGAAAAGAGAGAGAAAAGAGTGAGAGAAAGAGAAAAGAAAGAGGAAAAAGAGAGAGAGGGAGAGAGAGAGAGGGAGAGAGAGAGAGGAGAGAGAGAGAGTGAGAGAGGTGACGAGAGAGAAGTAGTGAGGTGTGTGTGTGTGTGTTGTGTGTGTGTGTGCACTCTTTATAATAAAAATAAATAATCTTTAAGCCTATCCCTCTAAGATGTTAACTCCGGCCTGGTCGAGGCAGTGTTTGTGTTGCTACATTATACATATTTTAGAGAAGTGCGCAAATAGCTGCTCCTTGGACAGATTTTCATATTTTGAAGGGCACAGTGTGTGGGAAGAGTGTGAGACAAACTGGCCCGCCCCCTCCCCTCGCCCTGCACCCGATGGAGGAAAATAAAAGAGAGAGAGAGGGTGACGCAGAGAGAGAGATGAGCGAGAGAGAGAGAGGAGAGAGGAGAGGACAGAGAACAGAGACAGAGAAGAGAAGAGAGAGAAGTGCTCCCCTTGTACGGTCCTAAAAGGAGGGAACAAGACACGAATTACCATAGATCAAGCTACTGTATTATGAGACTTACAGTCTTCAAACGGCACACATATGTAATGTAATGTCACCTTTGTGTATTTTTTTTAGTCAATTTACATCAAATGCTTCATTTAAAGAGATCACATTTCGACATTGACTTTAT
>NC_069469.1:20167198-20169698 GCF_026875155.1 Cherax quadricarinatus
CTCCCAACCTACTACTATATACCTATATATATATATATATATATATATATATATTATATATATATATATATATATATATATATATATATATATATATATGAGGAAACGTTGTATTATCAGCCCATGTTTCCCAGGGGACTGATCCCCCTACTTTCGCGTCCCCAGTCAGTGTTACCTAATGCAGAATGTTGATGGCGGATGTCTGCAGAACGAAGAGTCGCACCAACAACATTAATCGAATATGTTAGGAAGAATGTGCGGTTCATACTTTTTTTTTTTTTGCCTCCCCAATCATGCCATAAATTTTACTCGCCTTCTTAGAGCACCAAGGATCAATTTATCTTGTGCTAAGACGCCTCGGTATAAATTCTTGTAGAACACACTAATGAAAAGACGACTGTAATACTCTGGAGGATTTTACTTAACTCTTCTCTGGGGAAGAAAAAGGTTATAAGTCGATATACCTAATTGTGAGAAGTTATTATTATTATTATTATTATCATTATTATTATTATTATTATTATTATTATTATAATTATTATTATTATTATTATTATTATTATTATTATTATTATTATTATTATTATTATTATTATTATTATTATTATTATTATTATTATTATTATTATTATTATTATTATTTTCATTATTAATTTTCTTTATTTTTCTTCTTCTCCTTCTTATTATTATTATTATTATTATTATTATTATTCTTATTATTATTATTAATATTATTATTCTTATTCTTATTATTATTAAACACAGAAGCCTATATTCAACCTTGGTTAATGGGCGGTTATTTGTTTTTGATCCAAAAAAAAAAGGTTGGATAGCTCCACTTACTTTAATCAAGAGCCCCTCCCCGTCATCGAGGCGCCTCTCCTTGAAGGTCCAAAATAATTGAGAATTGAAGTTACGTTCTCCTCTGTTAATCTTAGAACGGCGTTTACCGGCCTTCTTTGAGATCGTATATACTGAGGATCAAGCCTCCATCACTCCCTGTGCTGAATGACGCACACAGCTGTGTGGGTAAATAGGGAGAGGGGTAAAGCCTATCATCCATACAAGGGTCATTAAGGCTGTACGGTACCTGTTCACCACCAGTCAAGAATTCTTTGATCCCTAAAATATGGATTAAAGAAAATTCTCAGTGAATATACACTGAGTGAGACATATACCTCTGAGTGTATATATGTAAACACGAGAGGCCTAGTCTTCTCCAGGAGTCTTTAATCGAAGTCTTAGGAAACCAAGGTGGGACCTTCCTTACAGGTGCTCTCCTTGCTATCCAAGACTACGCGAGGATCTTGAAGAGCAAAAGTAACAATAGCTCGGGTGCTTCAACTGATAACCCAGCCACAAATGTGTAGCGAAAAGCGTCACAACGTTTCGATTAGTGCTAGGCTCGACGATGATTCAAGAAGACCCGAAAGGTCTCGTAGTTTTCATTTTTCTATTTTGTGCGTTAGTTGCGAACGCCGGTTTTACCTTTCTTTCTCATTCTTGGTGAGACTTGCACGATAACTTTCTTCTCTGTCCTTTCACTCGTTGTCTGACCTACGCGAGGACCTCTTCTGTCCTCTCGCTCTTGGTCTGGGATACGCAGTAGCCTCGTGTGTTCTCTCACTCTTGGCTTGAGATAGGCGAGTATCTCCTGTGTCCTCGCATTCCTTGCTAGATTAGATTCTCTCATAACCTGAAAGTTCCACAACTTCGCTAGATGGCGGAGACAATGGCAAGATGTTAGCGCAGTTAGCGCAGAGGTGGAAAGTTGTACTTTATTTGTGCAACGTTTCACCCAACATCGGGCTTTATCAAGTACTCGATAAAGCCCGCTGCTGGGCGATAAGTTGTACAAATAAAGGACTCGACTGTATTTTCTCTTTTCCACCATCTATTCCTGAACTTTCTCCCCATCCTGTGAATACTTCCTTGATTATAAGAACCCTGTTCTGCTCCCTCGCGTTTTCGGTCGGGCCCGCATGAAGCGATGCTGCTGTCTCTCTCACTCGTTCACTTTTCAAAGACTCGATTCTCGTAGAACCTTAAACTGCCAGAACTTTTGCCGGAGGGCCTTCAACTGTGTCCTCTCACTCTCGGCCAAACTTGAGACTTCCCAGACCAGCGTCCAGTAAATTTCACAACCCTGGATATGAGCGCTTAAGAGCCCGGCCGCCTCCAAACTTGCCGAGAACCTGCATGAAATGTGTCGGAACAGACATTACTGGTGCCATTAAAGTCAGAGAACATATCTACTGTTTATATATATAGTATGTTTCACTGTAAGCACTGTCGGTTTCGCCCTGGTTACGCTACTCTCTAACGTACATGAACCAAGAGCTCCTCCTCTCCGCTGCGCCATTACTTGGCAGCAACGCACGCTGTGTTACATGCTAATATGAATTGTGATGTTTGTGTATTTTTGGAAAAACAGCTTAAGAATGAGTGATGGTGATTGTGTTTTCTTTCTTTGAGGGATCATCCTGCCTTAGTGAAAACC
>NC_069469.1:20172198-20194698 GCF_026875155.1 Cherax quadricarinatus
ATTCTCAGATGCTACGGGACTTTTAACCTGTGACTGACCCACGAGTGCTCACTACCCTACGTACGTTTTCTATATTCTAAAATCACATATTATCCAGTCAAAGGATAAACTGAGAAAAAAAAAAAATTTTAACGTCAGTAGCCGAGTGGTCACAGATGAGTCCTCAGGTCTTACACACTATATCTGGTAGCAGATATAGTGTGTAAGATTAATATCTCCGTCAATGTCATGAATGATCTATCATCCCTGTGTGTTGCGTGGTGTGGATGAGAAGGTCTAGCATACATAAACACAATTTACACTTACACACACACACACACGCACACAATCTTTTTTTTTTTTTTGGCACCAGAAAGAAAATATGAATTCCTTCGTGGTGTCCTGCCCACCACACACAATATAACATCAGCCGCCGCACACTCGTGTAGCGGAAGCTATGAACAGCATCCAGACGAGTATTAAATAGATTTTACGAGGGAAGAATCACCCATATGTATGACAGAAAGAGACTGTGGGCTCTAAACACAGCTTGAGAAATATCTCTTTAAAGTGAGACGTCCTCTACAGAGGTATGATCCGCGCTAAAGAGTCTCTCTACAGTAAAGACATCAAGTAACTAGGCTTAACTCGTCCCTCAGTCGTAGAGAGAAGTAACGAGGTCCTAGTTCAACCAGAGTTCTGTATACCGTAAAGACAGCAGGCCAAGTGGTTCAACAAGTGTCTCTCTGTCGTAGAGACAGCAGGTAACGTAGTTCAACAAGAGCCTCTCTGTCGTAGAGACAGCAGGTAACGTAGTTCAACAAGTGCCTCTCTATCGTAGAAACAGCGGGTAACGTAGTTCAGCAAGTACCTTCTCTCTATCGTAGAGACAGCAAGTAACGAGACTCAACACGCAAAAAATATTGCTCTCACAAATACCCTGAACGAAATGCAAAAACAACGTTCTAATTTCAAGCTGTTCTGCACATGTTGATAAAACAATTGCAAAACAATTGCAGATGCAACAAACACTCTCCGGCAGACTTAGCTTAATGAAGTTCGTGAGAGGGCGGATAAAGAACGGCAATTCATAGTTAAACGAGAGGGAACTTTACAGCTCTCAAGCCGAGGCTGATGATGCAACTTTAGCCTTTATTGCTCCGTTGCTGTTGTATGAGGGAAAGAGGGGGGATAGAGTGTGAGGGGGAGTGTGAAGAAAAGTGTGAGGGAGGGGAAGTGTGAGTGGAAGTGTGTAAGGGAAGCATGAACTTGGAGAGGATTCAAAAACCTTCAACTTCCCTTCGTAATTCCCTACAAAGAGACGCTGTGATTGAGGTTATCTGAGTCACTTCCCCCTCACTCTTCTCCAAGAGTTCCACGCACAGGGACGTTGCCAGTACTCGACGTTTCGATCATCTCCCAGGCCGTTAACATGTGCAAGTTAGACTAGGTAAGGTTTGTCAGGAAAACAGAACAAGTTTTAGTCGTATGACCGCAGCTGAAACTTTTGGTCATTTGACTGAGTCCTTTACCTGGCTTACTCCTCCACCCCTTTAAAAATTATAGTCATAATTATAACCATTGCAAAACGAATTCAAACCTTAATAACACATCTCAGTTTTGTGGCACACATGTGACACTTTTCTTCAGCCGACGTATTTCGATAATCATTCTGTCCTCTCAGTATGTTTAAATACCAAATTTACACAAAAATAATCAGGTATGTTTATACGCTAACATAATGAGGTTCACTCCACTGTTTAAATGTTTGTGCTTCTCTCTCTCTCTACTTTTTATAAATAATGGTGGCTAGAGAAAGCATTGCTTTTTTCAGTACTTCGACCAAGGCTTCGTAAGTGGCAATCCTGTTTTGTAAATAAATTTTGTGGCGGTCTAAAAGGTCGGAAAGTGGGCAGAAAGGGAGGTAGTGGTGGGTAGTGGTAGGTCGTGGTGGGTGGTGGTGGGTCGTGGTGGGTAGTGGTTGTGGTTTTTATGGTGGTGGCTGTGGCTGGTCTGTTGAGGGCCTCTGGTCTGAACCATTCAATAGGTTAATCCAATCTGTGATGTGTACGTGTTTATCAGTTTCATTGTATCACCTGAGAGAGTGGAAGGCAGGCCTGCAAGTGCCTTGGCCCTGGCGAGGGGGAAAAAGAATAGAGTGGCACTGTCTCTCTAGTGTCAGGAAGATATATACGTAGGAGAGGCTTGAAGGGAATTCTGACTGATTTTGACAATATTGCCAAAGTTCTTTCAGATGTTTGGATGATAATTTCCACAAGAACAAGCACACACTATCTCTCTCCCTACCCCTCTCTGTTGTCTGTCTGTCTGTTTGTCTGTCTGTCTTTTTCTGCCTGTATGTCTCTCTCTCTCTGTCTGTCTCTGTCTGTCTCTGTCTGTCTCTGTCTGTCTCTGTCTCTCTCTGTCTCTATCTGTCTCTCTCTCTGTCTGTCTTTCTGTCTGTCTGTCTGTCTGACTGTCTCTCTCTCTCTCTCTCTCTCTCTCTCTCTCTCTCTCTCTCTCTCTCTCTCTCTCTCTCTCTCTCTCTCTCTCTCTCTCTCTCCTCTCTCTCTCTCTCTCTCTCTCTCTCTCACTCACCCTCTCTCTCCCTCTGAAAATAATTATATATGTATATTTTATATCACTTTTCACTCTGCCAGTCGTCGTGTCCACACTGACGTGATGGTCAGCAGTCCACTATAATTTCTTTGCTTTTAATTCGCCTCCACCTAATTTCAAATTAAAAAACCGAGTGAATGTTTGATCACCGTCGGTAAAGGGTTTGTGAGAGTGTTCTGGCGACCCCTTCAACCAGACACTCATTGTCAAAACTGAAAACCATGGAAAAGTATTTAGAATTCAAAACATACACACAGACACACACACAGACACACACACACACACACACACACACACACACACACACACACACACTCACACTCACAGACGCTAAAATTGTATCTTTAAAAGCAATTGCATGGAGCGGAAGGAGCGGAAAATTGTCCTCTGGAGAGGAAAGCTGACGCAGCGGTGCATCATTGAAGCTTACTGAGCAGCAGTGCTTCATTCAAGCTGACTGATCACCAGTGCAAGAGAGAATATTTATGCTGATCAGTTTTACTCCCTAATTAGAGAGTAAAACAAGTTATTATAAAGCTTATAGAGTATATTAAGAAGAGGTGTATATCAGAGAGCACACAAGCATATTAAAGAGTACAGAAAAATATTAGAGATTACAGAAAAATATTAGAGTACAGAAGCATATTAAAAAGTACAGAAGCACATTAAAGAGTACAGAGAAACATTAGAGAGTGCAGAAGAATATTACAGCCTAAACACACATGTTATAGAGCATAGACATATATTAGAAAATTGAGAAATATGTTAAATAGTAGGAAAGTATATTAGAGAGAAGAGAAAATACCTGAGAAAGTGGATAGGAGTAGAGTTGCTCCATTGTCGTGTTTGTGTTGGTGTGTGTGTGTGTGTGTGTGTGTGTGTGTGTGTGTGTGTGTGTGTGTGTGTGTGTGTGTGTGTGTGTTCATCTGCTTTGCCAGTATTATTTAAAACAATTGTCTACAACAAAGTGGTCGATGACCAGCGGAACACCCACCAGGTATGATAGTTACATAGTGGGAACACCAGCAGTGTGTTGCTACAGTAGTCTATGTGATAGTTACATAGTGGGAACACCAGCAGTGTGTTGCTACAGTAGTCTATGTGATAGTTACATAGTGGGAACACCAGCAGTGTGCTGCTACAGTAGTCTATGTGATAGTTACATAGTGGGAACACCAGCAGTGTGTTGCTACAGTAGTCTATGTGATAGTTACATAGCGGGAACACCCGCAGTGTGTTGCTACAGTAGTCTATGTGATAGTTACATAGTGGGAACACCAGCAGTGTGCTGCTACAGTAGTCTATGTGATAGTTACATTATGGGAACACCAGCAGTGTTGCTACAGTAGTCTATGTGATAGTTACATAGTGGGAACACCAGCAGTGTGTTGCTACAGTAGTCTATGTGATAGTTACATAGTGGGAACACCAGCAGTGTGTTGCTACAGTAATCTATGTGATAGTTACATAGTGGGAACACCCGCAGTGTGTTGCTACAGTAATCTATGTGATAGTTACATAGTGGGAACACCAGCAGTGTGTTGCTACAGTAGTCTATGTGATAGTTACATAGTGGGAACACCCGCAGTGTGCTGCTACAGTAGTCTATGTGATAGTTACATAGTGGGAACACCCGCAGTGTGTTGCTACAGTAGTCTATGTGATAGTTACATAGTGGGAACACCAGCAGTGTGTTGCTACAGTAGTCTATGTGATAGTTACATAGTGGGAACACCCGCAGTGTGTTGCTACAGTAGTCTATGTGATAGTTACATAGTGGGAACACCCGCAGTGTGCTGCTACAGTAGTCTATGTGATAGTTACATAGTGGGAACACCCGCAGTGTGTTGCTACAGTAGTCTATGTGATAGTTACATAGTGGGAACACCAGCAGTGTGTTGCTACAGTAGTCTATGTGATAGTTACATAATGGGAACACCAGCAGTGTGTTGCTACAGTAGTCTATGTGATAGTTACATAGTGGGAACACAAGCAGTGTGTTGCTACAGTAGTCTATGTGATAGTTACATAGTGGGAACACCCGCAGTGTGTTGCTACAGTAGTCTATGTGATAGTTACATAGTGGGAACACCCGCAGTGTGCTGCTACAGTAATCTATGTGATAGTTACATAGTGGGAACACCCGCAGTGTGCTGCTACAGTAATCTATGTGATAGTTACATAGTGGGAACACCCGCAGTTTGTTGCTACAGTAGTCTATGTGATAGTTACATAGTGGGAACACCCGCAGTGTGCTGCTACAGTAATCTATGTGATAGTTACATAGTGGGAACACCCGCAGTGTGCTGCTACAGTAGTCTATGTGATAGTTACATAGTGGGAACACCCGCAGTGTGTTGCTACAGTAGTCTATGTGATAGTTACATAGTGGGAACACCCGCAGTGTGTTGCTACAGTAATCTATGTGATAGTTACATAGTGGGAACACCAGCAGTGTGTTGCTACAGTAATCTATGTGATAGTTACATAGTGGGAACACCCGCAGTGTGTGTGTTACAGTAATCTATGTGATAGTTACATAGTGGGAACACCCGCAGTGTGTTGCTACAGTAATCTATGTGATAGTTACATAGTGGGAACACCCGCAGTGTGTTGCTACAGTAGTCTATGTGATAGTTACATAGTGGGAACACCAGCAGTGTGTTGCTACAGTAATCTATGTGATAGTTACATAGTGGGAACACCAGCAGTGTGTTGCTACAGTAATCTATGTGATAGTTACATAGTGGGAACACCCGCAGTGTGTTGCTACAGTAGTCTATGTGATAGTTACATAGTGGGAACACCAGCAGTGTGCTGCTACAGTAATCTATGTGATAGTTACATAGTGGGAACACCAGCAGTGTGTTGCTACAGTAATCTATGTGATAGTTTACATAGTGGGAACACCAGCAGTGTGTTGCTACAGTAATCTATGTGATAGTTACATAGTGGGAACACCCGCAGTGTGTTGCTACAGTAGTCTATGTGATAGTTACATAGTGGGAACACCCGCAGTGTGCTGCTACAGTAATCTATGTGATAGTTACATAGTGGGAACACCCGCAGTGTGTTGCTACAGTAGTCTATGTGATAGTTACATAGTGGGAACACCCGCAGTGTGCTGCTACAGTAGTCTATGTGATAGTTACATAGTGGGAACACCCGCAGTGTGTTGCTACAGTAATCTATGTGATAGTTACATAGTGGGAACACCAGCAGTGTGTTGCTACAGTAATCTATGTGATAGTTACATAGTGGGAACACCCGCAGTGTGTTGTTACAGTAATCTATGTGATAGTTACATAGTGGGAACACCCGCAGTGTGTTGCTACAGTAATCTATGTGATAGTTACATAGTGGGAACACCCGCAGTGTGTTGCTACAGTAGTCTATGTGATAGTTACATAGTGGGAACACCAGCAGTGTGTTGCTACAGTAATCTATGTGATAGTTACATAGTGGGAACACCAGCAGTGTGTTGCTACAGTAATCTATGTGATAGTTACATAGTGGGAACACCCGCAGTGTGTTGCTACAGTAGTCTATGTGATAGTTACATAGTGGGAACACCAGCAGTGTGCTGCTACAGTAATCTATGTGATAGTTACATAGTGGGAACACCAGCAGTGTGTTGCTACAGTAATCTATGTGATAGTTACATAGTGGGAACACCAGCAGTGTGTTGCTACAGTAATCTATGTGATAGTTACATAGTGGGAACACCCGCAGTGTGTTGCTACAGTAGTCTATGTGATAGTTACATAGTGGGAACACCCGCAGTGTGCTGCTACAGTAATCTATGTGATAGTTACATAGTGGGAACACCCGCAGTGTGTTGCTACAGTAGTCTATGTGATAGTTACATAGTGGGAACACCCGCAGTGTGCTGCTACAGTAGTCTATGTGATAGTTACATAGTGGGAACACCCGCAGTGTGTTGCTACAGTAGTCTATGTGATAGTTACATAGTGGGAACACCCGCAGTGTGCTGCTACAGTAGTCTATGTGATAGTTACATAGTGGGAACACCCGCAGTGTGCTGCTACAGTAATCTATGTGATAGTTACATAGTGGGAACACCCGCAGTGTGCTGCTACAGTAGTCTATGTGATAGTTACATAGTGGGAACACCCGCAGTGTGCTGCTACAGTAATCTATGTGATAGTTACATAGTGGGAACACCCGCAGTGTGCTGCTACAGTAATCTATGTGATAGTTACATATTGGGAACACCCGCAGTGTGTTGCTACAGTAGTCTATGTGATAGTTACATAGTGGGAACACCAGCAGTGTGTTGCTACAGTAATCTATGTGTATAGTTACATAGTGGGAACACCCGCAGTGTGTTGCTACAGTAGTCTATGTGATAGTTACATAGTGGGAACACCCGCAGTGTGTTGCTACAGTAGTCTATGTGATAGTTACATAGTGGGAACACCAGCAGTGTGTTGCTACAGTAGTCTATGTGATAGTTACATTATGGGAACACCAGCAGTGTGTTGCTACAGTAGTCTATGTGATAGTTACATAGTGGGAACACCAGCAGTGTGTTGCTACAGTAGTCTATGTGATAGTTACATTATGGGAACACCAGCAGTGTGCTGCTACAGTAGTCTATGTGATAGTTACATAGTGGGAACACCAGCAGTGTGTTGCTACAGTAGTCTATGTGATAGTTACATAGTGGGAACACCCGCAGTGTGCTGCTACAGTAATCTATGTGATAGTTACATAGTGGGAACACCAGCAGTGTGTTGCTACAGTAGTCTATGTGATAGTTACATAGTGGGAACACCAGCAGTGTGTTGCTACAGTAGTCTATGTGATAGTTACATAGTGGGAACACCAGCAGTGTGTTGCTACAGTAGTCTATGTGATAGTTACATTATGGGAACACCAGCAGTGTGCTGCTACAGTAGTCTATGTGATAGTTACATAGTGGGAACACCAGCAGTGTGTTGCTACAGTAGTCTATGTGATAGTTACATAGTGGGAACACCCGCAGTGTGTTGCTACAGTAGTCTATGTGATAGTTACATAGTGGGAACACCAGCAGTGTGTTGCTACAGTAGTCTATGTGATAGTTACATAGTGGGAACACCAGCAGTGTGTTGCTACAGTAGTCTATGTGATAGTTACATAGTGGGAACACCAGCAGTGTGTTGCTACAGTAGTCTATGTGATAGTTACATTATGGGAACACCAGCAGTGTGTTGCTACAGTAGTCTATGTGATAGTTACATTATGGGAACACCAGCAGTGTGTTGCTACAGTAGTCTATGTGATAGTTACATAGTGGGAACACCAGCAGTGTGTTGCTACAGTAGTCTATGTGATAGTTACATTATGGGAACACCAGCAGTGTGCTGCTACAGTAGTCTATGTGATAGTTACATAGTGGGAACACCAGCAGTGTGTTGCTACAGTAGTCTATGTGATAGTTACATAGTGGGAACACCAGCAGTGTGTTGCTACAGTAGTCTATGTGATAGTTACATAGTGGGAACACCAGCAGTGTGCTGCTACAGTAGTCTATGTGATAGTTACATAGTGGGAACACCCGCAGTGTGCTGCTACAGTAGTCTATGTGATAGTTACATAGTGGGAACACCAGCAGTGTGTTGCTACAGTAGTCTATGTGATAGTTACATTATGGGAACACCTGCAGTGTGTTGCCACCGTGGTCTATGTGATAGTTACATTATGGGAACACCCGCAGTGTGTTGCCACCGTGGTCTATGTGATAGTTACATTGTTTGAACAAAATATGTTTAATTACCATAACCCATCACATAGAATAGGTTTCCCCTAAACATTCTGCAGAGTTGTAGACTCTTGTAGAAAGTGCAGTGTTGGAGATTTTGAAGTGTTGGAGACTTTCTAATGTTGGAGATCGCATAGCGTTGTACTTTTTGTTATGTTGGTGAGCTGCTGAGTGTGGAAGAAAACCCGGTAATACATACGGTATTTTTTTTTTTTGACTATGAGTTTGTATTTGTGTGTTTTCTAGACGTGTTTCAGTGCTTCCTTCCATCGTCAGTTAAAAGTCCCAACCACAGTCGTCATTTACAAGTCTCACCAGTTACCAGTGGCTGGATCAGGCACCGCTGGTTAGCCTCTCAATGTAGTCTACTGCTACCATAACTTTGCCTCTATTTTTCACTTCATTCTATATTCAACATCCAATTTCCTTCAGCCCCGCCCCGATAGTCTCCCGCACACTATACACCTACCAATATTACCTTCTGGAGAGAGAGACAGAGAGAGAAAGAGAGAGAGAGACAGACAGAGACAGAGAGACAGAAACAGAGAAACAGACAGAGACAGATACACAAACAGAGACCGACAGGCAGACAGACAAACAGACAGACAGACAAACAGACAGACAGATAGACAGATAGACAGACAGACAGACAGACAGAGCCAGAGTCGGAGATAGAGACAGAGAAACAGACAGACAGACAGACAGACAGACAGACAGACAGACAGACAGACAGACAGATAGACAGACAGACAGACAGAGCCAGAGACGGAGATAGACAAAGACAGAGAAACAGACAGACAGAGACAAAGACAGAGAGACACAGACAGACACAGACAGAGACAGACAGAGACAAAGACAGAGAAGCTCAAATTGCTCCTCGTTATACTTGTCACCAGCATATGGGACACTGGAAATAAATCATCCTTTAGCTCTCCCATTTGAGTATGCACCACTCTCCTGGACGGCTTTCCTCCATTCCACCTCCCCAGAGCGAATGATATCGACCCAGATAGGTTGAACCTGTTCTTTCAGAAGCATGAACACTGAAATTGCCCTAGTCATGTCCAACCTTCCAAATCATAGACTTCAGTACTTGAGACGTACAGAGAGACATACCTTCCTGTGTAAGAAATGTGTCCGTAAGATCTTCACAGTCAGGCAGGAAGCAGCTATTATGTCATAAGACGGGCAGTCATCAGAAGACTGTTTCTCTAAGATGGCTCCAACTGTCTCCAAGCGATTGTTTTGTCTAGTGACAATCACCAACTGTGTTCCAGAGACTGTTTAGCACTGCAAAAACATCTAACTAACGGTTCCCGTTCGAGGGAACCCAGGATGCGACCCACACCAGTCGACTATCACCCAGGAGCCCATTTTACACATGGGTGAACAGGGACAGGGAGAGCAGGTGTCTTATGGAAAAACATCCCTAATATTTTCCAGCCGTACCGGAGGAATTTCGAACCCCGAGAGGCAGGCACCTCTCAGTGTATATACAATGAGAGATGCCTGCCTCTCAGTGCATATACACTGAGAGATGCCTGCCTCTCAGTGTATATACACTGAGAGATGCCTGCCTCTCAGTGTGTGAGCTGAGTGGGCTAGCGATAGAGCTACGGGACAGCGCTAAACCCGGCTGGAGTGACTAGGAAAGGTAATCCAACGCAGTGGTAAAAATAATTCGGGAAAATCCTAAACTTATTTGAAAATATGACCCACAGCGCATTCGGTCCAAAATTTACAAGGTAACCAATATGAGCGTGATCCCTATGGCTAGCTAGTTATGACACTTTCTGTCCCATTACCCATATATCAGCAGTGGTATATGTGGCCGTTAATTCCATACAGGAAACTATGTGGTCTGAAGGCCAGTACAGTATTTATTGAGAGACAGATAGTAGCACTAGTAGTAGTAATAGTAGCAGTAATAGTAGCAGTAGTAGGTAGTTGTAGTAGTAGTAGTAGCAGAAGTAGCAGTAGCAGTAGTAGTAGAAACAGTAGTAGTAGCAGTAGTAGTAATAGTAATAAGAGCACTAAAAAGAGATTCAACTACCTTGACAAGTGTCAACACTCACTGAAAATAGTATCACTCTATTTGCGTGACAAATTGTCGAGAATGAATTTTTTTCCCTGCCTGCAGAGCTATGATGAAGATGTTTCTGAGTGGCAGGGAGAAAATAAGGAAGGCGAGTAGGGAAGAAATGTAGGAGGAGGGGAAGAAGTGTGAAGCGCTGAAACCGCTTGGGGAGTCAATCAGCCCGAGAAATGGTAGAAGAATGACTTCTGGACTTCTTTTTTTTTTGTCTTTTACTCGCTCATTTGTGACTTGCCATTGGTTCAGAATGGTTCGAAACGTCGTAATACGTTTCCTCTTCTACGTGCGGGTTATTTGCGATATGTGTCTTTAACATATTTCATGTATATCTTTAGTACACTTCATGTACGTCTTCAACACGTTTCTGTCTCTCTCCCACACCCGTGAGGGGTTTATATCATCGAGGTTTTGCTCCCATCACCAATACGTTTCTGTCCTTCTCAACTTATAGACAGTGAGTACAGTGAGAGATGTACGTACACTGAGAGATGCCTACCTCTCAGTGTATATACACTGAGAGATGCCTGCCTCTCAGTGTATATACACTGAGAGATGCCTGCCTCTCAGTGTATATACACTGAGAGGTGCCTGCCTCTCAGTGTATATACACTGAGAGATGCCTGCCTCTCAGTGTATATACACTGAGAGATGCCTACCTCTCAGTGTATATACACTGAGAGGTGCCTGCCTCTCAGTGTATATACACTGAGAGATGCCTACCTCTCAGTGTATATACACTGAGAGGTGCCTGCCTCTCAGTGTATATACATTGAGAGATGCCTGCCTCTCAGTGCATATACACTGAGAGATGCCTACCTCTCAGTGTATATATACACTGAGAGGTGCCTGCCTCTCAGTGTATATACATTGAGAGATGCCTGCCTCTCAGTGTATATACACTGAGAGATGCCTACCTCTCAGTGTATATACACTGAGAGGTGCCTGCCTCTCAGTGTATATACACTGAGAGATGCCTGCCTCTCAGTGTATATACACTGAGAGATGCCTGCCTCTCCAGTGTATATACACTGAGAGATGCCTGCCTCTCAGTGTATATACACTGAGAGATGCCTACCTCTCAGTGTATATACACTGAGAGGTGCCTGCCTCTCAGTGTATATACATTGAGAGATGCCTGCCTCTCAGTGTATATACACTGAGAGATGCCTACCTCTCAGTGTATATACACTGAGAGGTGCCTGCCTCTCAGTGTATATACACTGAGAGATGCCTGCCTCTCAGTGTATATACACTGAGAGGTGCCTGCCTCTCATGGTATATACACTGAGAGATGCCTGCCTCTCAGTGTATATACACTGAGAGATGCCTGCCTCTCAGTGTATATAAACTGAGAGATGCCTGCCTCTCAGTGTATATACATTGAGAGATGCCTGCCTCTCAGTGTATATACACTGAGAGATGCCTGCCTCTCAGTGTATATACACTGAGAGATGCCTGCCTCTCAGTGTATATACACTGAGAGATGCCTGCCTCTCAGTGTATATACACTGAGAGATGCCTGCCTCTCAGTGTATATACACTGAGAGATGCCTGCCTCTCAGTGTATATACACTGAGAGATGCCTGCCTCTCAGTGTATATACACTGAGAGATGCCTGCCTCTCAGTGTATATACAGAGAGTTGCCTGCCTCTCAGTGTATATACACTGAGAGATGCCTGCCTCTCAGTGTATATACACTGAGAGGTGCCTGCCTCTCAGTGTATATACACTGAGAGGTGCCTGCCTCTCAGTGTATATACACTGAGAGTGCCTGCCTCCAGTGTATATACACTGAGAGATGCTGCCTCTCAGTGTATATACACTGAGAGATGCCTGCCTCTCAGTGTATATACATTGAGAGATGCCTGCCTCTCAGTGTATATACAGAGAGTTACCTGCCTCTCAGTGTATATACACTGATAGATGCCTGCCTCTCAGTGTATATACACTGAGAGGTGCATACCTCTGAGTGTATATACACTAAGAGTAACTTTAAACCCTATTTAAGGGATTAAAGTGTAAATTTTTTAGACTGGTGATGAACGGGTTAAGTTCAGCCCTAATGACCCTCGTGCAGATGATAGGTTTATATCCACAATTAACCATCCAACCTTGATACATTTTTAACCACAACAGAAAAAAATCAAAATATATATATTTTAGGGAAAGGATGAAGATTTATATTATTATTATAATGAAATAGATAATACAGCAAGGAATTAGAAAAAAAAATTGGGTTTATAATACTGGGCGCTACAATTAGCAAAAAAAAATTAAATTATTTAATAACCATAACTTTTATAGGGGTGGACCGGTAAAAGCCAGCGGAAGGCCTCGGTCAGATGATCAAAAGCTCCAGCTGTGGGGTCTTCATATGATTAAGACCCGCATCAGGAAATACTTGTCCTGTTTCCTGACGAATATTATACCTAACTACAATTCACACAAAACTAAAATATTCATTAGTAATTAGCTGTTTACTCCAGAGCGAAGTTTATTGAGTGATTTATGCGTTAAGAGTTGATAGGAAGAAATTTACATCTGTCTGTCTGGGATTCTTGTTACTTCAGCGTTGATGTCCATGACTTCGAACGTGTAAAGGAATCTTGAACCTTTGTAAATGGCCCCTTAGTATTGTGTAAATGGTCCCTCAATATTGTGTAAATGGTCCTTTAATATTGTGTAAACGGTCCCTCAATATTGTGTAAATGGTCCCTTAAGGGACCATTTACACAATATTAAGGAACCATTTACACAGTATTGAGGGACCGTTTACACAATATTAAGGGACCGTTTACACAATATTAAAGGACCGTTTACACAATGTTAAAGTATTCTTGTTGATTGGTTAATGGGGTTTAAAGCCTATCAACTACATCGCCAAGGTCATTCCAGGTCCTGACTACCCAGAGGCTGAAGAAGTACTTCCTAAAACCCCTATGACTCAACTGTGTTAACCTCTAACTGTTCCCCTGTGTACCTGTTACTCGCCTCTCAAACAGTTTATCCCTACCTATCCTATTAATTCCCCTGAGTGTGTGCACTGTGCACTCAGCAAGGTGCGTACGTGTGTTCATTTGTACGTAATATACCAATGTGTATTGCTAATTGCAAATATTTACTTAATTAGATCCCGCTAAATATCTCACATTCTGGTAATTAACGCAAATTATAATAGTTTCCCCTTGTAGGCAAATTATAAAAGTTTGTCCAGCAAGAGTGAAGACAGATAGGCGAACATTTGCCTTTAATTGCCGTGGAGAAGTCATAATAAATGGTTGTAACTTTGTCTGGAGTGAGGTTGTGACCTTGTCTGGAGTGAGGCTGTGACCTTACCTGGGGTGAGGGTGTGACCTTACTTGGGGTGAGGGTGTAACTTTACCTGGGGTGAGGGCGTGACATTGCCTGGAACGTGGTTGTGATCTTACCTGGGGTGAGGTTGTGACCTTGCCTAGTGTGAGGTTGTGACCTTGCCTGGAGCGTGGTTGTGACCTTGCCTGGAATGTGGTTGTGACCTTGCCTGGAGCGTGGTTGTGATCTTGCCTGGAATGTGGTTGTGACATTGCCTGGAATGTGGTTGTGACCTTGCCTGGAGCGGTTTGACTTGCCTGGAGCGTGGTTGTGACCTTGCCTGGAGTGTGGTTGTGACATTGCCTGGAGCGTGGTTGTGACCTTGCCTGGAGCGTGATTGTGATCTTGCCTGGAATGTGGTTGTGACCCTGCCTGGAGCGTGGTTGTGACCTTGCCTGGAATGTGGTTGTGACCTTACCTGGAGTGAGGTTGTGACCTTGCCTGTAGTGTAGTTGTGACCTTGCCTGAAATGTGGTTGTCACCTTGCCTGGAATGTGGTTGTGACCTTACCTGGAGTGAGGTTGTGACCTTGCCTGTAGTGTAGTTGTGACCTTGCCTGGAACGTGGTTGCGGTTCTTATTAAAAGCAGTGAGGTCCAGTCGCCAAGTTCGATAAACTTGTGATTTCTTACTCGCATAATCGACCGGAAACAGGACAAGTATTTACTGACGCGGGTTTTAGCCAGATAATGCCCGCCGTTGGAGCTTCTGGTCATCTAACAGAGACCTTCCAGCCGGCTTACAGGTCCACTCCTTTAAAAATTATAGTTATAATTCTAACCATTTAGTACGTTCGTAGCACAAAAAAAAAATTACACGAAGTAGAGCAAAAAAAAATTATTTTAACTCGAAATTTATGTAATTTGAAGCCTCGAGTAATGACTTTACCAGAGCCATAAGTGATTCTTTTACACAATATTAAGGGACCATTTACACAATATTGAGGGGTCGTTTACACAACATTAAGGGACCGTTTATACAACATTAAAGGACCGTTTACACAATATTAAGGGACCGTTTACACAATTTTAATATTGTGTAAACGGTCCCTCAGTATTGTGTAAACTGTCCCTTAATATTGTGTAAACGGTCCTTTAATGTTGTGTAAACGGTCCCTTAATTTTGTGTAAACGACCGTTTACACAATATTAATATTGTGTAAACGGTCCCTCAATATTGTGTAAATGGTCCCTTAATATTGTGTAAACGGTTGATTAATTTGTGTAAATAGTCCCTCAATATTGTGTAAATGATCTCTTAATATTGTGTAAACGGTCCCTGAGTATTGTGTAAATGGTCCTTTAATCCGTAAAATATTAAATTAGTGTATATACACGAAGAGACATACACCTCTCAGTGCATATATACATAGTGTATATATATACATAGTGTATATACACTGAGTGACATACACCTCTCAGTGCATATATACAGTGTATATATATACATAGTGTTTACCTGGAGTTTACCTGGAGAGTGTTTCGGGGGTCAACGCCCCCGCGGCCCGGTCTGTGACCAGGCCTCTCAGTGCATATATACATAGTGTATATATATACATAGTGTATATACACTGAGTGACATACACCTCCCAGAGTATATATCCCGAAAAGCAACGTTTCTTGCACTGCGATATCTTTTTTTAAATCAAGCTGGAATTTTTTCCATGTTTTTTTTTTTTTTCATTCACGGTCCAGCTTAGTCTGTTTTTGTTACGCTTCATTATGCTTTTTTTTTTTTTTTTTGGTTTGTCACTGTTGTTGACTATTCTGATTTGTTTTGATTTTTTTCTTAACTTTACGCATATATTCAAAAATATCCTTTTTTTAGGGGTTACCTGGAGGTTACCTGGAGGTTATTCCGGGGATCAACGCCCCCGCGGTCCGGTCCACGACCAGGGGGGGTAAATGTTGACAAGTTTTCAAGCTTTTGTGTAAATTGTTGGTAAGTTTTTGCTTTGATGACACGAGTCAATATTTTGATTGTTGTCTGTTGTGGATTATATTGATTCTCTTCATTTTCTTCTTCCTCCTCCTCTTCCTCTCTTTCTTCTTCGTCGTCCTCCTCTTCCTCATCTCAACCGCTTTCAGAGTGACGGCAATTATAATTACTCTCTTATTACACACACACACACACACACACACACACACACACACACACACACGTATGTATATGCGTATGTGTTTTTATGGTCTAGTAAACAAGTCAACACCTTTCCTAGCATGGCGGTGTGTGTGTGTGTGTGTGTGTGGTGTGTGTGTGTGTGTGTATGTATGTGTACTCACTTATTTGTAATCACCTATTTGTGTGTGTGTGTGTGTGTGTGTGTGTGTGTGTGTGTGTGTGTGTGTGTATGTATGTGTGTGTGTGTGTGTATGTGTGTGTGTGTGTGTGTTTGTGTATGTTTATCCTTGAAAGTTCGTGTTTTTCAAAACACTTGCCGCAGCATTATAGAGGTGGCCAGCAAGTTACAGTCGCCCATGCGCAGGTACGCAGGTCTCAGTGCGCTCCCAGGTGAGCCAGGCGGCGCTCATGCGCTTGTTTGACGTAAACTTCTTAGTGTAAACACCATGTTAACAACTGTTTGCTTTCTTGGGAAGGTTAACAAGAGTGAACTTGAAAAAGAAATAGAAGAAGAAGAAGAAGAAGAACAAAAAGAAGAAACAGGAGAAGAAGAAGAGAGAAGAGAAGAAGAAACAGGAGGAGAAATACATTAACCAAATTATTTTCACTCTGATTACTTCCAGTTTAACTCAAAAAACTATTACGTAAGTCATTATTACTTTTATTTTGTTCAGTGTTTTACTGGTTTATAAATAAGAACCTAGACAGCAAGTGAATATTTTGAGTTTTTTTTTAGAGCGTTTGTGTGTTTGTCAAATCCACAGCGGCAGCAGCGGGAGGCTGGTCACTGTTGTTACTCTTATTTTCACTAGACTCACTGCTACGTATGTTATTTTTGTGGGGTTTGTGTGTTGTGTGTGGGTGTGTTGTGTTGTGTGTGTGTGTGTTGTGTGTGTGTTGGGGTGTGTGGTGTGTGTTTTGGGTGTGTGTGTGTGTGTGTGTTGTGTGTGTGTGTGTGTGTGTGTGAGGGGTGGGGTGTGTGTGTGTGTTGTGTTGTGTGTTTTGTGTGTGGGGTGGTGTGTTGTGTTTTTGTGGGGTGTGTGTGGTGTGTTGTGTTGTGGGTGTTTGGTGTGTGGTGTGTGTGTGTGTGTTGTGTGTGTGTAGTGTTGTGTGTGTGTTGTGTGTGTTGTGGGGTTTGGTGTGTGTGTGTGTGTGTGGTGTGTGTGTGTGTGTGTGTGAGTGTGTGTGTGTGTGTGTGGGGTGTGGTGTGTGTGTGGGGTGTGTGTTGTGGGGTTGTGTGGGGGTTGTGTGTGTGTGTGTGTGTGTGTGTGAGTGTGTGTGTGGTGTGTGTGTGTGTGTGTTGGGTTTTGTTGTGGGGGTGTGTGTGTGTGTGTGGTGTATGTGTGTGTGTGTGTGTGTGTGTGTGTGTGTGTGTTTTGGGTGTGTGGGGGGGGTTGTGGTTTTTTTTGTGGGGTTTTGTTTGTGTGTTTTGTGTTGTTGTGTGTGTTTTGGGCGTTGTTTTTTGACAAATACAAACCACCACACAAACAACACACACACAACCACACACCACACACACCCCACACAACCACACAAACACATACAACACACACACACCACACCAAAACACAACAAAACACACACATACACACACACACACACAACAAAACCCACACACACACACCAAACACACACCACACACACACACACACACCCCCAAACACACCACCACACATACCCACAACACACACACACACACCACACACACAAACACACAAACACCACAAACCAACAAAACACCACACACAACAACACACACACACACACACCACACACACACACACAACACACACAAACATACACAACACATAAACACCCACACAAACAACACACAAAACACAAAACACACCAAAACACACACACACAACACACACACACACACACAACACAACACACACACCATAACACACATACCACACATACGCACACACATACAAAAACCAAGACACAAATAAGGAAAACAAAAATACAAACTCACAAAAATAACACAAACTGGAATCGCAACAATACAGAGCTTTTCCTCCTCTCAAAACCCTCAAGTTATACAAGATATACGTAGCTCGATTGGTAGCGCACTCAAAATCACCACTAGGTCCCGGGGTTTGACCCCGGGCCGGTGAAACACTGGGAGAGTGTTTTTTCCTTTAAAACACCTGCTGTCCCTGTTCACCCCCCAGTAAAAAAGGTACCTGGGGGACTCAAAAAAGTAATGACACGATTGAGACTCTATAACGCGGGTTCAAACCCGGCCCGGGGGTATGGGTTTTTGTACCTGGGGGTTTTCGATGGGTGGGCCCCTCCTGGGCAAAATTACCCAATTTGCCAAAAATGTTCTGCAAAAACAAGGGCTTTTATACAGCATGTCACTGATGACTAGGCCTGTTTCCCTTTTTACGTGTATTGTAGAAGTAAAATTATTTTTATTATTTTTTATTATTATTATTATTATTATTATTATTATTATTATTATTATTGCTTACTAATGGTGCACGGGTCTTATCCATAGTATACAATCAATTTTTCTTATGTAATTTTCGCGAGAAGATTTAGAGAGGCTGAGCACGTGAACTATATCGAGGAAGAAAAGAATTAAAATGCTGATTAATAGTACACATACACTGAAATAAGTGAGCGTTGGCAATGACCTCAAATAAGCCTCTCCCTTGATCTCCGATGCTCTCTTTTTTTCTTACCTGATTTCGGATTATTTTTTTTTCTATGTCGCTGGACATCAGAAGCCATTTTGTCTGCCTTCAGGGATCCTCATCGTCTGACCTTAGATTCCTTTTGCTGACAGCAAGCACTCAGCACGAGGCATACATACAGCTAGTCAACCAGTTTAGCGTCCCTAAGAAGACCTCTCATGTCGAACACCATACCAATGTAGTACCATACCAGTGTAGTACCATACCAATGTACAGAAGTGAGAGGCAATGGAGTGAGGGCCTTTGGGGGTCCATATTCGCGTGAAGATAGAGAGGAAGAGACTGCCATATTGAACAGCTATCGATACGAGCACTCTGGAGGTGAGAGCTTTCTTTCAGTGCCATGAACAGAGCACGTAAGATGTCACTGCCTTTTGCCAGCTGCATGGGAAGGGCCTCGGGTTACGTTGCATAAGTGCTTCCGCCTCGGTGATCTCGAAGGGATAGTTTCTTGACGTGTTATCATTGTCGCTGGCGACGACTACCATACTTCTCAGACTCCGGCCACCATATTTGTCAAATCCCAGCCACTGTACGTCTTAGATTTCGGACCATGACCACCACACTTCTCAAACTCCCGGACCATGACCACCAAACCTCTCAAACTCCCGGACCATGACCACCACACTTTCCAGACGTAATCAATGTCCGTACTGCGGACCAGAACAACCACGGGCTGCAGACTGGCGGTCAGTTGATGGGAGTGGAGCGGTGAGGCAGGGTGGTGAAGAGACGACGTTAGTTAGAGGGATGGAGGGAGGGGATATATAGAGGGAGAAAGAGATGAAGATGACTGAGTAAGCAGTGGGTGAACGAATAAAAGATTACCATAACAAGAGATTTTAACTTTATTTGTAACAACATTCACCTGAGTACTGAATGTGGATATAACAATAGTTGCTGTCCTTGCCGACTGACTTTCAACATTTTATCGCAACAGAGTTTCTGGTCTGCAAATATAAATACGTTATGAAAAGAAAAAAAAATGTGGTTGCCGTCTGTCTTTCAGCATCTTTCAGCAACAGAGCTTTCAGGTGTGAAAATACGAATGTGTTAGGTAAAGGAAAATAGAGCGAGAAATGCAAAATTCGCATTCTGCGAATGTCTTTTAATTTTAGATTTTGTAAATACCCAGAGTGCTATACTTACTGAGGTAGGACGGGATTGGGTCCTAGCTCCTGGTCCAGTTAGTTATACAGGATGGTAGTACCTCCCTGGATGGTTATCAACCAACCCGCTACCCTGAATGGGATATTTTATGTTTGAAAGGAGGATATAAACAGTGATAAGAGAGAGAGACATATTATCCCCGTGGATAAAAGTCCTCCCCAGACGGGTAATAAGAGGCCTGAGACCGTCCTCCCCAGACGGGTAATAAGAGGCCTGAGACCGTCCTCCCCAGACGGGTAATAAGAGGCCTGAGACCGTCCTCCCCAGACGGGTAATAAGAGGCCTGAGACCGTCCTCCCCAGACGGGTAATAAGAGGCCTGAGACCGTCCTCCCCAGACGGGTTAATATAAGAGGCCTGAGACCGTCCTCCCCAGACGGGTAATAAGAGGCCTGAGACCGTCCTCCCCAGACGGGTAATAAGAGGCCTGAGACCGACAACTATTTTAAATCGCACAAATGCTGCCAACAACCTGTCACAAGGATCAATATTTCCCTTTAAAATAATCTTAAATTACATTAGTAGTTTAAAAAAAAATAAAAAATATATATTATCATTAGAATAATTAGAAAAATAATAAGTTTTACAAAATATAATTAATTCTTACCATAAATTTTTTTAAGACTTATTATCATTTGTATAAAAAACAGTAAAGTAAAACATCAACAATTATTATTGTATTATCTATAATAAAAAATCATGATTTATGACGAGGTGGACCGGTAAGCCAGCGGAAGGCCTCACTCAGATGACCAAAAGTCCTAATACGGGCCATCATCTAAGAGCCGTTTACGAGTAAAATAATTGATGTTAAATTGCGTATTAAATCATAATTATTATTAATCTTCAAACTCGCTCCATAAATATTTTCGAGAAAACTCAAAAATATATATATATATATAAATATATATATATATATATATATATATATATATGATATATATATATATATATATATATATATATATATATATATATATATATATATATATATATATATATATATATATATATTATAAGAAGCGAGGAAAAGACTTAAGGATTGGAAAAAAATGGCTAATGAGGTAACATTCAGAAGACGGAATTTACGTGGATAAAAGTAATTAGATGAGAAATGTGATAAAATAAGATTGTGTGATAAATGACCGTAGATTGTAGTAGAAAGAACGTGACGAAGGAGAAAAAGGAACAGTGCCGTGACTGGAACAGTGCCGTGACTGGAACAGTGCCGTGACTGGAACAGTGCCGTGACTGGAACAGTGCCGTGACTGGAACAGCGCCGTGACTGGAACAGTGCCGTGACTGGAACAGTGCCGTGACTGGAACAGTGCCGTGACTGGAACAGCGCCGTGACTGGAACAGTGCCGTGACTGGAACAGCGCCGTGACTGGAACAGCGCCGTGACTGGAACAACAGACAGACAAATAACTCACAAATAACAGAGAGAGAGAAGCTTACGAGATGTTTCGGTCCAACGTAGATCATTTACCAGTCACGCTGCAACGTGTAAATGATGCAAGTCAGACCGAAACGTCGTCATAAGATGAGATATAGGAAGCCATGAGAAACTCTCTCTCTCTCTCTCTCTCTCTCTCTCTCTCTCTCTCTTCTCTCTCTCTCTCACTATCTCTCACCGCATAAAATATACCTTCAATATTTTCGTCCTCAGTTTTTCCCTTTCCTTTCTTACAGACTGCTGAGTCGACAAGTCAATATTGACTTTTCTGTTGTCGTAAACCATGAATGAATGGATCAGCTGACGTGCGTACGAGCAAAACACGTCCTTGACTCGTAACTTGTGTATGAATGAATCAGCTGACGCTTTTACGAGTACGAAAACTTCCCTTTCGTTTAGTGAGGTTTTAAATTAATGAATGGGTCTGCTGTCAGACGTACGATCAATGATAGTAACGAATGGCTCGGCTGTCAGACGTAAGAGCAATTATCATAATAAATGGATCGGCTCTCAGATGCACGAGCAATGATCTTAATGAATGGATCAACTGTCAAACGTACGAGTAGCGACCTTAATGAATAGGTCAATTATCAGACGTGCAAGGAAAGACGTTAATGAAAGGTTCTACTGTCTGACGTACGAGTAATGATCACATTGAATGCATCAGCTGTCAGGCGTACGAGTCAATTTCAAGGAGAGTTTGTCAAACAGTTGAAGAATCAACATTTTCGCCAGCTGAAACCAAATCTGTCTATAGATCTTTGCTGGTTTTCTTGAGATCCATCACACCTTGTCATCAAGAGATGTTTTCCTTGCATTTTCTTTCACATCTTTCTCAACGAAGCTCTCCACAATCACCGTTGTCGTCAGATCTCTTCAGAACCCGACCAACAGTTGACTTTGCTAGGCTCATATTTTCGGCGATCTGTTAGATACTCAAATCAGTATGTTTTCTAAGAGCTTTGATACTTGCACGCTTCCTAGGTGTAACATCCATCATGAAATTCAGCAGTAATCTGAATTGAAGGGGAGAATTTGGAGAAATCACATTTACATACGGAACCCGCTGGCAAAAACAGCTTTACAGAACAACAGCTGTTGTAGCACTGACGAGAGCACAGGGTAACACCGTAACTGGATGGTTGCCAGAAGTTAACACAATAAACCCAGAAGTCAGCACAGTAGACCCGAAAGTCACCACAGTAGACACAGCAGTCAGCACAATAGGTGTAGAAGTC
>NC_069469.1:20199698-20212198 GCF_026875155.1 Cherax quadricarinatus
TCGGCACGACATATATATATATATATATATATATCGTGACGAATAGGTAAAACGCGATTTTGGCTTAAATAGCAACGCCCTTCTTGCCGAATAAGGCAAGCGAAAATTTGTAGGTGCAATAATTTCGCCAAAATCATTCTAAACCTGACGAAATCAATATATATTTCATTGTGTTTGTTTATTATTTAACTGTAATAAACTTATCTAAACTATTTTTAGTTGGCTTACGCTAAATTAAATTGCGCTTGTTATAATAACGTTACGTTAGTTTTTTAAGGTAAGTTTTTCATATATTAAACACTGTGTGTCAAGTGTGTATAAAATAGAAGTCTTCACTGACTATACAGCGAAGGGCTCGGTATTGGCTTTTCGCTTGTGATAAGTTATGAAAGACTTATGATACCCGATAATCTTTAAATAAACACTTGAATGAATTTATAAAGTTAGATTAAATAGAAGGGGCTAGGTTATCGTCCGCCTAATATCCGTCTTTTGATAGTAAGTGTTTATGAGTCTTATTGTGCCCCTCATATCACATTCTTTGGGTGGTTATGACTTGTTTATTGTGCGCCCGCTATATCCATATCTTGCGTTGTGCGCTTGCAAGCATGCTTTAACAGACTGACACCCAGCAGAACCGGTGCCATCGGTTTTGATCACTGAGCGATCATCAACAGCACCCTGGCATCAAACAGTGTTTCGTCCGCGCACTTAGCTATGGGAGGGTCAGCGAAAAATATTCGGCCAGCACATGAGTTCCTTTGCAAATACTCACGTACGTGCCCCACATCTCCGTCCTCTTTAGAGTCTGGCATCAGTACGAGAAATTCTTTAATCGTTTCCCTCTCGTGGCAAACAACCCGCTCTGTGGCTCCTTCCATTGATGTCCAGACGGTTTATTCCACCTCTCTATAACCAAGAATGTTTTTTGGCTCTTCATAGGAACCTAGACGTCAATATTCTCTGGTTATATTCTCCACCACATTGGCTGGTGTGTGTGTGTGTGTGTGTGTGTGTTGTGTGTGTGTACTCACTTATTTGTGGTTGCAGGGGTCGCGTCACAGCTCCTTGCCCCCGCCTCTTTTCTGATCGCTACTAGGTCCACTTTCTCCCTGCTCCAATAGATTTATCCTGTGTGTGTGTATGTGTGAGGTTACGTGTGTACGCATACAAACACACATTCCCCTCCTCCTCCACTCCTGTTCCTCTTCCTCTCCAAATGGAAAGACCTCCGGTTTCGTCTCATTAAAAATTCCCTCTGTCAGGATTGCGGTCTTCCTGACGATTCCGGAGACATGTCCAGACGTTTTCCCCTCACTCGCCTGTCCTTCTCCGCGCCCATTAGTCCTGTAATGAGGAGAAAATCAGCGTGTTACCCTCGTCAATCACTCGTGTTTTCGTCCCGAGACGTTAACCCAGCCACTAATCGCACAAGAGAAAAAATGGGAAAAAAAACATACCGAAGAAAAAACGCAATTTGCAGGGGAAAAAATGTATGTTGTATCGACGTCTCGCTCAAGTATTAAATCTCACTTCTTCCTGGTCTCTTTAATGAGGATGAACGACTATCTGCAATAGAATGGCACTGTGGATGAACTTAAGGAACGTTCCCGTCTGAGGACACGACTGGGTGAGATAATGAAAAGGTTGGCGAACCATTAATACTACTACCACCATTAGCGCAACTACTACTGCTACTACCATTACTCCTAGCACAACCACTACTGCTACTAACTTCTTGTTTAGCCCCTACTCTCCCGGCCCGGGTCTTTTCCAGATGGTGACCCGGCCTTGGCTCCCTCTCATGGGAGTAACTTCTGGGACCAACTGTCCTCAGGCCTCTTCTTGTTGTTGATTCGCCGGTACTCTTCCGGCCCGGGCCTTTTCCAAGGGGTGGCTCGGCCTTGGCTCCCTGTCGAGGGAGTGTCTGAGACCTTAGTCTCCCATGGGAGGAGGTATAAGTACCCCCTTATCGGTGGAACCAACTGTCCCCAGGCCTAGCCACAGTCCCCGCCCTCACTGGCCTCGTAGGGAGAAGCTAGGCCTCTCTGGTCTGCCATCCCCGCCCCAAGGGGGCTAATGGGAATGACAGTCTTGTGAGCTGCAAGCTCTGGCTCAGGCACCATGCCAAACCCTAGAAAGGCTGGGGATGGTGTTGATGCCCCAGGCCGTCTTCTTGTTGATTCGCCGGTACTCTTCCGGCCCGGGCCTTTTCCAAGTGGTGGCCCGGCCTTGGCTCCCTGTCTTGGGAGTGTCTGAGACCTAAGTCTCCCAAGGGAGGAGGTACAAATAACCCCCTCATCGTTGGGACCAACTGTCCCCAGGCCCAACCACAGTCCCCGCACTCACGGGGCTCGTATGGAGAAGCTAGGCCTCTCTGGTCTGCCATTCCAGTCCCAAGGGGGCTAATGGGAATGACAGTCTTGTGAGCTGCAAGCTTTGGCTCAGGCACCTACCCTGCCCTAGAAGGGCTGGGCATGGTGTCAATGCCCCAGGCCTTCTTCTTCTTGATTCGCCGGTATTCTCCCGGCCCAGGCCTTTTCCAAGTGGTGGCCCGGCCTTGGCTCCCTCTTTAGGGAGTGTCTGAGACCTAGGTCTCCCATGGGAGGAGGCACAAGTACCTCCTCATCTTAGGGACCAACTGTCCCCAGGCCTAGCCACAAGCTAGGCCTCTCTGGTCTGCCATCCCCGCCCCAAGGGGGCTAATGGGAATGACACACTTATGAGCTGCAAGCTCCGGCTCAGGCACCTACCTTGCCCTAGAAGAGCTGGGCATGGTGTCGATGCCCCAGGCCTCGCTCAGTGTCTAAGCAACCACCACCGAGCAGGTTAAATATGCTCCCATGACAACATTATGCTCCCATGACAACATTATGCTCCCATGACAACATTATGCTCCCATGACAACATTATGCTTCCATGACAACATTATGCTCCCATGACAACATTATGCTCCCATGACAACATTATGCTCCCATTACAACATTATGCTCCCATGACAACATTATGCTCCCATGACAACATTATGCTCCCATTACAACATTATGCTCCCATTACAACATTATGCTCCCATGACAACATTATGCTCCCATGACAACATTATGCTCCCATGGCAACATTATGCTCCCATGACAACATTATGCTCCCATGACAACATTATGCTCCCATGGCAACATTATGCTCCCATGGCAACATTATGCTCCCATGACAACATTATGCTCCCATTCATTCCATGTTAGAGCAACTGTCTGATGTTTTTATTGTTACGAATTATTATTTTTACCAAATGATGATATTTCACCATTTACAAAACAAAGAATAATAGAAAAGCTCCACTGAATCTTTCTGTAATACGAGATGAATGATAAATGAAGCAGTCTGCCCTCTCAAATTTCTTATGTGAGAGTGAGAGAGAGAGAGAGAGGAGAGAGAGAGAGAGAGAGAGAGAGAGAGAGAGAGAGAGAGAAAGAGAGAGTGTGTGTGTGTGTGTGTCGTGCCGAATAGGTAACACTTGCGATTTTGGCTTAAATAGCAACGCTCTTCTTGCCAAATAAGGCAAGCGAAAATTTGCGAATCCCCTGCTGATCTGAAATGAGAGGGACTTATAAATAACTATGCTTGCGGTCGTGAATTGTTACGTTTGACAGCCTTGCCAGAAGGTAGTCAGTACCTCAGCCCGGCTAAAAGGCGGTCAGTCCCTCGGTCCTCCTAGAACGTGGTCACTCCCTCAGCCTTGCTAAAAAGGTGCTTAGTCCCTCAGCCCTGATAGAAGGTAGTTAGTCCCTCAGCCTTGCTAGAAGGTGGTCAGTCCCTCAGCCTTGCTAGAGGGTGATCAGTCCCTTAACTTAAAGCAGAGGCATGAGGCCAAAGATTTATATAGTGAAGCAAAAAGAGGTGTAGCAGGTGAAGAAGATGTCACAGGTCGCCACCTAATTACGTCTACACTTCTACAACAGCCATATGAAGAAACCTGCTATGTAGGCGATATGTTTCAACAACGAAGACAATTAGGAGCTGCACAAGTGTCTTATGAGTATACAACAGTAGACTATCTGTACACACCGAATATATATACTCAACACCTGCTTTATTTTTAAAGGTAAATTTAATTGAAGAATCTGAAGTGTTAAGTCGAAGAAGAAAAAGTAATCGAAATTTTCAGTGCTTACAGCAGACGTTATGAAACTAACGTTATGACGTATGAAAATGATCGTAGTTAAGTGAGAATACGTTGAAGAAAGCTCCGGCAGCGGCTAGGAAGTACAGGTAATGAGATCTGAGCTAGGAAGGAACACTGTAGTGTCTTACATCCGCTTCCTACGCCAGAGTCAGAGTACTTACTTCCCTTGCAAGGGTAAGTGGGCCACAACAACCCTCTCCCCCTCCTCAAAACATGCTGATTTCACCTTAATATAGTGGCAGGGTATATACAGAGTATGTCCCTAAGACAAGTCACATTAATATAGTGACAGGGTATATCTAGAGAGTACGCCACTAGAACAGAGAATGCAGGTTATGGCCTTGAGTTGCGAAAACATTTCGCCCTGATGCACTTCCTGGTGGGCGAAATATCTCTGTAATAAGACCCCTTAACTCACATCGCTCGACACTTATTATACAATTCATGTTTCGCCTCCAGTGATGTTTAAAGGGTCTTGCAAACTCTAGTTTTTTTACGCAATGTAGTGAAATGGAAAGTCTTCACTCAGGTTAAACGAGACTCTGGGAACAATGGAAAGTCTTCACTCAGGTTAAACGAGACTCTGGGAACAATGGAAAGTCTTCACTCAGGTTAAACGAGACTCTGGGAACAATGGAAAGTCTTCACTCGGGTTAAACGAGACTCTGGAACAATGGAAAGTCTTCACTCAGGTTAAACGAGACTCTGGGAACAATGGAAAGTCTTCACTCAGGTTAAACGAGACTCTGGGAACAATGGAAAGTCTTCACTCAGGTTAAACGAGACTCTGGGAACAATGAAAAGTCTTCACTCAGGTTAAACGAGACTCTGGGAACAATGGAAAGTCTTCACTCGGGTTAAACGAGACTTTGGGAACAATGGAAAGTCTTCACTCAGGTTAAACGAGACTCTGAGAACAATGGAAAGTCTTCAATCAGGTTAAACGAGACTCTGGGAACAATGGAAAGTCTTCACTCGGGTTAAACGAGACTTTGGGAACAATGGAAAGTCTTCACTCAGGTTAAACGAGACTCTGGGAACAATGGAAAGTCTTCACTCAGGTTAAACGAGACTCTGGGAACAATGGAAAGTCTTCACTCGGGTTAAACGAGACTCTGGGAACAATGGAAAGTCTTCACTCAGGTTAAACGAGACTCTGGGAACAATGGAAAGTCTTCACTCAGGTTAAACGAGACTCTGGGAAGAATGGAAAGTCTTCACTCGGGTTAAACGAGACTCTGGGAAGAATGGAAAGTCTTCACTCAGGTTAAACGAGACTCTGGGAAGGCAGGTATGGTCAGTGAGACCCCAGGATAGTTAGTAAGACTCCAGGATGGTCAGTGGGATCCCAGGATGGTCAGTGGGACTCCAGGGTGGTTAATTAATTAATAAGACCTCAATATGGTCAAAAAGACCCCAAGATGGTTATTAAGACCCCGGAATGGTCAATAAGACCCCAGGATGATCAATAAGATCCCAGGATGACCACTATGACCCCAGGATGGTAAATAAGACCCCAGGATGATCATTAAGATCCCAGGAAGACCACTATGATTCCTGGATGATCGATGAGTCCCCAGGATAACCAATAAGACCCTAGGATGTGACGTCAATAAGACCCCAGAATGGTCAGTAAGTCCCCAGGAGGACCAATAAGACCCCAGTGGGGTCAATAAAAGGAATAAAGTAATAAAGAGGAGAAATAATAATTAATTTCTGAACTGAAGACACTGAAAGAAAAAATGATGAACGAGGAACAGACTAAGAAAAGAAGAAGATAAAGAATGAGAGACCTGGCAAGACTCCGCAGGTCTCAGGTACAAGGAAACACAGGTACTCAGCAAACAGGTCTCAGTTACAAGGAAACACTCACAGGTACTCAGCAAACAGGTCTCAGGTACAAGGAAACACTCACAGGTACTCAGCAAACAGGTCTCAGGTACAAGGAAACACTCACAGGTACTCAGCAAACAGGTCTCAGGTACAAGGAAACACTCACAGGTACTCAGCAAACAGGTCTCAGGTACAAGGAACCACTCACAGGTACTCAGCAAACAGGTCTCAGGTACAAGGAAACACTCACAGGTACTCAGCAAACAGGTCTCAGGTACAAGGAAACACTCACAGGTACTCAGCAAACAGGTCTCAGGTACAAGGAAACACTCACAGGTACTCAGCAAACAGGTCTCAGGTACAAGGAAACACTCACAGGTACTCAGCAAACAGGTCTCAGGTACAAGGAACCACTCACAGGTACTCAGCAAACAGGTCTCAGGTACAAGGAAACACTCACAGGTACTCAGCAAACAGGTCTCAGGTACAAGGAAACACTCACAGGTACTCAGCAAACAGGTCTCAGGTACAAGGAAACACTCACAGGTACTCAGCAAACAGGTCTCAGGTACATGGAGACTTACAGGTACTCATCACACAGGTAACTCACGTATATTCTTAGTGATCGTGTGTTAACCTTCAGACGTTTGCCGTTGCTCTCTTCTGTTAACCCTCTTTGGTATATCTACTGTCCTGTTTATATCTGTTGCACTGTTCTTGTTAATGTGTCTGTTTGATCTGGATCTTACGCTCGTACATCCTGTCTGTTTACATGCCTTGCAAAATTCTTGTTTGCATTCCTGTTTATATCTATTGCCCCGTTTGCCACTGCTGAAACGCCCGTGTTTGCATTTGTTTTTGTATATCTTTTGCATACTAGCTCTCTCACCTTCGCGTGTTAGTGTGACTTGTAAATGGACCAAGTCGGACCGATACGTCGTCGTAAGCTTCTGTCTCCTATTTGCGGGTTGTGTATGTGTCTCTTTGTGTCTGTGTTCCCTGTCTGTGTTGTTCCCGTTTCTTGTTCCTGCGTGATTCTCTCTCTCTCTCTTCCTCGCATTCAGGAACACGGAACAGTAACAGCATTCCACCTTTAATATCTTAACCCTGGATCTTGAAAACAGCGATACAGCACTTGTAGAATCCAAGGGAATTTAATTATATTACGTTTATTGAGGCGTAAAACTACGTGTAAACCAGCCTATGTTGGCGCTTGAGTTACGTGCGTCAGGAAACCAACGTTCTGATGAACTACGATGTGCCTGCACACGCGCGCTTCCACACGTTGTGATTTCGTTACTGTTGTTGTTAGTCTGGTTGCTTCATTTAAATCCTGTAAGAGACACTTGAATCCTTCGTGTAACACTTGGAGTCTAATAAATAACACTTGGATCCTTTAAGTAGGACTGGAAGCCTTCTTCCGGAACATTTTTCCTCCACCTCTTCAACATAAACCCTCCAACACTTCCTAACTTCCTCCACCTCTTCAACACAAACCCTCCAACACTTCCTAGCTTCCTCCACCTCTTCACCACAAACCCTCCAACACTTCCTAGCTTCCTCCACTTCTTCAACACAAGCTCTCCAACAATTCCACTGAAGGCTTTACACCATCAAATATCACTTTCGCTTCCACTTCCCCGTGCGAAACGGCACTTTTATTCTCCGTTTTTACAGCCTCATCTGTGTGCCAGAGAGGGGTTGTCCTAACTGCTTCTAACTCTTATATTTCCCCTAAAATGCCGTTTGAATCCTCTTCCCCACTTTCACGAGGAAAACTTTCAACTATATCTAACTTCATATTCTTTTATGGGTGTTTCTCTCTCTCTCTTTCCCCTTTCTCTCTCTCACACACACTTTCATTCTCCTTTATTCCACTCTCTAGGAGCCGCCCTTTCTGAGACTCGTCTTTGTTGTTACTTTCTGGTTGTTTATCAAGTTCATTGACTTCTCTCGTTGTTTATCAAGTTCATTGACTTCTCTCGTTGTTTATCAAGTTCATTGACTTCTCTTCGTTTCATCACTGTCTTTTCCCCTCTCACGCTGTCTTCAAGACAATGACACACTTATTCTTCCTATATTATCTCTGTCTCTGGTCACTGTCTTGCTCTCAGTATATCGTCAAGACAACGAAAGGGACTTGGTCTTCACGTCTTAGCTCCTTCCTCCGGTCTGTCATTCTCCTCTCGGTCTGAAAGACCGAAGACAAAAATCTGGACAGGTCTGGTCGCTGTTCGACCAGACCAGCCAATATTTGGCTAATGTTTCGCTCTGTGAAGAGCTTTTTAGAGCCGTGATAAACCTCACCTCAATGCGAAACATCGACGATAAAGCTCAACTGAGCAAGCTTACTGTAACTAGTCAAGTATAACTAATAAAGCAATATTGCATCTAATAAAGCCCAGTAACAGGGGGAGGGAAGCCAGCAAACTTTATATATTCATAGTCCAATATTGAAGGTGATGCTCACTCTTAGAATTTTTGGACATAACTCCTCTGGAAGGGAGTATAAATTTCTTGTAAAAATGGGCGACGAGTGTCCGTCGGTTTTCATTGTTTACGTTTTCATTCTTACGTTTAAAAAAAAAACTGAATCACGGAGGGTCCAATTTACATTCATTTACATTGGTATTAAAAATGTAACTGAAGTAAAAGATGACGTGAAGGAAATGCGGAGAGAAGAAAAAATGTAAATTGAATGGAGATGGGACGTTAATTTGGGTTTTTTTATAGAGAGGGAGAAAAATAAGAGAAAATAGAGATTCTTGTGTCTGTGGGTTCCTCTCTGTGGAACTCTTTTTAGTGTCAACTCCTTTCAGTAGCAGTGGAATCACATTGTATACATCACAACCTGGTCACGAGAATCCTCATTGAACGATTGGATTGTTAAAACGATCCCTTCCACCCCCTTGAAGCCCACACACTTTCCATATGCTCATCTTTCTCCTAAAGACCCGCTGGAACTATTCGTTGTTAGAGCTTCTCGCTGGGAACAGTTTTTAGTAACGAGCCTCTCAAGCCACGCCTAGGTGAAGAAATCTCTCTCATTAGGTAAAGTCTCAATAAGGAATCTTTAACTCGGAGTTCAAGAACTATCACGTTATGTGACTAAGTAGTTACAGAACTCTCTTGAGGTTTCTTCTCTTAACGGACTCCAGAAACTACTCGTAGTGAAAGTACTGGTTAAAGTCTCGAAGCGAATTCAAGAATCGTTTGTGGTTTAGGAACCCCTTTCTCTTTCTCTCTCTCGCTAGATTACAGTCTCGACTAATGATACTCTCAGTACACGGCAGTGGGCGCTTAATAACCAAGTCATTAAGGAGATCATTTAACGAAGTCTTCACAGTCAGTTAGGCTTCAGGTCAAAGAGAAAACTCGCTTTTTAATAACATTTCACCGGAATTGACCTACAGTATTATTTCTCTTAGCTTCTGTTCTCTTCCTCATTCTCACTCTCCTCCTTCTCCTCCTCCTCTTATGTTCAGCAAGGTGGTGGACGAGGCCAGTGCCAACAGGCAAAGGGCTAACAACTCTCTGGTTATTAGTGCTCTGCTTGTCCCGCTGCATCCTTGAACACCTATCCTAGTTCCATCTGCTGATACGACAGTCCAGACGTCTTCACGTCCAAACTCCTTCATTCCAGTCTTTCATTCCACGAATTTCTACTTTCTCTCACCACTCTCGCTCTTTCCTTCCCCTTCCCCCCGTGTTCATTCTCACCTTCCCTTCTCTAGCAACGCCCTTGTCAGATGCCTCCATCATCCACTGCATCTTCCTTTCTGAATCTGCCAATAGCACTGTGTCATAAGCAAACACCAACTCTGTAATAGTGGTATCATGGACTTATAGAAATAGAGATTAATAACAATAATAATATTAACATTATTATTATTATTATTATTATTATTATTATTATTATTATTATTATTATTATTATTATTATTAGAAGTGGTAGTAGTAATAGTACTGCTCACTTGTTTGTGACCACTTCCATTCCCATTCTCTATCAAAATCCCTTAGTTGTTTAACCCACACAGCTTCCTAATATAAAAAAAAATAATTTTTTGCACTGCCGCCATTTTCAACAAGGCTTAGCAACTCATGGTGACATCCCACATCCCGGTCATGGCATCGCATATCTTTGCCCTGACATCACGTTATCTGGTGATGATATTACATATTCAGGATTTCACATTACATATTCCTGTCTTGAAAGCACATATCCTGGTCGTGACATCACATACCCTTGTCTGGACATCACATACCCTTGTCTGAACATCACATATCCTTGTCTAAGGCACATCTGTACTGCTTGCAGGACAACTCCAGCTCCCTCAACTTGGGAAGGAGCTAAGTCTGCATGGTATAAACCTTGGTAATAAATACCGACAAGTTGGTTTAGAAAGACACGTAAGCAAACACTATAACATATTTATTAGAAAACGTTTCGGTCCTGGGACCTTGATCACTTCTAACATACAGAGGTAGGAAGACATTATATATATAGGCGGAGAGTGAGGTGTGACGCACGTGACCTGAGGAATGTCATAAGAACATAAGAATGGAGGAACACTGTAGAAGGCCTACTGGCCCATGCGAGGCATGTCCTTATCAAAACAACCTCTGCCTATGATGGGGGACGGGTAGACGATGAAATCAAGTGACTCCTGTGTTGTTGGGTTGGTGCTGCTTGAGTTCATGTATGCCAATGTTTTTGAAATTTGTAGTTTCCAGTGTTGCGTTTTTATAGTGTCGGTGACGGCGATTAGTGAGGCTTCTAGGCACCGTCGGGTCTGAGGTCTGGTTCGGTGAGAACGAGTTGTGCCTCATTCCAGTTCATCAAATGCCCGTGGAGTCTCTGTGGAGGACACAGGCCCTACCTTACATCGTCTCTGTTAGAGGGATTTCGATGCTCATTCAGGCGGACTGCAAGATCTCTTCCTGTCTCGCCTACATATTTCTTGGGACAGAACCCACAGGGGATAGCGTAGACGCCTGCTGTAGAAGTTAAGGTGTGGGGGCTGCGTTTCGTAGTGAGGTCTTTGATAGATAATGTGTTTATGGTGGAGACGTTGATGTTACTCATAGCAAGTGCCCTGCGAGTATTCGTGGCAACATCGCCACATGGGAGTACTATGAACTGTTTAGGGGGCTGTTCCATGGGCGGTTTGTTTAGGATAGCTTGTGCCTTGAGTCTGCAATCTCGGATGAAGTAAGATGGGAACTGAAGACGTGTAAAGGCTTGTGTTATGTAAGTGCATTCTTCTTCTAGAAAACAAGGGCTGGAGATGCGAAGAGCTCTCAAGAAGAAGCCAATGAGGACTCCTCTCTTAGTGCGGGTTGTCTTGGTGTGAATAAAAGTGTATAAGATCGTCCTTGTTGGTAGGTTTTTCTATAACACTTTGAAGAGAAGTTTGTCACTGTCGGGAGATCTGCACAGTAGAACGTCGAGGAAAGGAAGTTTGCCATCATTTTCGAGTTCAAGTGTAAACTTTATTGATGGTTCAACTGCATTGATCTTGTTGAGAAGGGCCTGGATATTGAGACGTCTCGGATAGAAAACCAATATATCATCAACGTATCTTAGCCAGGTAACGGTGTTGGGAATGAGGGTGCTGAATTTCGTAGCATCTTACGAAAATCAGAACAAGGCAAGAAGCTACTTAAACTTTTACCAGGTCAACCGAAACCAGCACGCCTGTATGGCCTTCCTTAGACACACAAACCTGGCATCCCACTACGGCCTATCACTTCGGACATAGGGAGTGCACCACACAGACTAGCCGGCCACCTTGCCAAATACCTTTCAGCGCTTCTGGGCACCATCAGTCAAGCCCACCTCAAACACTCAGGTGACCTTCTCTCCCGAATTTCCAACCTGAATGTCAAAAACAAAAGCATGGCTTCCTTCGATGTCACAGCCCTCTTTACCACGTTCCTACTGACGCTGCAATCAACATTCTGAGACAGAGGCTCACTGAAAACCACGACCTCCCTTTACCTCTTCTAGATTTCATCAATCTAGTGGAACTTTGTGTTAATTTCAACTTCTTCAAGTATCAGGACAAACTGTTACAAACAGTGCTTTGGGATGGCAATGGGCAGCCCGCTCAGTGCTGTGCTTGCCAACCTCTTCATGAAAACCTGGAGACAGAGAAATTCAGCACCCTCATTCCCAACACCGTTACCTGGCTAAGATACGTTGATGATATATTGGTTTTCTATCCGAGACGTCTCAATATCAGGCCTCTTCTCAACAAGATCAATGCAGTTGAACCATCAATAAAGTTTACACTTGAACTCGAAAATGATGGCAAACTTCCTTTCCTCGACGTTCTACTGTGCAGATCTCCGACAGTGACAAACTTCTCTTCAAAGTGTATAGAAAACCTACCAACAAGGACGATCTTATACACTTTTATTCACACCAAGACACCCGCACTAAGAGAGGAGTCCTCATTGCTTCTTCTTGAGAGCTCTTCGCATC
>NC_069469.1:20217198-20247198 GCF_026875155.1 Cherax quadricarinatus
CAATGCTCTATTTATTCATGTAAAAAGATTTTAACCACCAATTGATTTTCAAAAAGTTGAGAAAGTATATCAAGCAAGTCCATGGTCGACGGGAATATAATTGAATCTTGTTTCATAAAAAGCATTTTTGGGACAAAAAATATGAATATTTCCTTTGGTTTATATAAATTAGATCAATTTATAATTAATAGAAATTTGGGAAGAATTTAATAATACACGGGACAAATAATCTTTAAAATTTCTTATTTCTTGGATAGAATAGTTTGTGGGTGAGTTGTGCCAAAGGCCCTTTTCCCAAATTTGGGCTCGCCGCGCGTCACGTGTTTTAAACCGTTGTGGGATCTGATAGTGAGGTGCCGACCAGACCCCTTATATAGCTTCTCTGATGCTTTACTTTCATAGTTCCTTGATAATGTGAGTAGTCACGAAAGCGCTTGGAATTTCTCTATTTCTTTCAGAGTGGTTGTTTTGCATATATATATAAAATTTTATATATATATATATATATATATATATATATATAATATATAATATATAAATATATATATTATATATATATATATATATATATATATATAATACATATATATATATATATATATATATATATATATATATATATATATATATAAATAATAGATAAAGAATAGATAGATAGATAGATAGATAGATAGATAGATAGATTGATAGATAGATAGATAGATAGATCAATTATTGTGGAAATTCGCTCCGGTTCAGAGCCTCGTAAGAGATCAACAGCGAGACACCTGTGTTATTTTAGGAATCCTCTGGACAGTATTTTTTGGGGGGGTCCGCTCTGGGTCGTTCTAGTAAATTATGAACGAAAGTTTTGAGAGTTTTGTTTGGAAATTAGTTTTTCTTGTGTTAGGTTGACTTTGGTTAGGTCGTAGTGGTCAGAAGTGAACACTAGTTAGGTCGTAGTGGTCAGAAGTGAACACTAGTTAGGTCGTAGTGGTCAGAAGTGAACACTGGTTACGCCTTAATGATCAGAAGTGAACACTGGTTAGGTCTTAATGGTCAGAAGTGAACACTGGCTAGGTCTTAATGGTCAGAAGTGAACACTGGTTAGGTCTTAATGGTCAGTAGTGAACACTGGTTTGGTCTTTAAAGGTCAGAAGTGAACACTTGTTAGGTCTTAAATTGGGCAGAAGTGAACACAGGTTAGGTCTAATGGTCAGAAGTGAACACTGGCTAATCTTAAATGGGCCAGAAGTGAACACTGGTTAGGTCTTAATGGTCAGAAGTGAACACTGGCTAGATCTTAATGGTCAGAAGTGAACACTGGTTAGGCCTTAATGGTCAGAAGTGAACACTGGTTAGGTCTTAATGGTCAGAAGTGAACACTTGTTAGGTCTTAATGGTCAGAAGTGAACACTGGTTAGGTCTTAATGGTCAGAAGTGAACACTGGCCAGATCTTAATGGTCAGAAGTGAACACTGGTTAGGTCTTAATGGTCAGAAGTGAACACTTATTAGGCCTTAATGGTCAGAAGTGAACACTGGTTAGGTCTTAATGGTCAGAAGTGAACACTGGTTAGGTCTTAATGGTCAGAAGTGAACACTGGTTAGGTCTTAATGGTCAGAAGTGAACACTGGTTAGGTCTTAATGGTCAGAAGTGAACACTGGTTAGGTTTTTAATGGCAGAAGTGAACACTGGTTAGGTCTTAATGGTCAGAAGTGAACACTTATTAGGCCTTAATGGTCAGAAGTGAACACTGGCTAGGTCTTAATGGTCAGTAGTGAACACTGGTAAGGTCTTAATGTTTACAAGTGAACACGAAGTGCATAAAGGGGATGGAACAATTTGTTCACGTGCTTAAAGTGGCTCTCCCGTCAAGGTGGGCGCTTCGATGCCGGTGGTGGACTCTTGATCCAGGGAGTTAGAGCCGCCTTGTTACAACCAATCCTCGTTGTCTCTCCTCTTCCTCAGAGACCGAGGATGGTGTGCCCCCATTCTCAGATGATACGAGACGAATAAAAAGAGAAACAGGTGTGAGTTGGACCTGCCTAGCATGGGCCAGTAGGCCTCCTCCAGTGTTCCTTCTTTTTTATGTTCTTGTATTCTAGAAGAGAACAATTATCTGCGGTGTATCGGATGTTATGGAGAAAAACGTTTTCGCTCTCCGGGCGACGTTTTCGCCGGTGGGCAAAACGTCGTCTCAGTAAAAATGGCCTAAACAGCATATTGTGTTTCGCTTACATACTTATTGGTGAATAACTAAAGAAAGTGTAACGAACACTTGTCGGTGCTCAGTAATAACCCACATGGAGACACAAACTCGGAAAGGTGATTGATCTGTATATTCCGACCCGCTGCTGAGGCCCTCTTCAGAAGATAAGTTGTGCATGAACAGTTGATAATACCGATAATCTGAAAAATTAGGCACATGTGCAACATCTGGGTATCTTTATTCCCATTATGTCCTTGAATTTATGTTGATAAAGCCACTGGATGGCGTAACGTCTACAAATAAAGATCCCCTGATGTTGCACATGTGTCTAATTCTTGCAACAAAAGCTGCAGACGGAGCTGGTCAAGCAACAACTTTATAAAGCGCGAGATCATTTGCATTTCAATCCCCAGAAAGAGAGAGTAAAGTTATGATAACTGGGGAAGAAGAAAATTGAATAGCAAAGGTATACAGGCTCGGGAGACACAGTCTACATATCTCGCTGAAGGAGATGGACCTCGGGGTACGCACAATACCGAGCATATCTACTGAGGCGGACTTTAACCCAAATGCACTTTGACCTAAATGGGAGTTTAGTAAATCGAAGATTAGCTTTAAAAAAAATCTCAGAAACCAACTCATTTATACATATGTGGATTATTTTCACTAACATTTAATCCACACATAATAAATCATGTAATGAAACTATTCAAATTGCAGAGATTTGCAACAAGATTAGTCCCAGAGCTAAGAGGAGTGAGCCATGACAAGAGACTGAAGAAACAAAACCTGATGGAAATAGAGGATAGAAGGGCCAGGGGAGACACGATAACGAAGTAAAAAATACTCTAAATAATTGATAGGGTGAACAGGAAGAGTCATTTCGAGAGGCAGGAAACAGGTACACGAGGGCACAGCTGGGAGTTAAAAACACAGTTGGGTCACATAGATGTCAAGAAGATTTCTTGGAGCTTCAGTGTAATAACGAAATGGTAGGGAAAGAATTTATACATACCTTTACGAATAGGTACGATAGTGCTCACGAAGTTAAGAGAAAGTGAGCCAAGTAACTGTTAGTTTGACAGGCAGGGCCAGGAGCTGAGACTCGAGCCCTGCAAAGAAGAAATAGGTGAGTACACCACACACACATACACACACACATACACACACACATACACACACATACACACACACACACACACACACATACACATACAAAACAACACACACACACACACACACACACATACACACACACACACATACACACACACACATACACAACACACAAACACACACATACACACAAACATCACCACACATACACCACACACACACACACAAAAACACACCACATACTACAACACACATACCACACATACAACACACACACACACAACCACACACCCCAACACAACACCAAACACACACACACACCCCACACACACACACCACACAAAACCCCAAAAAACCCACAGTAACACCCACGCTTGCTCCACAACCTACAACACAACTACAAACACAATACATAAACAACGATGCCTGCTAAATACTCCCGGGAAACAAACCCGCAAAAAATACTCTAACAAGAGACAAACAATTACCAACTTGTTTTTTTTTTAACATAAAGCCTGTCTGGCCCCATGTTTACCACCAAGATGTTTTTAAACCTTTTAACAACACTAACCAAACCCAATAAACATAATAGTTCGAAAAACTTTACGTATTCGGGATATATACCCGAGAGAGGTTTTCAGAAAGAATACTGTAAACAAAACAAAGAGGAGAGAGAGAGAGAGAAAGAAGAGAGGAGAGAGAGAAGAGAGAGAGAGAGAGGAGAGAGAGAAAAGGGGAAGAGAGAGAGTAAAGTGAGAGAGAGGAGAGGAGGTGAAAGAACCATGGTGACCTGAAGATCGCGTCACTCACACCGCACTCTCCGCCTATACATACTTTTTTTTAACCTGTGTTGTGGATAGGTCAACACACTTTGTGTATCTTGAGGTCAAGAACCTGGGGATGTTGCTGCCGATCATCACCTGCCACCTGCCACCTGCCACCTGCCACCTGCCACCTGCCACCTGCCACCAGCCACCTGCCACCTGCCTCCTCGATAAAACCCTGATGACACTCCCGTATGGGGAGCCACTGGCGGGTGACGGCCGGGCCACGACCCGTCCTGGCGAACCTACCTGTATCTGTGACCAATTTGTCGGTATATATTAAAAAAGTTTTATACCACGCCCTTAGTGTATATACACTAAGGGCTTATTTTAATCAATATCTTAAGGATTAGAGTATTCTTGACTAGTGGTGAGCAGGTGACCTGCAGCTCTAATGACCCTCGGGTAGTCGACAGATTTTAAACCCCGTTAACCAACCATCTTTGGTCAGCTAGAGAGGAATGTAGTAGCATACACTATATTTTTCGGCATATAAGACGCGCCTTTCTTCCCACAGAAAGTCTTGGATAATCAGTTTGCGCCTTCTGTGCTTAAGGTCTAGGTCAAGAGTAGGCTTTGGGTAACGCTTTAGCGTAAACTAAGAGGATAATTAGCCCTTGAATACGATTACTGATGAACCGTTATGATACGTCTGTTGTGCGCCTTATGTACCGGAGAATACAGTATGTGTCCTTATGCAACCAAGTGTATATGTATTCCCACACGATTTCACTCTCTCTCTCTCTCTCTCCTCTCTCTCTCTCTCTCCTCTCTCTCTCTCTCTCTCTCTCTCTCTCTCTCACAGACAAGGGAAGAGCAGAAAGAACTCCTTCAAGGCAGCAGACATACAGAATGCATTAGGAAGGCAAGCAGTAGAACACAATTCCGTAAATGGAATCAACGGCTGATATAACAGAGGCCAACAGTTGATATAACAGGGGCCAAGCTGATATAACAGAGGCCAACAGTTGATATAACAGGGTCCAAGCTGATATAACAGAGGCCAACAGTTGATATAACAGGGTCCAAGCTGATATAACAGAGGCCAACAGTTGATATAACAGGGGCCGAGCTGATATAACAGAGGCCAACAGAGCAGGCATCAAGAACTAGAGCCTAACACAGACACAAGTACCTCCAAGCATAGGATGAAAATATATTCATTAGCGAAGCGCTAAACCCGCAAAGGGGGGGTGGGAGGAGGTCGTACAGCCTATGGGGGCACACGAGGTCATCATCAAGTTTGACCCGAGAAACAGAAGAGCAGCTCCAGTTCCTTGGAACAAAAACCCCCTTCACTAGCATCAGAGATCCTCCACCTGTTTATGACTGCATTGTCCATTAGATTTAATTGAATTTCGAATGTATTTTATTGTATTTTTTTTTTGTCTTCAGCAACAGATGTGTATTTCATTGCATTTTTTGTCTTCGTCAAGAAAAAGTATGTTAATGTATTTTTGCATCTTCAATACAAAAGAAAATATTTCTTTATATTTTATGTGTTTCAGCAACAACAAGAAAAGGAAGTCTCTGAATTTCAGCAATAAAGATAAAAGGGGGCTGTGACCCCCTTGTGCAACAGCGCTCTCAACTGCCTCTTTAACAACACGTAAAACCAACACGAAACAATATAAAATATATATAAAATATATATATATATAATAATATATATATATATATATATATATATATATATATATATATATATATATATATATACGCAAAACAATCACAGGGAAAATTGAATGATAGCTCTAGGTCTTTCGTGTTCGTAACTTCAGAGACAATTTCTGTAGACCAAGCGAACTTTTTGGAGATCGAATGACCACTTTGCAAGTGTAAATGTTGAGGAGTCGCAGTAAATGTTTCCCTAGGCCAAACGGAAAACGTTCTGGAAAACAGGATAAACTTTCAGGAGACAAGGCAAACAGTCTGGAAACATGGAAAGGAAACGTTCTTGAGACTAGGAGACCAGAGAAACGCACTAAAGGATAGAAAGACTTCTGGAGACCAGGGAAAACGTTCTTTACACCGAAGCAAACGTTCTGGAGACCAGGGGGAAACGCTACGGCGTGGAATCATGGACGGTTTAATATGCCCAGTGCTTTTGGGAAAAAAAAGAAACCGTCAACGTACTTCATAAATTCACAAGCAATGAGGCTTCCAGAAAAAAAAAAAACAGGAAAATACGAAATTGTAAAATTCAAAGGGAAACTAAAATACATATTTGGTTAGTAAATATTTGTCGTTCAGCCACGAGGGGAGAGGGGAAAATGAGAGAAGGGAGGGAGGAAGAGAGGGGCGGATGGAGAGAGAGACGAAGGGAAGGGAGGGAGAGTTGTGGAGGGAGAGAAGGAGAAGGGAAATGTACTGTTCTACGTGTTCCATGGTAAATACTACACCTAATCAAATGGTACACGTTGTTCTGGAACACCAGACTTGTTTCAGACTTGATGACTCTTCGTGTGATAGCTGTGAGTGAGTCTTGTGTTGAATGTGAGTCTTGTGTTGTAAGTCTTGTGCTCTGAGTGAGTCTTGTGTGTGAGTTTTGTGTTGTGAGTGAGTCTTGTATTGTGTGTAGTGTTGTGTGTGCGTCTTATGTTGTGTATTGTGGGTGAGTCTTGTGTTGTGTGTGTCTTGTGTTGTGTGTCTTATGTTGTGTATTGTGAGTGAGTCTTGTGTTATGTGTGTCTTGTGTTGTGTGCGAGTATTGCGTGGGCAATACTCAGAGAGGGAAGCTTGATGACTCTCCCTGTGGTAGCTGTGAGTCTTGTGTTGTGTATTGTATTGTGAGGGAGTCTTGTGTTGTGTAGTGTGTTGTTAGTAAGTCTTTGTTTGTGTATTGTATTGTGAGGGAGTCTTGTGTTGTGTATTGTATTGTGAGGGAGTCTTGTGTTGTGTATGTGTTGTTAGTGAGTCTTGTGTTGTGTATTGTATTGTGGGGGAGTTTTTTGTGTGTAGTGTGTTTTAGTGAGTCTTGTGTTGTGTAGTGTGTTGTTAGTGAGTCTTGTGTTGTGCAGTGTTTTGTTAGCGAGTTTGTGTTGTGTAGTGTGTTGTTAGTGAGCCTTGTGTTGTGTTTTGTGGTGTCAGTGAGTCTTGTGTTTTTTGTATTATGTTGTTAGTGAGTCTTGTGTTGTGTATTGTTTTGTTAGTAAGTCTTGTTTTTGTGTATTGTGTTGTTAGTGAGTCTTGTGTTGTGTGTTGTGTTGTTAGTGAGCCTTGTTTTGTGTACGGGTGTTGTTAGTGAGTCTTGTGTTGTGTACTGTGTTGTTAGTGAGTCTTGTGTTGTGTACTGTGTTGTTAGTGAGTCTTGTGTTGTGTACTGTGTTGTTAGTGAGTCTTGTGTTGTGTACTGTGTTGTTAGTGAGTCTTGTGTTGTGTGTTGTTAGTGAGTCTTGTGTTGTGTACTGTGTTGTAGTGAGTCTTGTGTTGTGTATTGTGTTGTTAGTGAGTCTTGTGTTGTGTTTTTGTGTTTGTTAGTGAGTCTTGTTTTTGGGGTGTTAGTAAATTCTTGTGTTGTTTGTTTTTTTAGTGAGTCTTGTGTTGTGTGTTGTTAGTGATTCTTGTTTTTGTGTATTGTGTTGTTAGTGAGTCTTGTTTTGTGTAGGTGTTGTTAGTGAGTCTTGTGTTGTGTAGTGTGTTGTTAGTGATCTTGTGTTGTGTACTGTGTTTGTTAATGAGTCTTGTGTTGTGTACTGGTTGTTAGTGAGTCTTGTTTGTGTACTGTTTTTGTTATGAGTCTTGTGTTGTGTACTGTTTTTGTTAGTGATCTTGTGTTGTTACGTGTGTTAGTGATCTTGTGTTGTGAAATTGTGTTGTTAGTGATCTTGTGTTGTGTAGTGTGTTGTTATGAGTCTTGATTGTGGTACTGTGTTTGTTAGTGAGTCTTGTGTTGTGTACTGGGGTTGTTAGGAGTCTTGTGCTGTGTACTATGTTGTTAGTTAGTCTTGTGTTGTGTACTGTGTTGTTAGTGAGTCTTGTGTTTGTGTACTGTGTTGTTAGTGAGTCTTGTGTTTGTGTACTGTTTTTTAGTGATCTTGTGTTGTGTATGTGTTGTTAGTGAGCCCTTGGTTTGTGTACTTTGTTGTTAGTGATCTTGTGTTGTGTAGTGTGTTGTTTAGTGAGTCTTGTGTTGGTAGTGGTTGTTTAGTGAGTCTTGTGTTGTGTGTTTGTTGTTAGTGAGTCTTGTGTTGTGTAGTGTGTTTTTTAGTGAGTCTTGTGTTGTGTACTGTGTTGTTAGTGAGTCTTGTGTTGTGTACTGTGTTGTTAGTGAGTCTTGTGTTGTGTACTGTGTTGTTAGTGAGTCTTGTGTTGTGTGTTGTTTTTGTTAGTGAGTCTTGTTTTTGTTTTACTGTGTTGTTAGTGATCCTTGTGTTGTGTACTGTTTTTGTTAGTGAGTCTTGTGTTGTGTAGTGTGTTGTTAGTGAGTCTGTGTGTGTACTGTTTGTTAGTGAGTCTTGTGTTGTGTACTGTGTTGTTAGTGAGTCTTGTGTTGTGTACTGTGTTGTTGTGGAGTCGTGTTTTGTGTAGTTTGTTTGTTAGTGAGTCTTGGTGTTGTGTAGTGTGTTGTTAGTGAGTTTTGTGTTGTGTAGTGTGTTGTTAGTGAGTCTTGTGTTGTGTAGTGTGTTGTTTACCTGGAGTTTACCTGGAGAGAGTTTCGGGGGTCAACGCCCCCGCGCCCGGCCTGTGAACCAGGCCTCCTGTGGATCACGCCTGATCAACCAGGCGTTGCTGCGGCTGCCGCAAACCAACGTACGAGCCACAGCCCGCTGATCAGAACTGCCTTTAGGTGCTTGTCCAGTGCCAGCTTGAAGACTCCCAGGGTCTGTTGGTAATCCCCCTTATGTGTCTGGAGGCAGTTGAACAGCTGGGTCCCCTGCCCACTTATTTGTCTCTTAACGTGCTAGTGACACCCCCCTGCTTTTCATTGGGGGGGATGGTGCATCGTCTGCCAAGTCTTTTGCTTTCGTAGTGAGTGATTTTCGTTTTGCAAGTTCGGTACAAGTCCCTCTAGGATTTTCCAGGTGTATATAATCATGTATCTCTCCCCTCCTGCGTTCCAGGGAATACGGGTTTAGAAACCTCAAGCGCTCCCAGTAATTGAGGGTTTTATCTCCGTTAGCGCGCCGTGAAAGTTCTCTGTACATTTCTAGGTCGCAATTTCACCTGCCTTAAAGGTGCTGTTAAGTGCAGCAATATTCCAGCTAGATAGAACAAGTGACCTGAAGAGTGTCATCATGGGCTTGGGCCCCCCTATTTTTTAAGGTTCTCATTATCCATCCTGTCATTTTTCTAGCAGATGCGATTTATACAATGTTATGGTCCCCTTTAAGGTGAGATCCTCCGACATAATCACTCCCAGCTTTGACGTTGGTTTTCGCTCTATTTTGTGGCCAGAATTTGTTTTGTACTCTGATGAAGATTTAATTTCCTCATGTTTACCATATCTGAGAAAATTGAAATTTTCCCTCACTTTTGAACTTAATTTTTTCTGCAGCCCACGAAAGTTTGGTTGAGTCCGCCTGGAGCCTTAGTGAGTCTTGTGTTGTAGTGTGTGTTATGATTTTGGGGTTTGTGTAGTGTGTTGTTATGAGTTTTGGTTGTGTAGTGGTTGTTAGTGAGTCTGTGTTGTGTAGGTTTTTGTTATGATCTTGTGTTGTGTATGTTTTGTTATAGTTTTTGTTGTGTACTGTGTTTTAGTGGTCTTGTGTTGGACTTGTTTTTTTAGTGATTTTTGTTTTGTGTACGTTTGTTAGTGGTCTTGTTTTTGTGTGTTTGTTATGAGTTTTGTTTGTGAGTGTGTTTTTTAGTGATTTTTGTACAAAAGCGCGTTAGCTTTTTCCCTGTTTTACTTTAAACAGAAAAAGCAACGGCACAAAACCTTTCCAATTAAAAATGAATAAACTTTGATGAGACTTAATGGTTTAGAAGCAAAAAAATAACTTACGTAAAAGGTACACCACCACAAACACCACACACCCAAACCCCAACACACACACACCCCCAACACACACACACAACAACACACAAACACCACAAACATACTATTTTTGTTGTTTACCTATTTCCCGTCGATTTTTTTGGGGGTCCCTTTCAATTGTTTGGGCCGATCCAAACCCAGTGAAGCCTTGTAACAACCAACCTAACCCCGGGGGGTTTAAATCGGGGTGCTAGGGGGACAACCCCCCTCCCTTATCTATCTGTCTGTCTATCATATATTTATCTTCTATCTATCTTTGTTTACTACTCTCATATAACTGCATCAATAAGTCCTTTATCAGTTTTACAGTCATCTAAGACTCACTTTACGACCACGTACTCCATCTGTAGGGCCCATATTCCTCCTCATTTTTCCCCTTTTAGGCCCAAAAATTTATTATAACATTGGGCCACTTCCCTCAAATTTTATAAAAATTATCTTAGAGCCGCGTTTTTAAAAAAAAAAATAAAAAATGAAATGACAAAGATAAAACAAAGAAAAAGAATGAAAAGCCAAATTTTACACCCACAACTTTCTACATTTTAAAAAAAAGAATAAATTCATTCGAACAAACAAACCCAAAAAGGGGTATAAAAAAACAAATACACTTACGCGACATCAACTCTCCGGGTTTTTTTTTTTTGTGTAGGTTGCGTTGAAGTTTTGCTTTTGTTGGGATTTTTTTGTATATTTATTATTTTACGATGGTGGTGACGGGTGAATGTTAGACGATCTGTCTCCTGGAACGTTAACAAAGTGACGTTTACGAGAGCTTGTGGGAATGTGTGTTCACGTATGTATATATATATATATATATATATATATATATATATATATATATATATATATATATATAATATGTATATATATATATATATATATATATATATATATATATATATATATATATATATATATATATATATATATATATATATACATATGTATATATATATATATATATATATATATATATATATATATATATATATATATATATATATATATATATATACATATATATGTATATATATATATATATATATATATATATATATATATATATATATATATATATATATATATATATATATATATATATATATATTCTTGTGTTTATGAAGAAAGTTAGGTAAGAAAATGTATACTGGCATTCATCTGTGGCCATAAATGAATGTTGCAGAATACGCTCACACACACACACACACACACACACACACACAACACACACACACACACACACACACACACACACACACACACACGATTAATCAGAGCTGCTGATTACAGGAGACTTCAATCACCCAGAAATTGACTGGGAAGACTGGGACTTGTGTGAAAGGACAGAATCCAGGCGAGCAGATACACACACACACACACGTCAATATAAAAGATTATGAACAGGCTACACTTGACTTATAGTCGCCTGAAATGAATCAGTTGTGGACGTAAATCTCCCATTGAATGAGAGAGAGAAGTGTGGACGCAGAAAAAGAACGGGTAATATTAAAGTAGATCAGAACAAGAAAAAAAGCCAGGAAGAAGAACAGGATTCATGGAATAGAGAAGAACAAGGAACATTGAAGATCAGAAGAACGGGTAACCAGGCAGAAAGAACAGAAAACATTGATGGACAGAACAAGAAACAAAGACAGGGGAGAACAAGAAATACTGAAGGAGAGAAGAATGGGAAATAGACAGAAGGAACAGCAAACAATGAAGGACAGAACAAGAAACAAAAACGGAGAGACCAAGAAATCCTGAAGGAGATAAGACAGGGAAACATGAAAGGGATGAATAACAGGATCTAGAGGAGAAAAGAGGAACATCAAAACAGAGTACAAAGGACATTACGAAGCCATGACAAACGTCACGAGATAAACACTCACACAGAGTGACCTGGAAACCTTACCTTGTTATACAAAACATACGACTTTAATTACCATCGTTAATCCTGTTTTAAGTCCATCGTTTCCTGCAGTACGCTTGGCACTAGACCAGCACTGCTGGCCCACCAGGGTTGCGTCCCAGAGCACCATGAGGAATTATAACAGAGAAACAGAGCACGGAGAGCGTTCGCCTGTAAGATGTAGTTGTGTATCCTCGTGTATTCCAGTATTTGTCGGGGGGATAAATGGTATAGCAGTATCCCTGCAAGCAGAGTATGTAGATGATGGGAAACGCCACTGTCAAGCCTTTAATCGCTTTGAAAGCCGGGGAAAGTCGGCTGCTGGGTTGTGTGTGTTTGTGTGCGCCTCTCAATTTCCGAGAGAAGAATCGAATCTCCGTTACAATTTCCCATTATAAATTTAAATTTAAAATTATACATAAACAAGATATAAATAATTGCAAAAGTCTTTCAAACTGTTTTATTGTTTACATATTTTTTTAGAGAGCTCAGAACTAAAAGCATATTAAAAATATATATATACCTGTGGGTTTAGATCGCCATCTGCAGCTCATAAGACTGCCATCCCCACGAGCCCCTTTGGGGCGGGGCAGATGGCAGAGCAGAGGCCTAGCTTCTCCCTACGAGCCCCGTGAGGGCGGGGAATGTGGCTAGGCCTGGGGACAGTTGGTCCCAAAGATGAGGGGGTCACTTGTACCTCCTCCCATGGGAGACTTACGTCTCGAGACACTCCCCAGATAGGGAGCCAAGGCCGGGTCACCACTCTTGGAAAAGACCCGGGACGGGAGAATACCGGCGAATAAAAAAAATAGATCGTTGTAAACAAAGATGGTTATAATTTTTACCATAATTTTTAAAGTGGTTGATCGGTAAGCTAGCGAAAGGCTTCGGTCAGATGGCCAAAAGTTCCAGCTGCGGGTCATCATATGATTAAGACCAGCGTCAGGAAACACTTGTCCTGTTTCCTGACAAACCTTACCTAACCTACTACGGGTTAGGTTAGGTAAGGTTCCAATATACTCTAGCACACATTAAACTCTAGCCTCTACAGCCTTAATGTGTGCTAGACTATAATATATTACTGACCCAATTTTGAGGCCTGCATTTTGGGAGAATTTTTAAGTCCAATCCTCTGTCTTTTACAAATTAAACCCAGTGATAGTTCTGTTTTATAAAGAAGTTTTTTTGATTTTGAAACTCTTAAACCTTATTCTTCTTTTGAAATTCTTAAACCTTATTCTTTTTTTGAAATTCTTATAACCTTATTCTTCTTAAAAATTCTTAGATTTCTCAGGCTTGTTAATGAGGTTGCTCTTAAGCTTAAAAATTGTGAATATATCACGCTTTCTTGTTTTTTGAAGCTTTTTCTTAAGCTTTTTAAACGCCTTAAGTCTCCTTATAACCGAAGCTTACATTAACATTTTAAAAATTCTTAAACTTTCTTATCTCCAAAGTTTATCAAACGTTTCAAATTTCTTTATTAAAGTAACTCTTCCTAAGCTTCTTGTTCTTCCATACGACTCCACATTTCACTAAACTTTTCATGGAACAAAAGTTTTAAGATCCTTTAACATATAACATTTGTACAAAATTTTATCCCTCAGGGAAGATTTACGTAGTTACACAAAGTAGAAAATACTCGTAGGAATTATTTATACAGTTTTAGGACCTAAAATACGTAGGATTAGGTTAAATTAGTAGTATTAGTTAGTTAGCGATTCGAAATTCGAAGGCAGACAGATAAGATGCTTAGCAAATCAAGTTATCTAATAGAGGTCATAGAGTGGAAACGGGTCACGCGAATTAGCAGAATACCGGCATAAAAACTCGCTTGGATTGGGGTACTACGAGTTCAACGGAGCTTCCCTTAGTACAGTGGGGTAGTACTAGTATCCAGACGAGCCCTGAGGACTAGTCACACGTTCCTGACAGTATAATTGGCCAATCTTTCTGCTGGAACGTGTTTAACGTTCGCGGGTTATGGAGGCGGATGGAGAAATACGGAGGTTCTCTACCTATAAAGTACTGAGAGTAAGAACGCATATTACTGCGTCATTTCCAGTGAGTTGACTTTTGCCACCCGTGTCAGGATACATTTATTCAGTCTCCTGACGAACATTATAACAGGAATTTTTACTAATGTCAATTTTTTAATAGGTGGACTAGGAAAACCTCGTTTAGATGACCAAACACTCCAGCGGGAGTCATCATGACCAAGTCCCAAGTCAGGACTTGTCCTGATGAATACTGTAAGAACCTTGGCCAAACAACATATATTGTTTATAACTTTGTAGTTAAATTATCTGAAACAAGAACAAAGATAAGACATACACCGAGAGGTGTATACCTCTCTCAGTTTATAAATGCTGAGAGCTTTCTGTAATACCTCTTTTAAGGGACTAAAGTACAGTGGATCCCCGCATAACGATCACCACCGAATGCGACCAATTATGTAAGTGTATTTATGTAAGTGCGTTTGCACGTGTATGTTTGGGGGTCTGAAATGGACTAATCTACTTCACAATATTCCTTATGGGAACAAATTCGGTCAGTACTGGCACCTGAACATACTTCTGGAGTGAAAAAATATCGTTAACCGGGGGTCCACTGTATTCCTGACAGGTAAAAAGGTTACGTGTAGCTTTCATGATCCTATTATTGTTGATAAGCTTCAAACACCATTAATCAACTAATCATCACAGTGCAGTAGTACACCAAACTAGCCTTTGCTAAATTTGCTCTTATCTGGGATAAAATTCTGTGGTTTGGGGTGCAATATTGATGTGGATATAAAATATGATAAATATGGAATATATTCAGACAGGCAGCGACAGTGTGGACAGGGCAAGTGAGTTGGATGAGGAAGATTTAATAACACATGGAAATATATGTGCGTTCCTCTATTTAGATTATGTGGTTGTGGTTGATCAATATTACATAAGTTGTTAATGTTAAGGGCTTGTGACAATATTATATGAGTATATACAGCAAGACGTGTATGTGTCTGAGTGTATGCACACCTTGAGGTGTTTCTCTCAGTGCATTTGCTTTAAAAGTGGAGAACTTTATCAGGGTAATAACAGAGAAAACTGTTATCTCTCATTGTGTTAAGAGACGTGTCTGTATCTCAGGGTATATACACTTTAAGATATAAATCACTCACTCGGTTCAGAATTCCCTCAGTCAATCACACTGACCATACCCCGGCCGGGATTGAACCCGCGGTCAGAGAGTCATTACGATTTCGTGAATCACACTGACCCTGTAGACCGTAATGTTTACGCTAAGTTAGGCTGCCCTTTTACTAGGTTGTGTTAGCAGACGCCTTCAGTTGTGTCATCAGCAGCCAGTTTATTTTTCTAATATCATTTTTCTCAGGGGTAAGAGTGTGTGTTCCTGAACAGGTATAGTTCTTGGCCCTCTAAGTAATGTCAACGTATTTAATAATTCTTAATAAACGACTCTAACTGGAAATGTCTCCTTTTATGGGTGTAAAGTATTTTTTGATTGGTGGTTTACAAATAAACTGCAGCCTTTATGGCCATCGGGCAATGAAAAGCTAGAAACCTAACAAACCAGCCTGCTCTGAGAAGCCTGACCAACCCCTATTATTTCTAGTTTTTATGACAAATTTTTAAGATTTTTATTATATATGATTCTTCTTACTGATTTCCAGTAAATTAAAATTTGAAATGCCAATAAATATTAGCGTCTGTATTAAAATATCCTTTCAATTTCGCACCAAGAACATTTACAAAGTAACGCTATCAACGCAAGGTATATATAAACATGGTTATAACTATGATTATAATTTTTAAAGAGGTGGACAGGTGGACAGAAATTTCAACGACGGGTCATCCTCTGATTAAAACCCGCGTCAGGAAACACTTGTCCTGTTTCCTGACAAACCTTACCTAAACCAAAGCATGGTAATGAAGCTTCCAGCTGTGAGCTTGACCGATGAAATACACTCAAAAACTATATATATTTTTTATATTTCGGATTTTTTGTTTTTGTCCATTTTTTGGGTTATTGGTTTAGCAAAAATCATCCTCTGACCATTCGGACATCGACTATAAATCTTTTACGTCAGCAAAATTCCCCAGCAGTTAATTGCCTGGAGGGGCCAAAGTAGATTTGGATATTGTGGTTTGTTCAAGCTTATATCGTCAGTGTCGTTCATTTTATGAGAAAGTTTGCATATTCATGTTGCTGCGACGGTGTTCACTAACACTCAGAGAATGTTCTCAAGGAAAGAGTTGGTGGTTGAGAGACTGTTGTTGGGAGGATGGTCTTATGTAAGGGGAAAAAACTTGTTGAAGGAAGGATGGTCTTATATAAGGGGTAAAAAAGTGTTGTTGGGAGAAGGATGGTCTTATTTATTTAAGAGTTTAAAACTGAGATAAGGTGTTATCTCGCCATGGAAGACTGAAGGTGAGAGAGACTGTGTCTACGAGCGCAACACACACACACGCACACACACACACACACACACACACACACACACACACACACACACACACACACACACACACACACACACACACACACACACACACACACACACACACACACACACACACACACACACACATCCCAGAGGACGACCTGCTTGATTCAAGGGTCACTCTTGATCTTGGTGTCCAATTGAGGCTGTGAACGTCTGACCTACAACCAGTATACTCTCCGCCTCTCTGCTCAATCTCTCTCTTTCTCTCTCTCTCTCTCTCTCTCTCTCTCTCTCTCTCTCTCTCACACACACACACCCCAAACCAAATCAATGTCTTTTCTGTTATCCTCACTCACCTTTTACAAATTCACATTATCAATCACAACCTCAGTTACTTTCCTTCATATTTCCAGCATAAATATTTTGTAAACTATTCTTTCACAATACCGTGAAAATTTCCTCATGAATTATGGTCATGGGTGATACATTGTATCCATATAAAAGACACTGTAATTAATGTTTTAGATTAAAGCAGCAGAGTAATATTACCGTCATCAGTAAAGTATTTCTGGACGTGCGGGCGGCAGAGTAATAAAATTGACCAGCTTAATATTTCAGCGTTAAGCAGGGCAATAAGCTCAAGCTTAACAGGGAGTAATGAAATTATTTTGAAGAGCGTGTGAATGTACTAATTTTTTTTCATTGCTTCCGTATGGTCAGGGACGGATCTACTATGAAATTAATGAAGTTTAACGTAAACGGTCCAAACGTATATATACGTTTTTTTCAACATTTGAAAGAATGTAAATAAAAAGGAGATTTTCTTTTTGTTTTTTTTTTTTATATTTGAAAATGTGTAAAAAAGTTTTGATCTACTTTTTTTTTGTTATATTTGAAAATATGTAAAAAAAACGTAGATCTACAAATAAATAAATAACAACAAAAAGGCACAATACCGTGACTGGAACGATACACAAATAACCCGCACATAAAAGAGAGAAGCTTACGACGACGTTTCGGTCCGACTTGGACCATTGACAAAGTCACACTGACTTTGTCAATGGTCCAAGTCGGACCGAAACGTCGTCGTAAGCTTCTCTCTTTTATGTGCGGGTTATTTGTGTAACGTAGATCTACATTTGTAGTACTACACATATGAACGTAGATCTGCTTGGACCGTTTACGGGTTAAGCTTCAGGCCCCCAAATCCAGAAGGGGTCACTGAAGCGACTTTACTCCACATTACTTAAAAATTTTAGGTCTTCTGTTTGAGAAGGAGCTTTTAAAAAACATATAGTGTAATTCAGTACAAAAATAACAGCCAAAATAAAAGTTAAGAGGTTACTGAAGTATCGTGTAGACCAGCCATTGCTTGTTGTCAGTGTGACTCTATAACAGTACCAGCTCCAGGACCACAAAAATGTAGGTCCGCCTAGGTATGGAGGGGGTTACCTGAATGTAATTGTAGTTTTAAAGCTTGGAACAGCTTGCTGTCTTAGAGCTATAAGCTAAAAAAATAAACAAAAGCTAATCTCGAACTTTCCCTTGTTGTGCATTATCGTATTCTGTCCATAAACAAAAATTCACCCTGGCTAATGGTTAATGAGATTCCAAAGCTTATCGAGAGTCATTAAAAGCTGAAACTAACCCAGTCACCACCAGACAAGAATACTTGTAATCCCTAAAAACAAACAACGATTAAACCCCTCAGCACACACACGCTGAGAGAAATACACCTCTCAGTTTATTCATCCTGTGTAATTAGTGGCGACTGTCAGCGAGAAACAAGAGAGTCCTTTATAGATTTTCACCGTCACACTTATGTTAAAATGGCAGGTGTTCTATTTTGTTGAGTATTCGGTTTTAAGCGTTTTCTTTTGTTAAGCGTTTTATTTTGTTAGGTGTTCTATTTTGTCAAGTGTTCTAGTTATGTGTTCTATTTATTTTGTTAAGATTTCTATTTTGTCAAATGTTCTATACTGTTAAATGTTCAATTTTGTCAAGTATTCTATTTGTTAAGTGTTTTTCTATTTGTTAAGTGTTGTTCTATTTGTTAAGTGTTGTTCTATTTGTTAAGTGTTGTTCTATTTGTTAAGTGTTGTTCTATTTGTTAAGTGTTGTTCTATTTGTTAAGGTGCTGTAGGGTTCTATTTGTTAAGTGTTGTTCTATTTGTTAAGTATTGTTCTATTTATTAAGTATTGTTCTATTTGTTATATCATGTGTTCTGTTTGGTTTGTCATGTATTTATTTAAGTGTTCTATTACTTATGTCAGGTGATCAATCTTTCTATCAAGTGTTCTAATTCTTTGTTGTCTTCCTTCCTTTTGCCAGAAATGATTTTCAGTTTACATATCATCTCGGAATTACTATTATTATTATTATTATTATTATTATTATTATTATTATTATTATTATTATTATTATTATTATTATTATTATTATTATATATTATTATTATTATTATTATTATTATTATATATTATTATTATTAACAAAAAGATAACATACAGCCTTAACTATTTTAAAATGCCTGAGATATTTTTTTCTCCCTAACATACAAATTGCATTACTTCTAGTCTTCCTATGCCATATACTTCCCTGTTTATTTCAGTAATTCAGCTGCAATTGCCTTTGATTTGCCCTTGCACGACCGTTTTGCATATTTTATTGCAATTGGTCCCAGACCATATTCACGAAGATGTCTTCATGGAGAGTTTGATATGTGCTCTCAGAGGCTCGAGCAACGATGGAAGTTGCTAGTTTTTCTTGCGTGCTTGCAAGTGGTATTGCAAAGAGACTCAAATGAATCCTGGGCAATTTACACATGTGTTGCTATTATGCAATAATCGCCAACAAGTGATACAAGATGCAAAAGCAACCACAGCGGTGAGCTGAATAATAGCTCTAGGCCTTTCGTGTTGCAATAAATGTATCATCAGGAGCTTACAGTAGCGCAGAAATGAGTAGTAAGTCCAGGTAGATTAGCTCAGGGAAAAGGCTCTAGCTAGAATGAGTTAGATGGCGTCAAGCAGATCAGTGTCTTCATTTTCCTGGCACCCGGCACTGGTCTGATTGAAGCCATCTAACTCATTCTAGCTAGTGCCGTTATCCTTGAACGAATCTACCTAGACTTCCTACTCATTTCTGCAACATTGCAAGCTCCTGAAGATGTGTTGATTGCAGCACAAAAGGCCTAGAGCTATCATTCAACTACCTCTGTGGTTGTTTTGCATATGCTACTACGTGTGACAATTGTAAATGTGTGAACCTGTACCTAAATAAACTTATTTAATAAAGAGAACATTTCGCTCAAGAAGAGCCTTAAAATGTCCTAAAGCTCGGGAAAACTAAGCTCCCTTACATGGTTATAGAGCTCTGCTTGAGCGAAACGACTCATTAATTAGTTCTAGCTATGCTAGAACTATGCTAATATTTGGCACTCTTCAAGGAGAAAGGGAAGAGATTTACGCCTCAACAGATTCGTGGCACTGGAGTCACACAAGTCTATGGAGTTGGGAAGGCGGTTCTGATACGTCTATCTGGCTAGCGTGAACAAGATAGCTGTTTACGATAATCCACTGAGAATATAACTAAGCAGAAGCTGCTGACAGTGGTCTTCCGAGAGAACGATTCGGAAGAGCGATCTCCAGATAACCGTGTCGGTGAGATTAACCTCTTACATATTGTTCCTGGAGACAGAGAGAATGAGGAAAGCTTCTAGCTTCGAAGCCAGCTCCTTAGAGCTGCCGCTAGCGACAGCCTGCGAATGCTCCCGAGACAGTATACAACGTCGTCAGATTAACCTACATTAACTGTTCCTAGCAAGTTCTTCCATTAACATGTAGTTTCTATCAGCCCTCTTGGAATAACACTGCACCTTAAGCACTTTCTGGGAATCGGTAATAAGCCATATATAAGCGATTGCAGAAATGAGTCATGTTTCCTGGATGAGATTAGCCTTGAAGCAATTGGCAGACTATGTTTAATGTCTCTGTCTCTCTCCTCTTTCTCTCTGTCTGGCCTTTGCTGTCTTCCCGTGCATGTATGTGTAAACACAAGAAAATTCAGCAGATTGAAAACAACAGATGTTGTACAACAGGCTTTAATTGAGACAACGTTTCTTTTTACCCTAAATGTAAGCTCCATGTGCCATCTGCGTTTTTCCCTATTTTCGGCTACTAGGCATTCATAACCACCACGGTACCTTTTCAGTGGCCGGTCACCAACTCAAATCCAGTGTTCAAGTATTTGATATCCTTGTTATTTCATGATCAATGATTTTTTTTTCTATTCCTATTCATGTAGAAAAAAAAAAGAATGATAGACCACTCGTGAAAAGAGGATTTTGTAGCTCATAATTCATACATTTTTATTTTCTGTCTGGATTTCTACAATATAAGAGGCTTTGCATTTTTTGATAGTTTTTTGACACCATATATCGTGTATATTTCAAACGCACTCTAAAAGAGAGAAAAAACAGTTATATTGTTCACTTAATTAATTAATTTGGGTGTTATATTATAATAAATAATAACGCAATAATATTTTTATTTACTGCAAGTACAACATGTACAAGGTATACAGTCCTAGCTGACATCAGTGACATACTAGTATATAGGAAACTGCTTGTTATGCTGAGCACTTCGGGCTAAATAGGTCAGTTTTGTCCCAGGATGCGACCCACACCAGTCGACTAACACCCAGGTACCTATTTTACTGATGGGTGAACATAGACAACCGGGGTAAAGAAAAACGCTCAGTGTTTCAACCTTTGCTGGGAATCGAACCCATACACTCGTCGTGTGGAGCAAGAGCTTTAGCCACTAGGCCACGGGGCGACTTAAGGATGTTTCCAGGGGTCAACGTTCCTGCCACCCTATCCCAGACCATGCCTCCTGGTGGGTCGAATCCTGATCAACTAGGCTGTTAATGACGGCCACATGCGTACCAACGTACGAAGCTACAGCCCGGTTTGAAGAACGTAACCAACTTCCTCTTGAAGACAGCCAGAGGTTTGCTAGTAATCCAAAGTTTATCACTGTTATTATTAGAATTATTACTCTTATCATCATTATACTGATAGTTCAGTGCAAACCTCATAGTATCTGGGGACTTGTGTGTAATCAGATTCTGTCTAGGCAAGGAGAGCTCTACTTCAGGGCTCTCCACCGTAGGAACTACGGGAAACTAATTCAGTCTCTCAAGAACCAGCCTTCATAGGTGTGTAATTTTTTTTATAATTATCCTAAGGGGTGGACGGGTAAGCCAGCGGAAGGCATTGGTCAGATGACCAAAAGCTCCAGCTGCGGGTCATTATATGACTGAGTCCAGCGACAGGGAAACACTTGTCCTGCTTCCTGACGAACCTTACCTAACCTAACCTTGGTAGAACACACTGTGTGGGCTGCGTAACGCAGTCAATAAAGCATCGCGTTATACTGCATTTGTGTCTATTTTTCCATCTAGTATAGTCGAAGATTTAGACGAAAGCCTTACAAAAATAAGGTTCTGCTAGACAGAAACCTTTCAATCCAGTGACCACCGGGACTGTTTACACCGCAGCTGTTCAGGATATACGGTCGCTCACAGCCAACTGCAGGCAGGTATCTAAAAGCAGCACCAGTGGTATGTAAAAGCAGCACCAGTGGTATCCAGAAGCAGCACCAGTAGCATCTAAAAGCAGCACCAATGATATCTAGAAGCAGCACCAGTGGTATCTAGAAGCAGCACCAGTGGTATCCAGAAGCAGCACCAGTAGCATCTAAAAGCAGCACGAATGATATCTAGAAGCAGCACCAGTGGTATCTAGAAGCAGCACCAGTGGTATCTAGAAGCAGGAGTAGTGCTGTGGAGTAGAGGTAGTGCATAAGCCCTGCTTTCCATCCTTACCCACAAATTTCCAAGTCTCCCTCATGTCATACCGGCGGTGGCTGAAGGAAGATGAGGGATCAGGGAGAGAGCCTTCCAATTTACTATCCTTTCCTCTACCATCTAGAAAACAAATGATAGTCAATAATTATGGCAGAGATAGATAGTCATTATTTTTGGCAGATAACATCGCCGAGGATTATAAGAGTTTCGCTCTATAACATTCTCTTATCTACTCCCTCCCCTTCCTCTTTCTCTCTCTCTCTCTCTCTCTCTCTCTCTCTCTCTCTCTCTCTCTGGCTTGGGTATTTATGTCGTTAAACTTCATGGGAAAGAAGGACAGAAAATGGCAATGAGAGAGGAAGGAGAGAGGAGAATAAGGAGAGATGAGAGAGAGAAGTGGGAGGTGGATGATTAGAGAGTGGAGAGTGAGAGGGAGGGAAGGAAGGAGAGGAGGGAGAAGGAAGGAAGGAGGAGACGAATTAGCTTGAACCGAGTGGTAATACTGTTTCCCTGGTTGCTCCTCTGTTTTTCCCTGTTGCTCCACTGTTTTTTATGTTTCTCCACTGTTTTCCCGTTGCTCCACTGTTTTCCTGTTGCTTCACTGTTTTCCTGTTCCTTCACTGTTTTTCTGTTGCTTCACTGTCTTCCTCTTCCCTCAGTTTTCTGTTTGCTTCACTTTTTCACTCACTCTAAGGCATCGTATATTTAGGCCTAAAAACTGCTGCCTGACTCCCAGCCTCACTCTTCAGACTTCCCAGCTTCCTTCCCTCTCCCCATACATTCATACTTCTTCACTCACTCTTTCCTAGCCTTCAGACTTTCACACTCCCTCACTCTTTCTCGCTCTTCATCAGCCTTCAAAATTCTCAGGCTCCCTCACACTACCTTTCCTTTAGACTTTTAGATTTCCCAGCCTCCCTCACTGCCCTCTATCCTCCAGATTCTGCAGACTTCAAAGCCTCCTTCTTTTCCTTCTCCAGAACGAGGAAAGGATAATCCCCCGGGGGATGAAACAGAAATCAATCCTTAACCTTTTTTTTTCTAAAAATAGGCAACTGTTCTTCCCTATTCAAATGCAAAGAATTCACTCTGACTGTTATCCAAATATCGCGGAGATGGAGTCACTCTCGAAATGTCGTAAGAAAAAGGTCACGGAGAAGGGGTATGGAAAAAAAGGCAATGAAAAAGGTAAAAACTGGACAAAATACCAATGAATCCGAACCAGGGGAGGTATTACTGGTCGGTTAATGAGGTCTGAAGGCTATCGACTATGTTGTGGTCATTACGGCTGCACAGTAACCTATTCACCACCGATCGCAAATACTTTAAATCCCAAACATGGGTTAAAAGTATATAAACTAAATTTTATATATCCCTCCCCATGTATATTCCCTGTTGGCCATGGTACATATGCATTAACAGATATACTATCACAAGAAATAGAAATTGCTTACTATAATTTTTTCTTCTTATTATTGTTTTTATTATTAGTAACAGTAGTAGTACTATTATTGTTTATTATTATCAATAGTATTATTATTATTATTATTATTATTATTATTATTATTATTATTATATTATTATTATTATTATTATTATAATTATTATTGTGATTCGTAATGTGGCTCTTAGTCTCAAGATCTTTTTTACACACTCCTCCCCCCTCTCTCTCAGTATTTATCCTGCTCTGATGGCTCTCTTCTTCACGTTACATTTACTCTTCTCTTAACAAGCCTCGACCACTCAAGAGGCGTCTTTCCCACACTCTTCCTTCATTGCACGCTCAGTTACCATCCTTCTCTCTCTCTCTCTCTCTCTCCTCTCCCTACTCTCATCTCTCCTGCGGTTGCCATTACCCTCGTCTCCGCCTGTCTCCACATCCCACATCTACGTATCTTTCCCTCCTAATGTCAAGGGCGAGAAAAGTTCCTTCTCCTGATAGATGCCACGGAAACTAGTACACTCCAGAGTGACTTTCAGTTTGAAATTTGTTAGGAAACACTGGTACTGACCCCTCATCTGCTAGAAAGCACTAGTGCTGACCCTCACCTGCTAGGAAACAGTGGTACTGACCCCTCACCTGCTAGGAAACACTGGTACTGACCCCTCACCTACGAGGAAACACTGGTACTGACCCCTCACCTGCTAGGAAACACTGGTACTGACCCCTCATCTGCGAGGAAACATTGGTACTGACCCCTCACCTGCTAGGAAACACTAGTACTAACCCCTCACTTACGAGGAAACATTGGTACTGACCCCTAACCTGCTAGGAAACACTGGTACTGACCCCTCACCTGCTAGGAAACACTGGTACTGACCCCTCACCTGCTAGGAAACATTGGTACTGACCCTCACCTGCTGGAAACACTGGTATTGACCCCTCACCTGCTAGCAAACACTAGTACTGACCCTCACCTGCTGAGAAACACTGGAACTGACCCCTCACCTGCTAGGAGCACTGGTACTGACCTCACCTGCTAGACACACTGAACCTGACCCCTCACTGCAGGAAACACTGGTACTACCCCTCACCTGCTAGGAAACACTGGTACTAACCCTCACGTCTAAGGACACTGTACTGACCCCTCACCTGCTAGGAACACTGTACTGACCCTCACGTGCTAAGAATACTGGTACTGACCCTCACGTGCTAAGGAACACTGTACTGACCCTCACCTGCTAGGACACACTGGATCTGACCACTCCCTGCAGGAAACACTGGTACTAACCCTCATCTGCTAGGAAACACTGGTACTGACCCTCAGTGCTAAGGAACACTGTCTGACCCCTCACCTGCTAGGAAACACGGGTACTGACCCTCACCTGCTAGAAACACTGTACGACCCTCACGGCTAGAACTGTACTGTCTCCTCATCTGCTAGGAAACACTGGTACTGACCCTCACGTGCTAGGAAACACTGGTACTGACCCCTCACCTGCTAGGAAACATTGGTACTGACCCTCACCTGCTTGGAAACACTGGTATTGACCCCTCACCTGCTAGCAAACACTAGTACTGACCCTCACCTGCTGAGAAACACTGGAACTGACCCCTCACCTGCTAGGAAGCACTGGTACTGACCCTCACCTGCTAGGACACACTGGAACTGACCCCTCACCTGCTAGGAAACACTGGTACTAACCCCTCACCTGCTAGGAAACACTGGTACTAACCCTCACGTGCTAAGGAACACTGGTACTGACCCCTCACCTGCTAGGAAACACTGGTACTGACCCCTCACGTGCTAAGGAATACTGGTACTGACCCTCACGTGCTAAGGAACACTGGTACTGACCCTCACCTGCTAGGACACACTGGAACTGACCCCTCACCTGCTAGGAAACACTGGTACTAACCCCTCATCTGCTAGGAAACACTGGTACTGACCCTCACGTGCTAAGGAACACTGGTACTGACCCCTCACCTGCTAGGAAACACTGGTACTGACTCCTCACCTGCTAGGAAACACTGGTACTGACCCTCACGTGCTAAGGAACATTGGTACTGTCTCCTCATCTGCTAGGAAACACTGGTACTGACCCTCACGTGCTAAGGAACACTGGTACTGACCCTCACGTGCTAAGGAACACTGGTACTGACCCTCACGTGCTAAGGAACACTGGTACTGACTCCTCATCTGCTAGGAAACACTGGTACTGACCCTCATCTGCTAGGAAACACTGGTACTGACCCTCACGTGCTAAGGAACACTGGTACTGACCCCTCACCTGCTAGGAAACACTGGTACTGACTCCTCACCTGCTAGGAAACACTGGTACTGACCCTCACTTGCTAAGGAACACTGGTACTGACCCTCACCTGCTAGGACACACTGGAACTGACCCCTCACCTGCTAGGAAACACTGGTACTAACCCCTCATCTGCTAGGAAACACTGGTACTGACCCTCACGTGCTAAGGAACACTGGTACTGACCCCTCACCTGCTAGGAAACACTGGTACTGACTCCTCACCTGCTAGGAAACACTGGTACTGACCCTCACTGCTAAGAACAGTCGCCCTCATCTGCTAGGAAACACTGGTACTGACCCTCACGTGCTAAGGAACACTGGTACTGACCCTCACGTGCTAAGGAACACTGGTACTGACTCCCATCTCAGGACAGTACTGCCTCACGTGCTAAGAACACTGGTACTGACCCTCACGTGCTAAGGAACACTGGTACTGACCCTCACTGCTAAGAAACACTGGTACTGACCCTCACGTGCTAAGGAACACTGGTAATGACCCTCACGTGCTAAGAAACACTGGTACTGACCCTCACGTGCTAAGGAACACTGGTACTGACCCTCACCTACTAGTAAACACTGTGGTACTCACACTTCGCCTGCTAAGAACCTCACAATAACACCCTCATATTCCTGTCAAAAGCACTTGCCATCCGCCAACCTCTCGCTGCCCTCTGCATCTCAGCAGGCCATCTTCCAGGTCATCTCAGCAGGCCATCTTCCAGGTCTCAGTAAACATTAGTTTTCAGCCTCTTGAAATACTGGAAGCTCTCAGCAGATGCTCCTCCTCCCACCATATCTCACACTCAAACTTCGCCTCTTTAAAAGCTGCTCTCTCTCTTTCCTTTTTTCTCCTATTTTTTTTTTTTATACCTCTGCACGCCAACCGGCATTTGCATATTCTACCAGAACTGAAGGAGCTGTTTGTGGTGTTCTTCGGCAGTCTGAGCAGAGTAATAAGCAGTATTTGGATAAATTTCGCAACTACATATGGCCATAACGCATCTCTATCCGACAACATCTCACAACTCAAACTTCGACTTATTAAAAGTCTCTTCCTCCCTTATTTTTCCTATTTTAATTTTTTACCTCAGCAATGCCAACAGTCAATTTGCATATCTACAAAATGAAATAAGTATTTAGGTGTTTTTGGCATTTTCAAGCGAAATAATAAAAAATTTGGCCTGAAATTCAACTACGCCTGATAAACACCATATAAGAAACCGAAAAAATCGTATAACAATGGTTTTTGTATTTTAAAACATGCTTCAGAACGAGTTATCAGCAAGAATTTTTATATCAAAATGTTTTATGGAATTATTGAACAAATTGACTAATGCGGGATTAATCAAACTTTAAATTATTAATATAAAATTTATTTCAAGCTAATATAAAAAAAAAAGATCCGTTAAATACTAACGTATTAACGAATATAAAAGAAAAAAAGGTATAAAGACCAATGGTTATTATTTAAAACTATGTATAAGAGTATATACTAAAATTTTATATAAATATATGAATTATTTAAATAAGCCATTAATTTATGTACTTTTAATATATATATATAGCAAATAAAATATAAATTAAATATAATATTAAGTTTACTGATTTATTTTAGACATAAATGATATCAAAAATATATATATAATAATATATATATATAATATACATATATATTTATTTTTATAAATCTTTAATTACTTTTATTTAAATCTCTATTCTTTCCAATGAAACTGCAGTGATAAAATAGCGGGGAAACAGATGACAGGAAACAGACTGAAACGGAAAACGGCGGGGGGAAAAAAAAAGGCCAGACGGGAAAACAGCGAATTCTGTTGACCTTGCGTTCCCTTTACTGTGCAGATATTTAAAAAAAATACAAATAAATATCTGTAGAGGGAACAGCAGCCGCTGTCACAACAGATACGTAACATCAAGCTGCAGGTTATTCGTTACCCATAGCACAGCTAAGTTAAATCCGCAGCACAGCTAAGCTCAAGCTAATACTGAGCTACACCTCAGTGACGAAGAGTTATATTCTCTGCTCCACGAGACCGACACAGAGCGTCGAGTGGGGGAAAACATTCTCGCAATTGAACAAGCAGTAACTTAGAGACAAGACTATGATAACACCCAGGCTTTACCTGGGTATTAATTGTTTGTTCATGTTAGCCACAGTGATGGAACTGGTGTGAGGGAAGGAAGGAAGGAGGCGGGAGAGAAAATAAGAACATAGGAGAGATGAGTAATGGAGAGCAATAGGAAGAGAACGCAAGGAGCAGAGATACGAAGGAGGGATGGAAAGTGGAGAAAGGAAGAGGAAGAGGGAGAGGTATGATGTACCTGAGAGACAGAGGATAAAGTAAGGAGATAAAGCAGAGAGGTACGGACGAAGAGGAGAAAGCAAGGCATGCTAGATGAAGCCAGAGCAACACAAAAGAACACAATAATCAACGAAACACCAAACAAATCACAGCTGCCACGAACACCCTGTCACTACCGTCGTGCCCAGCTGCCACGAACACCCTGTCACTACCGTCCTGCCCAGCTGCCACGAACACCCTGTCACTACCGTCCTGCCCAGCTGCCACGAACACCCTGTCACTACCATCTGCCCAGCTGCCACGAACACCCTGTCACTACCGTCGTGCCCAGCTGCCACGAACACCCTGTCACTACCGTCCTGCCCAGCTGCCGACGACACTACCACCCTGTCACTACCGTCGTGCCCAGCTGCCACGAACACCCTGTCACTACCATCCTGCCCAGCTGCCACGAACACCCTGTCACTACCGTCCTGCCCAGCTGCCACGAACACCCTGTCACTACCGTCGTGCCCAGTTGCCACGAACACCCTGTCACTACCGTCCTGCCCAGCTGCCACGAACACCCTGTTCACTACCGTCGTCCCGTAGCCATCACGAACAATCCTGTACAAACGAAGCAAGAGTTGTATTTTTCTCCCCTGATTCACTCTACTTCGCGTCCCAGTTTATAAATATTGTTGGAATCACGCCACAGAAACGGTAGATAGAGAGAAACATAGCCTAACACGTTGTAATTTAAAGACATACACAAGGCCTTTCTTAAAAGATACCTTTCACTCAATGTGGGCGAAACGTTGCATGATAAATGCTCTTCTTTCCTTTTGTATATCACTCTCTTCTCTACTGTTTCCCTCGTTCCTCCGTCTTCAGATGAGTACTTTACACTGCTTCGTGGAAGACAAGAGCGGGCGAAACCGCGTGTACCTTAACACAAACGTTTCGTTCAAGAAGAGGCTCATCATTCATTTGATAAAGTTTCAAAGACTGAAACAGGAGAATGAAACTTGTGGCAACATTTCGATCCGACTTGAACCATTGACTAGTTACCTTTCCACGAGAGAGAGAGAGAGAAACGTCAGGCTCACGTCGTTTCATACGTCTCGTTTCTCAGCTCAAATAAAAAGAGTCACCGTTATGAGAACTTTTACATTAAGACAAACATTGAATAGCAATTTTATTTTTCAAAGTCTGACTCGTGGCTGATGATGCAAAATCCAGCTTATTTCCCCACCACCCATTTCCAAGAATTCCCTGCCGTCTGTTTCGAAGCATTTATTCCCTGCCACCCATTTTCAGCAATTCCCTGCCGTCTGTTGCCCTTGTCTTCTCGACAAGTATGTAACACCGTGCGTGTATTACTGCTTGTCTGTTGACACGCGCTTCTGGCCTCACACGGTGTGGTTTCCTATGGTGTGGCTTCACACGGTGTGGTTTCCCATGGTAGTGACCTCACACATTGTGTTTTCCCATGGTGTGGCCTCACAAAGTGTGGCCTCACAAGGTGTGGCCTCACATGGAGCGCTTCCCTGTGTGTTTCCCCTCACACGGTACATCCACCGTCTCTCTCTCTCTCCAGAG
>NC_069469.1:20252198-20357198 GCF_026875155.1 Cherax quadricarinatus
GGGTCCCGGACCAACAGGAGCGTGTGGCTGTGAACCCGGGAAGCCACGGTCTAACCCGTCAGGGTCCCGGACCAACGGGTTTAATATGAGAGAACACTAAATCTAACATTTTCACAGCATTAGCCCGGAGTTAAGGGAGATTTGGTCTCCTCCGAGGTACAGTTAAGTGGGAATTATAACCCTTATGCAAGGTTTAGGGCCAGGAGCTAGAGCCCACACTAAAGGAAGGTGGCACGATAAGTATTTCTTTATATTTTGCCTAAAAATGTATAGTAAGAATGTGAAAAGTTTTAGGAAATATACCGAGTGTTTCGAAATGTTTGACCCAAATTTAGTGCATTCGTTTTTGAAATTGTGTCTATATTTTGAAACACCCTAAATAAATATATTTCCAGTCCTGTTGGTGCTAATTATCTCGCGTAAAGGAAAAAATATATATATATTTTTTTTCAATAATTAAGTTTTATTTATTGTGGTAGAGATTTTATGAAGCCTAGAAAAAAACTGCTATTAGAGAAAATAATCTTAAATAGCAAAAAATAATGAATAATGTTTGAAATTGATTTATACAAATAAAATACGAATTTAAAAATTGATTTAAATGAATTAATGAGTGAACTAAAGTCAGAATTAATACATATAATAAATGTCAAATAATCACAAGGGGAGTTGAGTGATAGCTCTAGGCCTTTTGTGTTGCAATCAACACATCATCAGGAGCTTACAATGTTGAAGAAATACAGCTGGAGATCCACGACAGGTATCTTCACATTCCTGAAATTCAGTGAAAAAATTCTCTCGTTCCATTAGTAGCTAGTTCAGTTTTTTTTTTATTTTGCAACGACGCTAATTCGGTTCCCAGAACTAATTAAATACATCCACATACAATGACAATAATAATAATAATAATAATAATAATAATAATAATAATAATAATAATAATAATAATAATAATAATAATAATAATAATAATAATAATTACAATAATAATTTACTACAAGCAATATATAACAATTTATAATTGTACTTTAGTGGATGCGAAATGTTTATGACTGACCATAATTTTTAAAGGGATGGACCGGTAAGCCAGCGGAAGGTCTCGGTCAGATGACCAAAAGCTCTAGCTGCGGGTCATCATCTGACTAGGACCAGCGTCAGGAAACACTTGTCCTGTTTCCTGACGAACCTTACCTAACCTATATTTTTCCTAATAGTGTGGTGATGGTGGGAGGTCAGTGAAGTTAGTGAGGTGATGGTGAGAGGTCAGTGAAGTTGTCGTTGTGATGGTGAGAGGTCAGTGAAGTTAGTGTGGTGATGGTGAGAGGTCAGTGAAGTTAGTGTGGTGATGGTGAGAGGTCAGTGAAGTTAGTGTGGTGATGGTGAGAGGTCAGTGAAGTTGTCGTTGTGATGGTGAGAGGTCAGTGAAGTTAGTGTGGTGATGGTGAGAGGTCAGTGAAGTTAGTGTGGTGATGGTGAGAGGTCAGTGAAGTTAGTGTGGTGATGGTGAGAGGTCAGTGAAGTTGTCGTTGTGATGGTGAGAGGTCAGTGAAGTTAGTGTGGTGATGGTGAGAGGTCAGTGAAGTTAGTGTGGTGATGGTGAGAGGTCAGTGAAGTTAGTGTGGTGATGGTGAGAGGTCAGTGAAGTTGTCGTTGTGATGGTGAGAGGTCAGTGAAGTTAGTGTGGTGATGGTGAGAGGTCAGTGAAGTTAGTGTGGTGATGGTGAGAGGTCAGTGAAGTTAGTGTGGTGATGGTGAGAGGTCAGTGAAGTTAGTGTGGTGATGGTGAGAGGTCAGTGAAGTTAGTGTGGTGATGGTGAGAGGTCAGTGAAGTTGTCGTTTGTGATGGTGAGAGGTCAGTGAAGTTAGTGTGGTGATGGTGAGAGGTCAGTGAGTTATTGTTGTGATGGTGAGAGGTCAGTGAAGTTAGTGTGGTGATGGTGAGAGGTCAGTGAAGTTATTGTTGTGATGGTGAGAGGTCAGTGAGTTAGTGTGGTGATGGTGAGAGGTCAGTGAAGTTAATGTGGTGATGGTGAGAGGTCAGTGAAGTTAGCGTGGTGATGGTGGGAGGTCAGTGTAGTAAGTGTGGTGATGGTAGGAGGTCAGTGGAGTTAGTGTGGTGATGGTGGGAGGTCAGTGAAGTTAGTGTGGTGATGGTAGGAGGTCAGTGGACTTAGTGTGGTGATGGTGGGAGATCAGTGAAGTTAGTGTGGTGATGGCAGGAGGTCAGTGTAGTAAGTGTGTGATGGTAGGAGGTCAGTGGAGTTAGTGTGTGATGGTGGGAGGTCAGTGTAGTAAGTGTGGTGATGGTAGGAGGTCAGTGGAGTTAGTGTGGTGATGGTGGGAGGTCAGTGAATTAGTGTGGTGATGGTAGGTCAGTGGAGTTAGTGTGGTGATGGTGGGAGGTCAGTGTAGTAAGTGTGGTGATGGTAGGAGGTCAGTGGAGTTAGTGTGGTGATGGTGGGAGGTCAGTGAAGTTAGTGTGGTGATGGTAGGAGGTCAGTGGACTTAGTGTGGTGATGGTGGGAGATCAGTGAAGTTAGTGTGGTGATGGCAGGAGGTCAGTGAAGTAGTGTGGCGATGGTGGGAGGTCAATGAAGTTATTGTTGTGATGGTGGGAAGTTCATGTGTAGTTCCACTTGAGATAGCAGTCATCGTCAGAGCTTGAAAGGATAAAACACAATCCCACTTGACTGTGTACCCTTGTCTGCCCCCAGGCAAGCCTTGCATAGATTACCCACTCGGTTTTGCTACTCAGATCTGCCGCTCGGGCTATCAATTCTGATCTGCCACGCACAACCCCCCCCCCCAGTCATGCCACCTACCCTCATCCTAACCATAATTAAAAAAAAAGTCATTATCAACAACGTAGCTAGCTACCGTATTTCCCAGGCATATAAGGCGCACCTTTTTTCCAACAAAAAGTCTTGGAAAATCAGCCTGGTTTTATAGACTCAAGGGTAGGCTTTGGGTTATGCTTTACCAGTTGTTTACTAACGTTATGTTGTAAACAACTAGAAAACAGTCTTATATGCTGGTGCGTCTTATATGCCGAAAAATACGGTAATCGCAGCCAATAATCAGTGACAACTAATTTGTAATGTTGCCAGATTAAACTGACCTAAGTGATTTTTTTTTCAAAGGCAAGGACATGATATACATTTTAATGATATCAACACCAATTACATGTTTATTTCTGAGAAAATCGTGTGACAGCCCAAACTATTATATTTGTATGGAAATAAAGATATGTATGGAAATAAAGATATATATACGATTTCTTTGTGTAAATGGGATTGAAAAAGTAGATTGGAAATTGAATAGCGTGTGGATAGGCTTTCAAGGTACGTGCTGTTCAGTTTTGAATATATTCTTTCAGTCACATTTCAACAAAAATAGAAAAATGAAAAAGAAATCACAGGTTAGGTTAGGTAAAGTTTTGTCAGGAAGGAAACATGACTGTTTCCTGACGTGGGTGATGACCCGCAGCTGGAGCTCTTGGTCATCTGACCGAGGCCTTCCACTGGCTTACCGGACCACTCCTTCAAGAACCAGGGTTATGAGTATAACCACTTCATCTGTACTGAGAGGAAATCACACTGTTTAGAGGAGCTTCCTGAGAAAGCTTACTGTAGTTCTGTTCTCTCATCAGCTTTAAAAGTTCCACTGTTCGGGGTCATCACGACTCGACTACTCTCGTGAAGAGATTTTTTCAGCTCTCCTCAGACAAATTCCCTTCCCCCTCCTTCCCAGCTCTCTACAATGTTGCACTGCTGATAGTAACTATATGACCTTCCCTGTGCCATGAGTAGATTGTTAATAAGAACTATGGGAGTTTCCCTGTACCATGAGTACACTGTTGTTAGTAACTATATGACCTCTGTACCATGAGTACACTGTTGATAGTAACCATATGACCTCTATACCATGAGTACACTGTTGATAGTAACCATATGACCTCTATACCATGAGTACACTGTTGATAGTAACCATATGACCTCTATACCATGAGTACACTGTTGATAGTAACCATATGACCTCTGTACCATGAGTACACTGTTGATTGTAACTATATGACCTCTGTACCATGAGTACACTGTTGATAGTAACCATATGACCTCTGTACCATGAGTACACTGTTGATTGTAACTATATGACTTCTACGCTATGAGCACATGTTGATAGTAACTACGATATATTGTCACAGATATAACTCCTGTTACTCATACAGGTACGCTGTTGAAGGAGTACGCCAAGCCTTCAACAGAGCACTCTTGTTATACTATACCTCAGCCAAGTAGTGAAGTACAGCTCAAGAGCCCTCGTGCAATGTAAACTTGTCAAATAATGTTGTTTCATATACCTGTTTTTATATACTAGTGAGAGTTTCAGGTATTGTTATATAAAGTGTGAAGATCCAGCCTGGGGTGTTTTTGCTTATATAATTGTTGCAGATGTTTTTTTCCTCAAATTTCATTATATATGTTCAAAGTGAATGAGTTTTTGATCTTGTGTATAGCCAGGTGAAAACTGGTCAGTTTTTTCATTTGGTGGGGGGGGAGGTAGGAGTTTAAGTAATCTCTGCAATAGCAGGGCATGTGATACACATGTCATATTTAGATGTCTAATGTTGTCCATTCTCTGTAGGGTGTGATGTATAGATTATCTCCGGCAGTGTAAATAATCTGTCTGCTGAGGGAATATGTGTAAATTTATTTATTATTGTGGTAGGTTATGTGTGTAGCGTGTTTTTAGGGTGATATATAAGACGCTAATTACTATCAAGAACTGTTGGTGGTTATGAGTGGTGACGGCAGACACAGTTACTAGGCATGTGGGGGGGGGGGGTTGAAGTGTCAGCGGTAGTGTCTTAAACCCACCACCGTGCACGATATTAATTATTACCATAGGGTATATGAGGGTAGGGTGGATTGTGTTCTATGGTGGATGTGAGCCATCAGGTTCAGACATTCCTTGTATTATAGTGTCAGCCGTTTAGCTGGCTGGATTGTGTTTATATATATATTGTCATTGAAGTTTTTAATGCTTTTACAAATGTGTATGTATAAGAGTTTTGTCACTGTGTATCTAAGGTGAAAGTGGCACGTTTTCATGGGGGGGGGAGTGTAAGCTTTACTGGGTGGGTTGTATGTGTATGTGTGTGTATGTATATGTATATATGTATATGTATGTATATGTGTATATATATGTATATATATATGTATATATATATATATGTATGTGTGTATATATATGTATGTATGACCACCTTTTCATGTGAAGCACAGTACGTACAAGCGGTGTTTGATTTGAGTGCAGCAGCCAGTTCTGTCATTATATATGTGCTTCTTCAGTACTGTGTAGTCACAGTTGATTATTGTTCACTGCCTGTATCTTGTTACATATTGATTATGTACCCATATATTTTTGTACCTGAGTTTTAAATAAAATATAAAAAAAAAATTATTACCATAGGGTATATGAGGGTAGGGTGGATTGTGTTCTATGGTGGATGTGAGCCATCAGGTTCAGACATTCCTTGTATTATAGTGTCAGCCGTTTAGCTGGCTGGATTGTGTTTATATATATATATTGTCATTGAAGTTTTTAATGCTTTTGCAAATGTGTATGTATAAGAGTTTTGTCACTGTGTATTTAAGGTGAAAGTGGCACGTTTTCATGGGGGGGGGAGTGTAAGCTTTACTGGGTGGGTTGTATGTGTGTGTGTGTGTGTGTGTGTGTGTGTATGTAGGTATATATATATATATATGTGTATGTATATATGTGTGTATGTGTATATATGTGTATGTATATATATATATATATATATATATATTATATATATATATATATATATATATTATATATATATATTATAATATATATATTATATATATATATATATATATGTATATGTGTATATATATTATATATAATATATATATATATATATATATATATATATATATATATGTATGTGTATGTATGTATATATATATGTATGTATGACCACCTTTTAATGTGAAGCACAGTACGTACAAGCGGTGTTTGATTTGAGTGCAGCAGCCAGTTCTGTCATTATATATGTGCTTCTTCAGTACTGTGTAGTCACAGTTGATTATTGTTCACTGCCTGTATCTTGTTACATATTGATTATGTACCCATATATTTTTGTACCTGAGTTTTAAATAAAATATAAAAAAAAAAAAACTCCCTCGTCTACATCTGAGGGGTCATACACCAGCAATATTTAGCTGTGGGACCACTTACGCGAAAGCTAATTAACCAGCGTTGCGAGAGAGAGAGAGAAAATGGCCCGCACGCAATCAAAATTAACCATTAACGAGTAAATAAACTTCAAATGGCCAATATAACTATTTTTGTTCTCCCGCTGATGTTTACCTGACGTTATAACCATAGATTAGGCTGGAAAACATGAATTAAAATCTTTATAAAACAAAAAATTATTAGAAATCTATATACATTTTTTTCAAGGATTTAATAATCCTGGTGTACCCGCTAGGCTTTTTAAAACTTACCGCCGCCTACCCACCATTAACCAAACATTAACTTCGTGATTCTTAAGTCACGAAATGTTGTTTGATAACGAAGGCTTCGTTCTGACGCCCAGCTAAGAATTTCGTAAAGAAAACGTTGCCAATTTTGCAAAACAGCTAAGCTATTAGTGATTTTTTTTTCCTTTTTTTCGTAACGAGAGTCTGAATAAACCTTTTTTTTTTTTTGTTAAAAATCCTCTCTGCATTTTGTTCCCTCCTGTTGACGTGTATTTCAAAAATGCAGTTTCTTTTCCATGTTTTTTTTTTTTTTTTGGTCAGTAAACCATTATTTTTAATGGCGCGTTGCTGTACGGTGTACACTTCTGTTCCAGGGAAGTGGAGCTGGTCTCTCTCTCGCTGGATCACTTCTGACTCTTGTATTCCAAGGTGCTGCGTAATAATAATTAATATACACTGTGTATTTAACCCTCAGACTGTTGTAGTTTACTCCACAGCTGTGTAGTTTAAACCCTCAGACTTGGCTGTAGTTTACCCACATGACTGTTGTAGTTTAACCACAGACTGTTGTAGTTTACCCACAGACTGTTGTAGTTTACCCACAGACTGTTGTAGTTTACCCACAGACTGGTGTAGTTTACCCACAGACTGCGTAGTTACCAAACAGTTACCAGGTGTAGTTTACCCACAGACTGTTGTAGTTTACCCACAGACTGTTGTAGTTTACCCACAGACTGTTGTAGTTTACCCACAGACTGTTGTAGTTATTAACCCACAGACTGGTGTAGTTTTACCCCAGAACTGTGAGTTATACCCACAGACCTGTTGTAGTTTACCCACAGACTGTTGTAGTTTACCCACAACTGTTGTAGTTTTACCCACAGTACCTGTTGTAGTTTTACCCACAAGACTGTTGTAGTTTACCCACAGACTGTTGTAGTTTACCCACAAGACTGTTGTAGTTTACCCACAGACTGTTGAGTTTACCCAAGACTGTGTAGTTTACCCCAGACTGTGTAGTTTACCCACAGACTGTTGTAGTTTACCCACAGACTGTTGTAGTTTACCCACAGACTGGTGTAGTTTACCCACAGACTGTTGTAGTTTACCCACAGACTGTTGTAGTTTACCCACAGACTGTTGTAGTTTACCCACAGACTGTTGTAGTTTACCCACAGACTGTTGTAGTTTACCCACAGACTGTTGTAGTTTACCCACCAAGACTGTTGTAGTTTACCCACAGACTGTTGTAGTTTACCCACAGACTGTTGTAGTTTACCCAGACTGTGTAGTTTACCCACAGACTGTTGTAGTTTACCCACAGACTGTTGTAGTTTACCCACAGACTGTTGTAGTTTACCCACAGACTGTTGTAGTTTACCCACAGACTGTTGTAGTTTACCCACAGACTGTTGTAGTTTACCCACAGACTGGTGTAGTTTACCCACAGACTGTTGTAGTTTACCCACAGACTGTTGTAGTTTACCCACAGACTGTTGTAGTTTACCCACAGACTGTTGTAGTTTACCCACAGACTGTTGTAGTTTACCCACAGACTGTTGTAGTTTACCCACAGACTGTTGTAGTTTACCCACAGACGTTGTAGTTTACCCAAGACTGTGTAGTTTACCCCCAGACTGTTGTAGTTTACCCACAGACTGTTGTAGTTTACCCACAGACTGTTGTAGTTTACCCACAGACTGGTGTAGTTTACCCACAGACTGTTGTAGTTTACCCACAGACTGTTGTAGTTTACCCACAGACTGTTGTAGTTTACCCACAGACTGTTGTAGTTTACCCACAGACTGTTGTAGTTTACCCCCAGACTGTTGTAGTTTACCCACAGACTGTTGTAGTTTACCCATAGACTGTGTAGTTTACCCCCAGACTGTTGTAGTTTACCCACAGACTGTTGTAGTTTACCCACAGACTGTTGTAGTTTACCCTCAGACTGGTGTAGTTTACCTACAGACTGTTGTAGTTTTCTCACAGACTGTTGTAGTTTACCCACAGACTGTTGTAGTTTACCCACAGACTGTTGTAGTTTACCCACAGACTGTTGCAGTTTACCCACAGACTGTTGCAGTTTACCCACAGACTGTTGTAGTTTACCCCCAGACTGTTGTAGTTTACCCACAGACTGTTGTTTACCCACAGACTGTTGTAGTTTACCCACAGACTGTTGTAGTTTACAATAACCATAAAAGCTGCCGAACCAGTTGTTGCTCCTGTTTTTTTGTCCCGCTATATTTCTCCTCCCGTTCTTCTTCCCGTTCCTTCCTTCCTTCCCTCCTTCCAACCTTTCCTTTCCGTCCTGTCCTCATCCTCCCGCAGCCTCGCAGTCTCTCCTTGCGTCCCACAGTGCCAGGCAGTGCCACGAGACTCCTGGTAGTGCCACATATAATATAACTCGCAGGTAAGGCACCAGAATACCAAGTTTGCTGGGCGGAATTTATATACAGACAGTTTGTGTGGAGTTGTGTTGGAGGCTCTCGCGGGGGGGAGGGTAGGAGGGGCATGGGGGAGGGAATGAGAAGGGGAGGGAAGGGGGAGGAAGGGGTGAAATGAGTGGGTAGGGAAGGGGAGGCATATTGTGTGGTAGACACACATGCACTCACAGACACACACACACAGACTTACGCACACACACACACAGACACACACACACAGACACACACACAACACACACACACACACACACACACACACACACACACACACACACACACACACAAACACACCAGAGGCCAGGAGCTGTGAATCGACCCCTGCAACTACAAATACACACACTGTGCTAAACTCCAGGCCAGTATGCATAACATTTATACTACGTAAGGCAACGGAGACGATAATCAGAGGGAGAGTAGTGGAGCGCTTGGGCAGAAATGCTTCCGTAAATAATAGCCATCACGGGTGTAGAGATGGCAAATCTTGTCCCACAGCCTGCAGGAGTTCCCTGACAAAGTAACAGAAGCGAGGCATATTCTTGGACACCAGGAAGACGTAAGAATATAATATCTGTATTTGTACATGCACATGTACAAGGTATACAGGCCTAGTTGACATTGATGACATACTACTACATATATATAGTTCCTTGTTATGCAGAGCATTTCGGGCAAATTAGGTCAATTTTTGTCCCCAGGATGCAACCCACACCAGCGGACTAACATCCAGGTACTTATTATACTGATAAGTAATAACATGGACAGCAGGTGTTTTAAGGAAGCACGTCCTAATGCTTCCACCCGTACCGGAGATCGAACCAATGACCTCGGTGTGTGAGTTGAGTGCGCTAGCAGTCGAACTACTGGACACCATTTGGATATTATGTCTCCCAAGAGACTGAAACACAAACGTTAAGGAACAGACAGGAATGACAGGGAATGTGATCATATATTACAAAGTAACTTTTGGGACCCCCAGGAGACAAAAAGTGATTGTCCGAGAAGAGACGTCAGGTTAGGTTAGGTTAGGTTAGGTTAGGTTAGTTAGGTTAGGTTAGGTTAGGTAAGGTTTGTCAGGAAACAGGACAAGTGTTTCCCGATGCAGGTCTTAGTCATATGGTGACCGCAACTGGAGTTTTTGGTTACCTGACCTCGTCCTTTCCGTGGGACGTGAGAAAGTGTAACAAACGGGGTTCCACAAGTCAATACTGAGACCGGCACTGTTTCTGCTGTGACATACCAGCAGCGATAGTGAGATAGATCCCTGTTTGCAGATTATGTCCCGTAGCTCCTTAAGACACCTGCTGTCCATGTTCACCTAACAGTAAAAATAGGTACCTGGGTGTTAGGCGACTGGTGTGGGTCGTATCCTGGGTACAAAATCGAGCTAATTTTTAGCCAGAAATGCTCTGCATAACAAGGGGCTTTTTATAAAGTATGCCAGTGATGTCAGCTAGACCTGTATACCTTGTACGTGTACTTGTAGAAGTCAAGATTATAATTATTATTGTTACAAAGAGAATAAACCCCGAATAGCGCAGGGAAACACTACGAAAGTACTTGAACCAACTGCTAGATGGGTCAGACGAATGACTCCTGGGTTTCAACACTATCATCTGCAAGGTAATGATATTTTGGGAAGGAGTAAGAGGACCGGAAACTGAGTATACACTCAGGGGGATAGAGGCTGCAGATTCTTCACTCAACGAGGAAAACCTCCTGGGTGAGCATAGCGCCGAGCATATCACTAGAGACACACATCAGCTGAATAACCTCTATAGCGAGTGCTCATCTGGAAAATCTGAGATCAACTTTTAGGACTCTCAACAGAGAATTATTCATGGCCCTGTATACGACATATGTCACACCCATCTTGGAGTATGCAGCACCAGCAGGGAACCCTCACCCCAGAGCACACGAGATAAGATCACAGCATACGAGATACTGAGGTGTTGACACGGGAATAACATTACGGAGGCCACACAGCTATTCACTTATGTCGTATTATAAATACGTTAAACCTGCATGGGTTAAGCAACACAGTTAAACAACTCAATGGAACCCTTAACAAAATAAGTAGAATTTTTTTTTTCAACACACCGGCCGCCTCCCACCGAGGCAGAGTGACCCGAGAAGAATCGTATTTTTCTAGTAATTTATACAGGAGAAGAGGGGTTACTGGCCCCTTCCCCTTATGTTCTTATGAGTGGGAGGGGCTGGGTTTGATTGGTGTCATGGGGTACGGGAGTTATTTCTTGGGTAGCTTTAGGTAGATGTCGTTTTGATAAGGACCTGCCTTGTATGGGCCAGTAGGCCTTCTGCAGTGTTCCTACATTCTTATGTTCTTATGTTCTTATAAGTAGATACGAAATGCAAAATGAAAAACACACAAAAGCATTGGTAAAGTAGACATGGATAGGCTGCTTGTGAGGCGGGAAATAGGTACCAGGGGGCACACCTGGAAATTTAAAGGCAGATACGTACGAATAAATTTGATTAATTCAACGAAAAACGAAGCTATAATCTGTAGAGAAGACTAAAGATTTAAGACGAAATAAATCCTGCTTGATTATGCTCCAACTTATCCAGTGAGCTATATTAATATTCCTCTATTTAAACTTATAATACGTCCAGGAAATGATCATCATTTTCAAAGATACACAAATTAATTCCGAAAAAAAAAATTTTCCTTGTGAAGACACGAAGACGTTAATATTATAGAAGACGTTGCCTTCACTGAAGCAAGATGGTGTGTGTGTGTGTGTGTGTGTGTGTGTGTGTGTGTGTGTGTGTGTGTGTGTGTGTGTGTGTGTGTGTGTGGTGTGTGTGTGTGTGTGTGTGTGTGTGTGTGTGTACTCACCTATTTGTGGTTGCAGGGGTCGAGACTCAGCTCCTGGCCCCGCCTCTTCACTGATTGCTACTAGGTACTCTCATTGCTCAATAAGCTTTATCATACCTCGTCTTAAAGCTAGTATGGTTCCTGCCTCCACTACATCACTTGCCAGACTATTCCACTCTGTGTGTGTGTGTGTGTGTGTGTGTGTGTGTTGCGGCCCCCTGCCAAACTAGCGGTTAAATAGTTAACCTGCCAGCCAGCAGTACCACTGGATACGTCATCAAACCCAATGTGGGGACTGCTGAGCCGGCCTTAGAGCATTAAGTACCTGAACTCCTCAGGGTACGCATCTAAGCAGTAGGTACCTGAACACCTAATGGTACACATCTACTGGCAGTAGAATATTCTACTGGCTTCTACTGATTTTAGAAGAAGCGGTCACCGCAGCTCACTGAGTCTGTTGGCCTCGGTTATCTGACGGCCGCATTCAGTGAGCTTGCAACATAGTGTGCTGCATCGGACCACCTTGCGGTGTGTCAACGGGTCTTGAAGGCGGTAGATAGTACTCGCCAGACCATCTTACGGTGTACTTCTACCGGCCTTGGAGAGTATTTACAGGACTACCGGTGATGTCTGCGGACTCGCCGCCTACGCTGGTCAACTGTGGGCCGGAGTCATCTGATGCTGTTTAGTGGGACATTACATGAAGAAAAGGTTGGAGTGTTACACTGAACTGGGCCAGGACCGTAGTGTGACACTTAGGGACGTATGATGGAGTGGAACACTGAGATATGCACAGGACCGTAGTGGAACTGAAGATGGCCTGGTTGTAGTGTACATTGAATAGTGTCGTGTGACTGGCCTCGACAAAGACGCTATGCGGGTAGTGTGACGCAGAGACAAGGGTGTAAAGTGTGACACGGTTGCGAAAGTGTGTATTACACGGAGAAAAGGGAGTGAAGTGACACGGTGGAGAAAGAGCGTCACAACTCGGGTAAGTGTCGTGATAAACGCAGTTGATTGTAATTTATTATTTTAAATGTTACTTTATTTATTTAAGATATATATAGTGACACGGTAGTCAAGAGTTGTACCCTGTGTAGGGTCACGAATTTTTATTTATTTTAGTAAAATGCTAATTTTAATTTATTGTAACATGTATATATTATCAGATGTTAGTTCAAATACCTCTAGACCAAAGATAGCTCTTTTATATTAAAGATTAATTTATTTTAATGTGTGTATTTAATTAAATAACTTTTTGTAATAGTGTGTGTGCGTCGCAGACAATCCAGCAGGATTACGCTTTACGATGTCGTCTGAGTCTTATCCCAAGCTATCATATTTCTTTTTATCCCTGGTCTTCTCTACCGGCGTGCTGGGAGCCCGCTCCTAGCATTGTCAAGCTGAGAGCCCCTCCTAGCATTGTCAAGCTGGGAACCCTTACTAAAATTGTCAAGCTGCAGCTCGCCCCTAGTATTGTCAAGCTGGTATCCCCTAGTACTGCTAGTTAGGAATGCCTCCTAGTACTTCCAGTTACTAATGCCTCCAAGTAACGCTAGTTACGAGTGCCTCCTAGTAAAGAGAAGAAAAGTAATACTCTAGCATGAGAGGTAACAAAAAGGTCGTGGTGTAGCAAGCTTCTCCAGACACCCACTTCGACTTCTACTAAACTAGCGAGACTTAGACACATGCAAATTAGTAAGCCAAAGGTGCAAGAGCCGAGTCTTTATTAAAGGTTCCTTGATGCTAGTGAGGGGCTCTTGATCTAGGGAATTGGATCTGCGCTGTATAATCCTATGGGTTTAGCGCTTCTCCTTGATTATAACAATTCGCCTGCTCAACAGCCTACTCCAGTCCAACTCGTAGATGACTTAAATACTGGAGACGACAAATGTAGAGTTATCTACTTGTCACTGCTGTTTGACAGTAATATAAATTCCAGGCCGCTGGGGAGCGTTGGCTCCCGGAACACCCTCTAGGCAGACTCCAGGTAGATCACATTCTTGTGGAGAAAATGGTATAAAATACCGACAAGTTGATGATCAAGATACACGAGCAACAGTTGGGTATCTTAATTGTTGAAACGTTTTGCCACTCATTAGGTTCACAGTCCAGGACAACCACTCACTGGGGTTCACAGTCCAGGACAACCACTCACTGGGGGTTCACAGTCCAGGACAACCACTCGCTGGGGGTCACAGTCCAGGACAACCACTCACTGGGGTTCACAGTCCAAGACAACCACTCACTGGGGTTCACAGTCCAGGACAACCACTCACTGGGGTTCACAGTCCAGGACAACCACTCACTGGGGTTCACAGTCCAGGACAACCACTCACTGGGGTTCACAGTCCAGGACAACCACTCACTGGGGTTCACAGTCCAGGACAACCACTCACTGGGGTTCACAGTCCAGGACAACCACTCACTGGGGGTTCACAGTCCAGGACAACCACTCACTGGGGTCACAGTCCAGGACAACCACTCACTGGGGTTCACAGTCCAGGACAACCACTCACTGGGGGTCACAGTCCAGGACAACCACTCACTGGGGGTCACAGTCCAGGACAACCACTCACTGGGGGTCACAGTCCAGGACAACCACTCGCTGGGGGGTCACAGTCCAGGACAACCACTCGCTGGGGGGTCACAGTCCAGGACAACCACTCGCTGGGGTTCACAGTCCAGGACAACCACTCACTGGGGTTCACAGTCCAGGACAACCACTCACTGGGGGTCACAGTCCAGGACAACCACTCACTGGGGGTCACAGTCCAGGACAACCACTCGCTGGGGGGTCACAGTCCAGGACAACCACTCGCTGGGGGGTCACAGTCCAGGACAACCACTCACTGGGGTTCACAGTCCAGGACAACCACTCACTGGGGTTCACAGTCCAGGACAACCACTCACTGGGGTTCACAGTCCAGGACAACCACTCACTGGGGTTCACAGTCCAGGACAACCACTCACTGGGGGGTCACAGTCCAGGACAACCACTCACTGGGGTTCACAGTCCAGGACAACCACTCACTGGGGGTCAGTCCAGGACAACCACTCGCTGGGGGTTCACAGTCCAGGACAACCACTCACTGGGGTTCACAGTCCAGGACAACCACTCACTGGGGTTCACAGTCCAGGACAACCACTCACTGGGGTTCACAGTCCAGGACAACCACTCACTGGGGTTCACAGTCCAGGAAACCACTCACTGGGGTTCACAGTCCAGGACAACCGCTCACTGGGGTTCACAGTCCAGGACAACCACTCACTGGGGGTCACAGTCCAGGACAACCACTCGCTGGGGGGTCACAGTCCAGGACAACCACTCGCTGGGGGGTCACAGTCCAGGACAACCACTCGCTGGGGGGTCACAGTCCAGGACAACCACTCACTGGGGGTCACAGTCCAGGACAACCACTCGCTGGGGGGTCACAGTCCAGGACAACCACTCACTGGGGTTCACAGTCCAGGACAACCACTCACTGGGGTTCACAGTCCAGGACAACCACTCACTGGGGTTCACAGTCCAGGACAACCACTCACTGGGGTTCACAGTCCAGGACAACCACTCACTGGGGTTCACAGTCCAGGACAACCACTCACTGGGGTTCACAGTCCAGGACAACCACTCACTGGGGTTCACAGTCCAGGACAACCACTCACTGGGGGGTCACAGTCCAGGACAACCACTCACTGGGGTTCACAGTCCAGGACAACCACTCACTGGGGGTCAGTCCAGGACAACCACTCGCTGGGGGTTCACAGTCCAGGACAACCACTCACTGGGGTTCACAGTCCAGGACAACCACTCACTGGGGTTCACAGTCCAGGACAACCACTCACTGGGGTTCACAGTCCAGGACAACCACTCACTGGGGTTCACAGTCCAGGACAACCACTCACTGGGGTTCACAGTCCAGGACAACCACTCACTGGGGTTCACAGTCCAGGACAACCACTCACTGGGGTTCACAGTCCAGGACAACCACTCACTGGGGGTCACAGTCCAGGACAACCACTCGCTGGGGGGTCACAGTCCAGGACAACCACTCGCTGGGGGGTCACAGTCCAGGACAACCACTCACTGGGGGTCACAGTCCAGGACAACCACTCGCTGGGGGGTCACAGTCCAGGACAACCACTCACTGGGGTTCACAGTCCAGGACAACCACTCACTAGGGTTCACAGTTCAGGACAACCACTCACTGGGGGGTCACAGTTCAGGACAACCACTCACTGGGGTTCACAGTTCAGGACAACCACTCACTGGGGGTCACAGTCCAGGACAACCATGACCAAGGTCATTAGGTTTAAAGTACAATTTCCCGCTCTGCTGCTGTTTACCTTTCTCTTTCAGCCTAAAGAATGAATCTAAGGCCCAAGCGATTTGAGAAGATCCGTCAAATCATTTTTCCCCCATATCTCGAGGACGTTTTGAACTTTAATGTGCTCGAAACGGGCTAATTTTCGTGACACACGCTCATGATGACGGTTACTGGCAAAGAAATGTTGAAATGCGTTTAAATAAATGTGTGAAGGAGACTGATAGTCACTCCCACATGTTCTGAAATATAGGTCTGGTCCACTTATCGGGTCCTCATCAGCACAGCTGCAGCGGAGATTCCCCGAAGTCGCTCGGAGACGTAATGCTGGAAGAAACTCTCCATAAACTACGTGAGTCTCCTCGGCAAGGACCTGACGAGGAGCCCAGGAAGGTCCTGACGAGGAGCCCAGAAAGGCCCCTGACAAGGAACCTAGGGAGGTCCTGACGAGGAGCCCAGGAAGGTTCTGACAAGGAGTCCAGTGAAGGTCCTGACAAGGAGCGCAGAAAGGCTCCTGACAAGGAACCCAAGGAGGTCCTGGCGAGGAGCCCAGGAAGGTCTGTGTTCGGATTAAAAACAAAAGGCACCCTCTTACACCTTCCTTTCCCTCTCCACCCAACAGTGACTAGGAACCAGCAATTCTACTTGGTTTTTTAAGTTACCCTAGTAACCTCACCAAATAATCTCTTGACATGTTCAATTTAGATAAGGATAAAGAGGTTTTTGTGGCATTTATGGATTTGGAAAAGGAGTATGACAGGAGGGGGATAATGTTGCAGATATATGGAATAGGAGGTAGGTGACTGAAAGCAGTGAGTTTTTACGATGATAATAAGGCTCAGTAGGCCTTAGACAAAGATGTGGGATGTCACCGTGGTTGTTTAATATATATTTATAGATGGGGTTGTAAGAGAAGTGGATGCTCGAATGTTGGCAAGAGATGTGGGGTCAAAAGTTAAGTCTAACACAGTGGGAGTTGTCAGTTGCTCTTTGCTGATGACACTGTGCTTTTGGTAGATTCTGAAGAGATATTGCAGAGGTTGGTGGATGAGTTTGGTAGGGTATGCAAAATAATAAAATTAAAGTGAATATGGAAAAGAGTAAGGCGATGAGCATAAATAGGTAACGAAAGATTTGATATCAGATTGAAGGGAGAGTATGGAGAAGGTGAATATATTCAGACATTCAGGAGTGGGCGTGCCAGCATGAATAAGGTAAATCATGGAATTGACAAGGAATAAGGTGAGGTGCACAGAGGAGTCTGTGAAGACAAAAAACTTGGTCTATGAAATCAGAGGGGAATGTATGAGTATAGTTATACCAATGCTCTTGTATGGGCCTGAGACATGGGTGGTGAATGTTGCAACAAGAAGGCTGGAGGCACTTGAGAGATGTCTCAGGGTTTGCTACCACCTGCAGACCTGTGAGCTGCAGGTGGCAGCTAGCTCTAGTACCTTCCCCGCCCTTGGAAGGCTCGTGGGAGTGGGGTCTGTTGTACTATCCATTAAAATCATAAAAGTAATAACATTAAAGTATAAATTTTTGAAGGTAAAATTTATTTATTTTCAAATTAAGAATCTCATCAAAAGTCCCCAGGGTTACACACTGTTAATCTTCCTTAATTATTGTTAACGGAAAAATTCTATAGCTTTAGTGGGAAAATTTATATACACAATAGTCTAAATTTCTGATGAAAAAATAATTCTTGATAACTGGAGTTTCTCGTGTTATTTTACGCTGACATTTGCCACTGTCATTATTACACTGACATATATCAGTGAGTTTTGTAGCGCTCTGTTGAGTCATTCTAACAGTTGTGGTGCTGCACACTGTGTGTAGCACCACTGTCAGTGCTTCATACTGGTGTGTAGCACCACTATCATGCTTCACACTGCATGGGCAGCACCACTTATCATGTTTCATACTGTTGTGTGTAGCACCACTATCATGCTTCATACTGTTGTGTGTAGCACCACTATCATGCTTCATACTGTTGTGTAGCACCACTATCATGCTTCATACTGTTGTGTGTAGCACTACTATCATGCTTCATACTGTTGTGTGTAGCACTACTATCATGCTTCACACTGCATGGGCAGCACCACTATCATGCTTCACACTGTTGTGTGTAGCACCACTATCATGCTTCATACTGTAGTGTGTAGCACCACTATCATGCTTCACACTGTGTGTAGCACCACTATCATGCTTCATACTGTTGTGTGTAGCACCACTATCATGCTTCACACTGTTGTGTGTAGCACCACTATCATGCTTCATACTGTTGTGTGTAGCACCACTATCATGCTTCACACTGTTGTGTGTAGCACCACTATCATGCTTCACACTGTTGTGTGGAGCACCACTATCATGCTTCACACTGTTGTGTGTAGCACCACTATCATGCTTCACACTGTTGTGTGTAGCACCACTATCATGCTTCACTGTTGTGTGTAGCACCACTATCATGCTTCACACTGTTGTGTGTAGCACCACTATCATGCTTCACACTGCATGGGCAGCACTACTATCATGCTTCACACTGTTGTGTGTAGCACCACTATCATGCTTCACACTGCATGGGCAGCACCACTATCATGCTCACACTGCTGTGTAGCACCACTATCATGCTTCACACTGATGGTGTAGCACCACTATCATGCTCACACTGGCATGTGTAGCACCACTACATGCTCACACTGTTGTGTGTAGCACCACTACCATGCTCACACTGTGTTGTAGCACCACTACATGCTTCACACTGATGTGTGTAAGCACCACTACCATGCCTCACACTGCATGTGTAGCACCACTACCATGCTTCACACTGCATGTGTAGCACCACTACCATGCTTCACACTGCATGTGTAACACCACTACCATGCCTCACACTGCATGTGTGAAGCACCACTACTCATGCTTCACAATGATGTGTGTAGCACCACTACATGCCTCAACTGCAGTGTAGCACCACTACCATGCTTCACACTGCATGTGTAGCACCACTACCATGCCTCACACTGCATGTGTAACACCACTACCATGCCTCACACTGCATGTGTAGCACCACTACCATGCCTCACACTGCATGTGTAGCACCACTACCATGCCTCACACTGCATGTGTAGCACCACTACCATGCTTCACACTGCATGTGTAACACCACTACCATGCTTCACACTGCATGTGTAGCACCACTACCATGCTTCACACTGCATGTGTAACACCACTACCATGCTTCACACTGCATGTGTAGCACCACTACCATGCCTCACACTGCATGTGTAACACCACTACCATGCTTCACACTGCATGTGTAGCACCACTACCATGCTTCACACTGCATGTGTAGCACCACTACCATGCTTCACACTGCATGTGTAGCACCACTACCATGCTTCACACTGCATGTGTAGCACCACTACCATGCTTCACACTGCATGTGTAGCACCACTACCATGCCTCACACTGCATGTGTAACACCACTACCATGCTTCACACAGCATGTGTAGCACCACTACCATGCCTCACACTGCATGTGTAACACCACTACCATGCCTCACACTGCATGTGTAACACCACTACCATGCTCACACTGCATGTGTACACCACTACCATGCTCACACTGCATGTGTAGCACCACTACCATGCTCACACTGCATGTGTAGCACCCACCATGCTACACTGCATGTGTAGCACCATACATGCTCACACTGCATGTGTAGCACCACTACCATGCTCACACTGCATGTGTAGCACCACTACCATGCTTCACACTGCATGTGTAGCACCACTACCATGCTTCACACTGCATGTGTAGCACCACTACCATGCCTCACACTGCATGTGTAGCACCACTACCATGCCTCACACTGCATGTGTAGCACCACTACCATGCCTCACACGCATGTGTACACCACTACCATGCCTCACACTGCATGTGTAACACCACTACCATGCCTCACACTGCATGTGTAACACCACTACCATGCCTCACACTGCATGTGTAACACCACTACCATGTCTCACACTGCATGTGTAGCACCACTACCATGCCTCACACTGCATGTGTAGCACCACTACCATGCTTCACACTGCATGTGTAACACCACTACCATGCCTCACACTGCATGTGTAACACCACTACCATGCCTCACACTGCATGTGTAAACCACTACCATGCTCACACTGCATGTGTAACACCACTACCATGCCTCACACTGCATGTGTAACACCACTACCATGTCTCACACTGCATGTGTAGCACCACTACCATGTCTCACACTGCATGTGTAGCGCCGCTGGGTGTCACGTAACTTTAAATTACATTAAAACGGAAGCACACTTCATAACTCGCGGGGGAACGTATGCCATAGTTGTATCCCAATCTGTTCGTTCATTGCTGGGAATGTTGTGTACGTCGATGACTGGATGTGTGTGTGTGTGTGTGTGTGTGTGTGTGTGTGTGTGTGTGTGTGAGTGTACTTACCTATTTGTTGTTGCAGGGGTCGATTCACAGCCCCTGGCCCCGCCTACGGATGTGTGTGTGTGTGTGTTTGTGTGAGAGATGAGCTAAACGGGCAGCTAAACAACAACAAAAATAATTACAACAGCTGACAGACACAAACAAGACAGGCAAACAATGAAGCAAGCAAACAGAAGGGCAGACAGGGAGGCAGAGGATGCGGCAGAAACGTCAAGCAATAACGAAAATGCAGGATAATTACGAAAAGTTAATCCTGAATTTTTTTTCTCTCTCTCTTTTCTAAGTATTCTTCAGCGGCTTAATGTCAGGTTTAACGAAGGGTCTTTCCTCCTTAATTCTGCCATTACTAGCCAACAAGGCTTTCCTCGTTAACCCTGACGATACCAGATAACGAGACCTTTCTCCTTAACCCCGACGATACTAGACAACGAGGCCTTCCTCGTTAACCCTAACTATTCTAGACAATGAGGCCTTCCTCACTAATCACGTTACCTCATGTGTTTAAGTGAGTAAAATCGTAATAACAATTAAGTCTTTCCTAGTCAAACGTGTTCACGGAAGCTAGTTACTCCCATCAACACTGCCGGGGTAACTCCAGGGGTGAGAGGCAGCTAGTAACACCTGCAAACAAAGGAGAATAAATGGAAGAAACTGGCTCCAATAACTGAACTGTGATGAGACTGGCTCCAATAACTGAACTGTGATGAGAATGGCTCCAATAACTGAACTGTGATGAGACTGGCTCCAATAACTGAACTGTGAAGAGACTGGCTCCAATAACTGAACTGTGAAGAGACTGGCTCCAATAACTGAACTGTGATGAGACTGGCTCCAATAACTGAACTGTGAAGAGACTGGCTCCAATAACTGAACTGTGAAGAGACTAGTTGGAAAAGAGAAGCTGACTGCAGTAACTGAGATTCCAATATGTTCTCTGGAATGAAGGGAATGGTAAGATACAGATGTTCTCAGGAATAACGGGAACGGATAAAATACTGAGCCAAAAGAAGAGAAAAAATTGTGCTGAATCAAGCAATTTCTCATCATGTTTCGTCTCTAACATACTGAAATTCCACTTCTCCAACTCCCCTTCCTCAAGGGAGAGGGAGTTGGATGCTGGTGATGGGCTCTTGAGCTAGCGAATTGGATCTGTGCTCCGGTTCCCTGCATCGAGTCTGAATACCTTCTATCCCCCTCCCCCACATGCGCTGTGTAATCCTACGGGTTTAGCGCTCCTCCATGATTATAATAATAATAATAATAATAATAATTCAACCCCCCCTAAAAAAAGACATAAAGAAGTTTACTGATGAAGGAGAAGAGAACTGACGCAATGGTCGGAGAAGTGGCAGATGCAGTTTAATATTGACAAATGCAAAGTTGTAAATGTTGGACAGGAAAATAACCATGCCACATATAAACTAAATAATGTAGATCTTAATACTACTGATTGCGAAAAGGATTTAGGAGTTCTGCTTAGCAGTAACCTAAAACCAAGACAACAGTGCATTAGTGTTCGCAATAAAGCTAACAGAATTCTTGGCTTCATATCTAGAAGTATAAATAATAGAAGTCCTCAGGTTGTTCTTCAACTCTATATATCCTTGGTTAGGCCTCATTTAGACTATGCTGCTCAGTTCTGGTCACCGTATTACTGAATGGATATAAATGCTCTGGAAAACATACAAAGGAGGATGACAAAGATGATCCCATGTATCAGAAATCTTCCCTATGAGGATAGACTGAAGGCCCTGAATCTGCACTCTCTCGAAAGGCGTAGAATTAGGGGGGATATGATCGAGGTGTATAAATGAAAAACAGGAATAAATAAAGGGGATGTAAATAGCGTGCTGAAAATTTCCAGCCAAGACAGGACTCGCAGCAGTGGTTTCAAGTTGGAAAAATTCAGATTCAGGAAGGATATAGGAAAGCACTGGTTTGGTAATAGAGTTGTGGATGAGTGGAACAATCTCCCGAGTACAATTATTCAGACTAAAACGTTGTGTAGTTTTAAAAATAGGTTAGATAAATACATGAGTGGGTGTGGGTGGGTGTGAGTTAGACCTGACTAGCTTGTGCTGCTAGGTCTGGTGTCGTGCTCCTTCCTTGAGTAGAGGTGACCAGAATGGGTGGGTCATTGGGCTAATCCAGGAGAAGGGGAGACATGGACCTGCTCCGCATGGGTCAGTAGGCCTGTTGCAGTGTTCCTTCTTTCTTATGTTCTTACGAAACCTCGAACTTCACTTTCAGTGAAAAATATCTTAGTTACCTATTAAGACAGAGGTAATTTATATCTAGAATTCGAAAGAAAGTGGTAATTAATTCAAGGAATACGGGAGACAGCGTGATTATAACTACAGTGAATACGGAAGATAGATAATAAATACTAGGAATAGAAAAGATAAAGATACAAAATACTAACTACGTATACACAAAAAACAGAGATAACTAACACTAACGGTACAAAAAACAGAGATAACTAACACTAACGGTACAAAAGAGATAACTAACACTAACGGTACAAAAACAGATAACTAACACTAACGGTACAAAAACAGATAATAACACTAACGTACAAAACAGATAACTAACACTAACGTACAAAAACAGAGATAACTAACACTAACGGTACAAAAAAGAGAATAACTAACACTAACGGTACAAAAAACAGAGATAACTAACACTAACGGTACAAAAAACAGATAACTAACACTAACGGTAAAAAAACAAGATAACTAACACTAACGGTACAAAAAACAGAGATAACTAATACTAACGGTACAAAAAACAGAGATAACTAACACTAACGGTACAAAAAACAGAGATAACTAACACTAACGGTACAAAAAACAGAGATAACTAACACTAACGGTACAAAAAACAGATACACACACAGAATACGGGAGATAGGAACAATGAACGGAAAAAAATATGTACAATACATAAAGCGCTAAACACATGTGGGTCAATGAGTAAAGGAGAGTGCAGCCTCCGTCTGGCAGCAGCAGCAGCCAGACACCAGACCTTAATGAGCTCACTAATTGTGTTGAGGTAATGTAACTTGCTTGTGTGTGTATCCACCTCTCTTTGTGTCAAGAGTTCATCAGTCCTGTGCCTTTCGTTGGTCTGTGTAGGTCTCACTTGCTCACTTTGTGCTCGAAGAGCTTCGTTCTGATGTGGCGTGTGTGTGTGTGTGTGTGTGTGTGTGTGTGTGTGTGTGTACTCACCTAGTTGAGGTTGCAGGGGTCGAGTCCGAGCTCCTGGCCCTGCCTCTTCACTGATCGCTACTAGGTCACTCTCCCTGAGCCGTGAGCTTTATCATACTTGCTTAAAGTGTATGATCCTGCCTCCACTACATCGCTTCCCAAACTATTCCACTTACTGACTACTCTGTGGCTGAAGAAATACTTCCTAACATCCCTGTGATTCATCTGTGTCTTCAACTTCCAACTGTGTCCCCTTGTTACTGTGTCCAATCTCTGGAACATCCTGTCTTTGTCCACCTTGTCAATTCCTCTCAGTATTTTGTATGTCGTTATCATGTCCCCCCTATCTCTCCTGTCCTCCAGTGTCGTCAGTTTGATTTCCCTTAACCTCTCCTCGTAGGACATACCTCTTAGCTCTGGGACTAGTCTTGTTGCAAACCTTTGCACTTTCTCTAGTTTTTTTACGTGCTTGGCTAGGTGTGGGTTCCAAACTGGTGCCGCATACTCCAATATGGGCATAACGTACACGGTGTACAGGGTCCTGAACGATTCCTTATTAAGATGTCGGAATGCTGTTCTGAGGTTTGCTAGGCGCCCATATGCTGCAGCAGTTATTTGGTTGATGTGCGCTTCAGATGTGCCTGGTGTTATACTCACCCCAAGATCTTTTTCCTTGAGTGAGGTTTGTAGTCTCTGGCCCCCTAGACTGTACTCCGTCTGCGATCTTCTTTGCCCTTTCCCAATCTTCATGAATTTGCACTTGGTGGGATTGAACTCCAGGAGCCAATTGCTGGACCAGGTCTGCAGCCTGTCCAGATCCTTTTGTAGTTCTGCCTGGTCTTCGATCGAGTGAATTCTTCTCATCAACTTCACATCATCTGCAAACAGGGACACCTCAGAGTCTATTCCTTCCGTCATGTCATTCACAAATACCAGAAACAGCACTGGTCCAAGGATATGTACACACTCACACTCCACACCACCCCTCTCTACTCTTATGTGTGTTGTATTGTGTTATTTTTCTTTGTATGTGTGTAACGTTGGTGTTTCCACCTTTTTTGTGTGTGTTTGTGTGTGTGTGTTTGTGTGTGTGTGTGTGTGTGTGTGTGTGTGTGTGTGTGTGTGTGTGTGTACTCGCCGAGTTGTTTGCGGGGGTCGATTCCCTGCTTCTGGCCCCGCCTCAAAACCACAATCGTTGGCATTATTGGTTCCTGGCATAATGGGGTTTATCATACCTACTCTTTAAACTGTGCATTGAGTTTCCCTCTACCACTTCATCTAGCTCATTCTATTTAACATCCCGAGGCTGAAAAAGTACTTTCCTAGCTTCCTTTTCGCTCATTTCCGTCTTTGGTTTCCATCTTCGACCTCTCGCCCCTTTGCCTCTCATTTCTAAAAGTCTGTTTTTATCTGCTCTGTCAAATCCTTTGAGTATCTCGTACGTCGTAATCATGTCTCCATTACTCCTCCTTTCTTCTAAATTCGTCAGGTTCAGTTTCTTTATTCTCGCTTCTTAACTTAAATCTGAGGGACTATTCTTGTTACAAACATTTGGACATTTTATAGTTTTCCGTATATGCTTTATCAGGCGATGGCTCCATGCTGGTGCTGCATACTCCATGATGAGCCTAACACATGTCGTATAGAGAGTCCTTAAAGACTCTTTCATGAGGCTTCTCAAGACAACTCTGAGATTAGCTATCTTCGTATTTGCTATAGATGCTATTCGATTTATGTGCATCTCTGGAGATATGCTGGGTATAATGTTCACTCCAAGATCTTTCTCCTTCAGTAATATCTGCAGCTTCTCGCTTCTCAAGCTGCATTCCTTGCTAGGGTTGAAATCCAGTAACCACTTTTTTCATCATTCTTACAGCTTATCCAGGACTAAATGTAACCTCTAGCTTACCTCTTCAGACTGCATTCTCCTTATTAGTTGTAGGTCATCGTACACACACACACACACACACACACAGGACAGGAGGGTCCGGGGAGACATGATAACGACATACAAAATACTGCGTGGAATAGACAAGGTGGACAGAGACAGGATGTTCCAGAGATGGGACACAGAAACAAGGGGTGACAATTGGAAGTTGAAGACTCAGATGAGTCAAAGGGATGTTAGGAAGTATTTCTTCAGTCATAGAGTAGTTAGGAAGTGGAATAGTCTGGCAAGCGATGTAGTGAAGGCAGGAACTATACATAGTTTTAAGACGAGGTATGATAAAGCTCATGGAGCAGGGGGAGAGAGGACCTAGTAGCGGTCGGCAAAGAGGCGGGGCCAGGAGCTGAGTCTCGACCCCTGCAACCACAATTAGGTGAGTACAGAGGTGTGATAAAGCTCACGGATTCAGGGAGAGTGACCTAGTAGCGACCAGTGAAGAGGCGGGACCAGGAGCTATAACTCGACCCCTGCAACCTCAACTAGGAGAGTACAACTGAGTACACACACACACACACACTCACATATTAATATTATTATAATATATATATATATATATGATATGTATATATATATATATATATATATATATATATATATATTATATATATATATATTAATATTATATATATATATATATATATATATATGTATATTATATATATTATATATATATATATATATATATATATAATATATAATTTATATATATAGGGAAGAGGCTACCGTCATCCCAATACGTAACATATTCCCCGTTATAAAGAATAACATGGATACATATGAATATCGACAAGGAGAGGTTTGCAATATTGTCGGGTCCGGATTGCAAATATCTGAGAAAACAATGAGTCAAAAGATACTATACACATCTCTCAGGGAATTCATTGTTTTCCTATGAATTTCAATAAGGCTCTCGGCTCAGGTGCGGGAGGTGGGAATTACGCTCTAGTTTTCCATGTTAGGAAGGGATAAGACCTTAATAAAGTAGAACGGTTAATAGGGGCTAGTTTGGCTTGGATTGGCATGTTTGTTTTATGTTTGCTGTTTTTTTTTTGCGGTGTGTTTTATTTCCCCTGTTCACTCTTTATTGTTACTACCCATGGTTTATTTGCGACCCCACACTCTATCATCCCCCACACACTATCAACCCCCACACACTATCATCCCCCACACACTATCATCCCCCACACACTATCATCCCCCACACACTATCATCCCCCACACACTATCATCCCCACACACTATCATCCCCCACACACTATCATCCCCCACACACTATCATCCCCACACACTATCATCCCCCACACACTATCATCCCCCACACACTATCATCCCCCACACACTATCATCCCCCACACACTATCATCCCCCACACACTATCATCCCCCATACACTATCATCCCCCATACACTATCATCCCCCACACACTATCATCCCCCACACACTATCATCCCCACACACTATCATCCCCACACACTATCATCCCCACACACTATCATCCCCCACACACTATCATCCCCCACACTCTATCATCCCCCACACACTATCATCCCCCACACACTATCATCCCCCACACACTATCATCCCCCACACACTATCATCCCCCACACACTATCATCCCCCACACTATCATCCCCCACACACTATCATCCCCCACACACTATCATCCCCACACTCTATCATCCCCCACACACTATCATCCCCCACCACACTATCATCCCCCACACATATCATCCCCCACACACAATCATCCCCACACACTATCATCCCCCACACACTATCATCCCCCACACACTATCATCCCACACACTATCATACCCCACACTCTATCATCCCCCACACTCTATCATCCCCCACACTCTATCATCCCACACACTCTATCATCCCCACACTCTATCATCCCACACACTATCATACCCACACACTATCATCCCCACACTCTATCATCCCCCACACTCTATCATCCCACACACTATCATCCCCCACACACTATCATCCCCACACTCTATCATCCCCACACTCTATCATCCCACACACTATCATCCCCACACACTATCATCCCACACTCTATCATCCCCCACACTCTATCATCCCACACACTATCATCCCCACACACTATCATCCCCCACACACTATCATCCCCCACACACTATCATCCCCTCACATTATCATCCCCCATACACTATCATCCCACACACTATCATCCCCCACACGCTATCATCCCCCACACGCTATCATCCCCCACACTCTATCATCCCCCACACTCTATTATCCCCCACACACTATCATCCCCCACACTCTATCATCCCACACACTATCATCCCCCCCACACTATCATCCCCACACTCTATCATCCCCCACACTCTATCATCCCCACACTATCATCCCCACACACTATCATCCCCACACTCTATCATCCCCCACACTATCATCCCCACACACTATCATCCCCACACACTATCATCCCCCACACATTATCATCCCCCATACACTATCATCCCCCACAACTATCATCCCCACACGCTATCATCCCCCACACGCTATCATCCCCCACACTCTATCATCCCCCACACTCTATCATCCCCCACACACTATCATCCCCACACTCTATCATCCCACACACTATCATCCCCCCACACTATCATCCCCACACTCTATCATCCCCCACACTCTATCATCCCCCACACTCTATCATCCCACACACTATCATCCCCACACACTATCATCCCCACACTCTATCATCCCCCACACTCTATCATCCCCCACACTCTATCATCCCACACACTATCATCCCCCACACACTATCATCCCACACTCTATCATCCCCCACACTCTATCATCCCCACACACTATCATCCCCACACACTATCATCCCCCACACACTATCATCCCCCACACACTATCATCCCCCACACTCTATCATCCCACACACTATCATCCCCACACACTATCATCCCCCAAAACTATCATCCCCCCACACTATCATCCCCCACACTCTATCATCCCACACACTATCATACCACACACACTATCATCCCCCACACTTATCATCCCACACACTATCATCCCCACACTCTATCATCCCCACACTATCATCCCCCACACACTATCATCCCCACACTATCATCCTACACACTATCACCCGCACACTTTATCATCCCACACACTCTACCATCCTACACACTATCATCCCACACACACTATCATCCCCCACACTATCATCCCCACACTATCATCCCCCACACTATCATCCCACACACACTATCATCCCCTACACTATCATCCCAAACTCTATCATCCCCCACACTATCATCCCCCTCACTATCATCTCCCACACTCTATCATCCAACACACTATCATCCCCACACACTATCATCCCCCACACTATCATCCCCACACCTATCATCCCCCACGCTATCATCCTACACCACTCTATCATCCCCCATACTTTTCATCCCCCACACTATCATCCCCCACACACTATCATCCCCACACTGTCATCCCCCACACACTATTATCCCACACACTCTGTCATCCCCCACTATCATTCCCCACACTCTATCATCCCCACACCCTATCATCCCACACACACTATCATCCCCCACACTATCATTCCCCACACTCATCATCCCACACCCTATTTCACCCACCCTATCATCCCAACCTATCATCCCACACCCTATCATCCTCACAGTAAGGTAAATCACTGACCACTACCAATACACCAACAACTACCACCAGTACCACCCTCACTCCCACCCACTATCACCACCACCACCACCACTACCACCACCACCACTACCACCACCTCCACCACCACTACACCCACCACCACCACCACTACCACCACTATCACCACTACCACCACTACCACCACTACCACTACCACCACCACTACACCACTACCACCACCACACCACTACACCACCACTACCACCACCACCACCACCACTACCACCACCACCCCACCACTACCACCACCACTACACCACCACCACCACCACTACCACCACTACCACCACTACCAACCACCACACCACTATCACCACTACCACCACTACCCCACTACCACCACCACCACCACTACCACCACTACCACCACTACCACCACTACCACCACTACCACCTACCACCACTACTCGGCTGCGCTTCCAAGAAATTGTTAATCTCACATATCATTGAAATTCACTAACTTTACATCCTTGTTCTTCTACACTTGTGGAATTACGAGAGAGAGAAGAGAGAGAGAGAGAGAGAGAGAGAGAGAGAGAGAGAGAGAGAGAGAGAGAGAGAGAGAGAGAGAGAGAGAGAGAGAGAGAGAGAGAGAGCATAAATAAATAAGAAAAAAAAGTGGAGAAATTACATAAGGAGAAAATTTCGACTGCAGTCACATACCATCTTCAGCAGGTGACAGAAATATTCAGATACCTTGTATCTGCTAGAAGTGTCCTACTGGTCCATGTTATGTAGCTCCTACTAGCACCCAACACACACATAAGACGTGTGATAACCCTCATGGAGCAGGATGAGTTACCTAGTAGCGACCAGTGATGAGGTGCCAGGAGCTATGACTCGACCCCTGCAACCACAACTAGGTGGACACACACACACACACACACACACACACACACACACACACACACACTCACACATATATATACATTATTATATATATATATATATATATATTCTAGGTATTATGGTAATAAAATAACTAATTAATAATAATAATGACCAGGATGATGATGTTGTTTACTGTGGTTTTGAGCAAGTAATGTTTATCTTTCTTCACTGTCTTCCTTCATGTCGCGAGACGCTGTCTACGGAAGGCGGAACTTCCGGCTGATTTGCGTATCGTTTGTTGGCGAATTGTCGAGAGGAAAAATAAAGCTTCGGTGTGGCGTGTGTGTATGTGTATCTCTCTCTCTCTCTCTCTCTCTCTCTCTCCCTCTCCTCTCTCTCTCTCTCTCTCCTTCCTACTTCCTCGTTCCACACCTACTTTCTTGCTGTCATGAATTCCTCGTTCGCAGCGATCGACAAGGCTACTTCCTCAGTAGCCATCCATCACACTCTCGTCTCCACTCTCCCCCTCCTCCATTATCCTCCACTCGCTCCTCCCACACTCCCTTCAAGGAGGTGCCGGCTTCCTTGAGGCTGGTGATGGGTTCTTCATCTAAGAATTTAGAATTTCCCTTCCCTTTCTGCTGTGAAACGGGATTTCCTAAGGTAATTACCCACCAGCGAAGTGTTTCACCTCCGACTGCAGCAGCTCCCGGGAGTCCCTATGATAACTGCTTTGATTCTTGATGCTGAGATGAACAATGAATTAGACAAGCCATGCGTGCCCTCTCCGACTCTACGGCTTTACCTCAGGGACGGCTCTATGCTCTGACTCAGAGACGGCTCTATGTTGTGGCTCAGAGACGGATGTAAGCCCAGCTTTAGGGTCGTCCCAGTACCTAGCCTGCAGGGCGTCTCAAAACCCATCCTGAGGAACGGGGCCCCAGTCTCAAGCAAACAGTAGTGCCCCCAAATCCACAAACACTGACGCAGTAAAAAAAAAAAACAATTGCGAAGAGGATCTGACTGCATGTGCTAAAAATCATATGATCCGTAAATGATCTCACCATGATCCATCGTGATGCTCCAAAGGTCTTCCTGGTGTGTTGACTCTCAGGTTTTTACTCGTTCCCACTTTACCACCTTTATACAACTGTTGCTCGACGGTACTGTATCCAATGTTCACCACTGTATTCACCGAGGTGTACCAGCAACACACGCACGATATATTTCTGTTTTTTAAATTGGTACCTTGCAGTTTTTGTAACATTTAAACCAACAAAAATCTTACCTAAATCTCAGAGGTTCTTGCTTCAGTAAACCATAAAATGCGAATAACATTGCTAGATAAAAGGACACAAGTGCAACTAATGCGACATTTTATTGTGGCAACGTTTCGCTCCCAGAGAGCGAAACGTTGCCAAGCTCCGGGAGAGTCTTTTTACCTAACATATTGTCGGTAATTCTCCTAACATTAACGCGAGTAACATCATCTAAAAATTGTCACGTCATCTTAAATCAGACTAGCAACACAGTAGATAAGTTTGACAACTAAAAGGCGCGGGGCTGTTCCATTGCAAAGGTTTTATTTTAATAACTAAAAGGCGCGTAGAGAGGAGCGGGACTTTTCCATTACAGAGATGTACTTTAATAACTAAGAGGTGCGAAAGAGGTGCGGGACTGTTCCACTGCAAAGGTTATCATACTTTAATATCGTTCCAGACGATGGAGCTGAACACTTCTCCAGGCTGAGGGACTGATCACCCACATTGTCCCATACTCTGGTATGTTTACACGGGAAACTACGGAGGAATTGGTACCTGAAGGGTTTCCACACTTCTGGTGGTACCTGTGTCTTCTCTGTACTACTACTAAGATGGTTCATGAGGAGCTCAATTTAGTAGTTTTATCTCGGGCTCAGGAAGAGCTTCAGTTTAGTAGTTTTAACTAGCGTTTATGAAGAGTTCAGCTCAGTAGTTCTAACTGGGAGTCATGAGGAGCTCAGTTTTCTAGTTTTAACTAGGATTCCTGAAGAGCTTAATTTTCTAGTTCTAACTTGGATTCACGAGGAGCTCTATTTTTAAGTTCTAACTAGGATTCCTGGGGAGCTTAATTTTCTATTTCTAACCAGGATTCATGAGGAGCTCAATTTTTAAGCTCTAACTAGGATTCATGAAGAGCTTAATTTTCTAGTTCTAACTTGGATTCATGAAGAGCTCAATTTTTAAGTTCTAACTAGGATTCCTGGGGAGCTTAATTTTTCTAGTTCTAACTAGGATTCATGAGGAGCTCAGTTTTCTAGTTCTAACTAGGACACATAAGGAGCTCAATTTTCTAGTTGTAGGATTCATGAGTTCAGTTCAGTAGTTCTAACAAGGGCTCACGTGGAGAAAGGAAACATCCACCCGGATACAGCGCTCACTTTACACATTCTCTTCCCATCGTCGTGTTGCAAGCAGCTGCGCTTCACCTCCCTGACGAGCCCTGATAGCTTCCCTTAAATTACAATCAGCTGAAAGGTGTCCCAGGGGTGACGGAGAGAGCGTCTCCGCTTTCACCGCGCACATCGCGAGCCGCTAGCGCAGCCGTCGGAGTTCCACTGTTGGTGAAGCGTTATGTGAACATCGGTGTTTTTTGGTCAGCAGCACGTTTCTACAGTCTCGTTAGATGTTTTTTTCCCCTGGCGCCCATTCGCCCATTAACTGAGACAAGTTTCTCCTCTTCGCATTATTGCGTTTTATCGATGCTAACAAATGAATAAAGAGAAGAATGGACGAAGAATCGAATTATGGTCCTGGCACATCCCGGGTTCAACGCTGTACCGCAAGACTATGGTTTGTGTTCCAGCTTTTTCTCCTGTTAATTCATTGACAGTCGTCCATTGCAGCCTAATGAATTAGACACCTGTGCAGCACTTGAGTACCTTCATTGTGGAAGGATTTCGCTAGTCAGTGGCTTCCTCAGTCCAGTACAGAGAAGAATACTTAACTCGCAAACAGGCGAAATTATTTACGAATATTATCTCTCAATCCACAGCAGGATTCGAACCTTCAAACTCGGTATTAGAGTACACAGTACGTTATCCACACAGCCGGACTCCAGACTCCATTCTGGCTGTGTGGATAAAGTGCTGTGTATTATAATGACGAGTTTGCAGGTTCGAATCCTGCTGTGGATTGAAAGATAACGCTTACAGAGAAGAATGTTTGAAGATCTTCTCTGTATTGAATTGAAGAAACCACTTAGGTTAGGTTAGGTAAGGTTCGTCAGGAAACAGGACAAGTGTTTCCTGACGCGGTTCTTAGTCAGATGACCCGCCGATGGAGCTGCTTGGCGAACGTTCTGCACAAGAGTCTAATTTATCAACCTGTCGGTTCTCTAAGCCAGTTAGCTACATTACGGTTCGAGTTTACGTTAATGCATGCTAGTAAGAATTAAATTAAGTTTTTGGACGTTACCACGATCTAACCTTAGGCAGAGAGCGTAGCGTCCACCACCTTGAAGGTACAGTGTGGTGCTGTGGTGGTGGAGGTCATTCATTTCAAGGGAAATGGAAAAGAAGTTTCCTGGGGGAAAAAAACTAGCAGCAACAGTCTGATGTATTGGCCAGTGTGATGGTCCGGACACGTGGAGAAATTGGATGTGAGTTGAATAATGGAAGAAGGTTGTATGAGGGAAGTGGGAGATGTGAGAGAGAGAGAGAGAGAGAAAGCAAGGCACTTAGATGAAAATGCGAGGAAAAGGCACAGGAGAAAACAGGTGATATTTGAAGACAAGAACGACTTATGAAGATACAGGAAGCCCAATTTTTTTTGTCAGTCTCCGTGTGGTAGATACGTGGCAATTTTTGAACGAAGCGGCTAAAGCAAATTCTGTGCACAGCTTCAGTAGCAGGTGCAAAAAGAAAGTCCCAGCCAGACACCAATAATGCTTGTAGATGTAATTTTAGAGGAAGGAAGGAGAAGGGATAGGCCCACGAGCTAAGAATCAACCCCCCAACAAACATAAACTGGCGAGTACAAATCATTTAATCACCAAGGGGATAAAGAAGCATAATCGTCCAATACAAATACCAGAGTGCAAATCACTGAATATAAATCTCCGAGTACAGATCAGTGAGGACACCCAGGTAAGTCACGAAGGCAATCTCGAGCTACGGTTCTGGGGATAAAGTCCGGGTGGACAGGGACTGAAACAGGGATAAAACACATCAAAAATTGGGAGCTGAAAGGGAGACTAATGAATCAGGAAGTTCGTCCCAATTAATGTCTGCCCCTCTACTTCAACCAGCATATATATACACATACGTAGATTGAAACTAAATACGCTACTGAGAATTTCACTTTGATTGAAAGCATCGTCAATAATACTTTGATTTAGCCCCAGAGTTAGACATATATATATATATATATATATATTATATATATATATATATATATATATATATATATATATATTATATATATATATATGTGTGTGTGTGTGTCGTGCCGAATAGGTAGAACTTGCGATCTTGGCTTAAATAGCAACGCTCATCTTGCCAAATAGGACAAGTGAAAATTTGTGTATGCAATAATTTCGCCAAAATCATTCTGAACCTAACGAAAAAACTATATTTCGTTGTGTTTGTTTAGTATTAAATTATTGTAAAAGGATCTAAAATATATTTAGTTGGATTAGGCTAAAATAAATTATGATTGTTATAATAAGGTTAGGTAAGTTTTCTAAGATTCTTTTGGTGCAAAATTAGAAATTTTTACATTAACATTAATGAAAAAAATATATCTTTAAACGTATAAGAGAAAATTTTAGAAAGGACTTAATTTTAAAATAGTAGTTCTTGCTAATTGACCAGTTTTACATATTCGGCACGACATTATATATTTATATATATATATATATATATATATATATATATATATATATATATATATATATATATATATATATATATATATATATATATATATATAATGTAGCTAACATGAATCCTTAAAATATTCAATATTTTCCCAGAGCTGAGTCCAGCTCGTAGTAATAACAGTAAAAGTTCTGTCAAAAAAATATTTAATGGTAAACAGTTTTTGAAGCGAGGAAACTTTCCAACAGTAATCACTTTTTAGCAGTGAAGACCTTTTTATAAACTATAAAACCCGTCATAAGAGCCTTGACTGCCCGGTTGTTGTTTTTTGTGAGGTTTAGTGTTGCCGGGAAGAACAAAGCCTGACTCCGCTCCAGGTTGTGGTGTGATGATTTTCTAACGTTAAAGTTCATTACTTTTTATCGCTAATCTACGCTGGAGAGAGAGAGAAAGCGAGAAAGAGAGAGAGAGAGAGAGAGATTTACGGGCCTATTTGCACTCCATTTTGCTTTCACCGCAGCAAAGTTATGTCCTCAATACATTCTGGCGACAATTAAGCCAGGAAGAGCAGGGCAAAAGCATCTGTGGGTAGTTTCTGTGGGTAGTTCAGTAGGAAAACATATATCTGGGGCGACCCCGGCAACACTGAGGGGTGAACGTACTTTAAACAGTTCCCGATACTCATAACCCTCTTCCTGCTGCCTCACTAATTAGTTAAATGACGATTGAGAACTAAAGAGGACATTAAAAAAAGAAAGTTAACGATCAGCTCTGGGAACCACAGAGTGGTCAAAGAGATAGCAAGGATGAAAGAGACAGTTTGAGGACTTGTTCGGAGAGATAGATGAGGGTTTTGGTCATTTCATGCTTCAGAGGTTAAGAAACAATCATCAGGAAAACGTGTACAGGACTCCAGATGATTGCTTCATCCGGAGTCATCGCAGTTTACTGGAACACTAGCCGACTAGCCGAGGATTCGAACCCGTCGTTTTGGCCCACCTCATGGTGAGCGAAAATCAGACATGACGCTATAACCCACGGGACCACGCAATCCTACAAGAATGACGCACCCAGCAGAGCTAGGTGTTCTACTGTCATCCGAGGACATACGGTGGTGTGGGTGCCTTTGAGGTGGGCCAAAACGACATAGGTCCGAGAGAGAGAGACAAGCCTTGTAACTAGTGCTGGACGCAGGCCTCATAAACACGACATCAATTTTTTTTTTTTTTTTTTTTTGTTTTTGTGTGTGTGTGTTTGTGTGTGTGTGTGTGTGTGTGTGTGTGTGTAAAACTTTGCTAGTGCGGTACCTGTGGCTTGCATATTTATCCTGTATCTGTGATTATGTGTGAGTGGGTGTATGCCCTGGCTCACGTTTTCAAATTTGGATGTTTTTCATTATATTTTTACTGTGCTACGCTACAGGTATGACGTCTACAAAATTATTATTATTATTATTATTATTATTATTTATTATTATTATTATAATTATTATTAATTAATTCACGGGGAAACGCTAAACTCCGATAGGGTTCACATAGTCTGGGGAATGTGCTGTAATCAGTTCTGATCCGAGGAGAAAGGGAAAGGCAGATCCAGTTCCAAGTATCAAGAGCCCTTCTCCCCACTACACGCCCTCTCACCAGCACTAAGGGTCGCCTCTGGAAATATTTCCAATGCAGAATCCCCTCATATCATCTCCTGGGATAGCCCTCGCAGCATACCAGGATAAATAAGGTTGAACAAGCTCTGCCCACGTCTCCCCACTACTTGCTATATATATATATATATATAATATATATATATATATATATATATAATATATATATATATAATATATATATATATATTATATATATATATATATATATATATAATATATATATATATAATATATATATATATATAATATATATATATATATATATTATATATATATATATATATATATAATATATATATTATATATATATATATATATATATATATTCACGAAGTCATTCTTTTACGTAGCTTGTAAAGTCGGAATTATACATACGTGAGTTATCAGTGGGTGAGAATCTTCAAAGGTGAATCAAAAATAAACACAGTTCGTTTATTTAGCCACGTTTCGAGCGCTATGGTGCCTTTCTCAGGTACATGATATACCCACACAGCCTAGGTCTGTTTGTGTTTCTGTGTCTCTCCGTTTGTTTCCACTGTTTCTGGTTAGGTTAGGTTAATGGGGCTTAAAGCCTTTCGTCTACACTAGCGTCATTAAGGCCGCACACAACTTGTTCACCGAAACCAGTCAAGAATATTTTAGTTCCCCAAACAGGGAATTAAAATAACTTCTCATTGTAGACAGACCCAGACGCACACACCTCTCTGTGTATATGCTCCGCTCTGCTTCCTCCACTGATGGTGATTTAGCTTCATGATTTTGTTTTTAGTTTTAAACAAAGGCGAGTGTTAGCTGAGGCAAAGTCTCAAGGTGTGTCTTATCTTGAAATAGCTTTTAATTAGCCGTGAATTGCGGTGTAAACTTCTCTAGCGAGAGTGTTAGGAAAGTTAAGGTACAGAGGCACGGGAGAGCTTGGCTCTCTGGGAATTCCGGTCTTCGTTTTAAGTTCGTTATATACACGTCAGTAGTGCCGGAAAATACTAGCGACAGGGTCGCTAGGAGAGCACAAAGGTCAGAGGTGAATCTAGTATTACTGCTAGATTAGTAAGAAAATATTAAAAAAAGAAAAATCCTAAAACACAACAGAGAAGAGCCGAATACACGAGAAAAAAAAAACAAGAAAATAAAAATAATATATAAATAATTATAGTAGGAAGAAGATCTGGTGGACCACAGAACCTGAGCATCAGCATAAATCTTCTAATAATGGATTTTTTATAGAAAAGATGAAATGTAGATCGTTGAAGGGTATCTGGGCGGGGCTGAAGGAAATTGGATGTTGAATACAGAATGAACAGAACAATAAACGGTGAGTTATGGGGAAGAGTGAGAAAGAAAGATGCAGTAGACAAGACCTCGTGAATATGACTCATGCACACACATACACACACTGATATATATATATATATATATATATATAATATATATATATATAAAATATATATATATATATATATATATATATATATATATATATGTCGTGCCGAATATGTAAAACTGGTCAATTAGCAAGAACTCATTTAAAATTAAGGCCTTTCTAAAATTTTCTCTTATACGTTTAAAGATATATTTTTTTCATTAATGATGATGTAAAAATTTATAATTTTGCACCAAAAGAATCTTAGAAAACTTACCTGACCTTATTATAACAAGCGCAATTTATTTTAGCCTAACCCAACTAAATATATTTAGATTTGTTTACAATATTTAATATTAACAAACACAGTGAAATATATATTTTTCGTTAGGTTCAGAATGATTTTGGCGAAATTATTGCATACACAAATTTTCACTTGTCTTATATGGCAAGATGAGCGTTGCTATTTAAGCCAAGATCGCAAGTTCTGCCTATTCGGCACGACATATATTTATATTATAAAATATATATATATATATATATATATATATATATTATATATATAAATATATATATATATATATATATATATATGCAATAAGATCACAGTAAAAAGGTGATTTCAGAATATGCAAAACAAACCACTCTGAAAGAATAGAGAAATTCCAGGCGCTTTCGTGACTACTCACATTATAAGGATCTATGTGAGTAGTCACGAAAGCGCTTGGAATTTCTCTATTCTTTCAGAGTGGTTGTTTTGCATATATATATATATGCAAGTAATTCGCAAGAGCAGGCGAAATATACACAAACACTGATCTTGGCTGAAGGAGACTCGAACCTACGTCCAGGAAGCTGTACGTAGACATGGTATTGGTCCAGTGTGGTGAGAATGGTAAGGCACTGCGTACCTTGTTCCAAGGTTCGTAAGTTCGAGTCTCCTTCAGCCCGAAATCAGTGTTTTATATATTATATATATATAATATATATATATATATATAGATATATATATATATATATATATAAGACAAGGTGTGAACATTTTAAACTTGCATTATCTGTGTTTCAGGCGACCATTACTCACAGCCTACCGTTACTCTGAATAAGTAGTTAAGTAAATAAAACACAAGGCAAAATATGCGAGAGGCAGCAGAAAAGGGGCTAGACCAGCGGGCGTTTAGCGAGTCCTCTTTCATCTAGTGGAAGACAGCTCCATCTAAACTTTGTCTTGCTGGGCTAAACTTGTTGGAATATTATTAAATTCAGGCTTCTTTGGGAAGCATAATTCTTTAGGTGGCTCGATACACTGTAACGAAATGACCTGTAAAATTTTTTAGTCAGGGGACTGGTTGGTTAATGGGGCTTAAAGCCTGTTGACTATACGAAGGTCATTAAGGCTGCACATCACCTGTATCCTACCAGAGAAGAATAGTTTAATATGTAAAAGGGGGATTAAAGTAACCTCTGAGTGTATATACAGTGAGATGTACAACTTATGGTGAATATATCTTAAGTGAACCAGAGAATTTCTCCAGTTATATGAAGAATTTGTTACCTTCGTTATACTAAGAGAGAGTATTTTTCCTTCGTTAAGTTAAGCGAATTAGTTTCTTCACTATACTGTTAAGTTCAGTTCCTTTACTATACTAACAATGTTCAGTTCCTTCGTTATACTACACGAGTTATGGCCTTCGTTATACCAAGAGAGTTTCCTTACTCTTTAAGAGTTTCTTTCTTTATCCTGAGACATAATTCATCATTTAAGAAAATTAGCTAAACCAGCGGTGTCTTCCCTTCCAGCAGCTCTGGAGTTACTATCACTTCCCTTCCAGCAGCTCTAGAGTTACTATCACTTCCCTTCCAGCAGCTCTGGAGTTACTATCACTTCCCTTCCAGCAGCTCTGGAGTTACTATCACTTCCCTTCCAGCAGCTCTGGAGTTACTATCGCTTCCCTTCCAGCAGCTCTGGAGTTACTATCACTTCCCTTCCAGCAGCTCTAGAGCTTACTATCACTTCCCTTCCAGCAGCTCTAGAGTTACTATCACTTCCCTTCCAGCAGCTCTAGAGCTACTATCACTTCCCTTCCAGCAGCTCTAGAGTTTCTATCACTTCCTTCCAGCAGCTCTAGAGTTACTATCACTTCCCTTCCAGCAGCTCTAGAGTTACTATCACTTCCCTTCCAGCAGCTCTAGAGTACTATCACTTCCTTCCAGCAGCTCTAGAGTGACTATCACTTCCCTTCCAGCAGCTCTAGAGCTACTATCACTTCCCTTCCAGCAGCTCTAGAGTTACTATCACTTCAATTCCAGCAGCTCTAGAGTTACTATCACTTCTCTTCCAGCAGCTCTAGAGTAACTATCACTTCCCTTCCAGCAGCTCTAGAGTTACTATCACTTCCCTTCCAGCAGCTCTAGAGTTACTATCACTTCCCTTTCAGCAGCTCTAGAGCTACTATCACTTCCCTTCCAGCAGCTCTAGAGTTACTATCACTTCCCTTTCAGCAGCTCTAGAGCTACTATCACTTCCCTTCCAGCAGCTCTAGAGTTACTATCACTTCCCTTTCAGCAGCTCTAGAGCTACTATCACTTCCCTTCCAGCAGCTCTAGAGTACTATCACTTCCTTCCAGCAGCTCTAGAGTTACTATCACTTCCCTTCCAGCAGCTCTAGAGTTACTATCACTTCCCTTCCAGCAGCTCTAGAGTACTATCACTTCCTTCCAGCAGCTCTAGAGTTACTATCACTTCCCTTCCAGCAGCTCTAGAGTTACTATCACTTCCCTTCCAGCAGCTCTAGAGCTATCACTTCCCTTCCAGCAGCTCTAGAGTGACTATCACTTCCCTTCCAGCAGCTCTAGAGCTACTATCACTTCCCTTCCAGCAACTCTAGAGTTACTATCACTTCAATTCAGCAGTCTAGAGTTACTATCACTTTCTTCCCGCAGCTCTAGAGTTAACTATCACTTCCCTTCCAGCAGCTCTAGAATTACTATCATTCCCTTCCAGCAGCTCTAGAGTTACTGTCACTTCCCTTCCAGCAGCTCTAGAGTTACTATCACTTCCCTTCCAGCAGCTCTAGAGTTACTATCACATCCCTTCCAGCAGCTCTAGAGCTACTATCACTTCCCTTCCAGCAGCTCTAGACTTACTTTCACTTCCCTTCCAGCAGCTCTAGAGTTACTATCACTTCCCTTCCAGCAGCTCTAGAGTTACTATCACTTCCCTTCCAGCAGCTCTAGAGCTACTATCACTTCCCTTCCAGCAGCTCTAGAGTTACTATCACTTCCCTTTCAGCAGCTCTAGAGCTACTATCACTTCCCTTCCAGCAGCTCTAGAGTTACTATCACTTCCCATTCAGCAGCTCTAGAGCTACTATCACTTCCCTTCCAGCAGCTCTAGAGTTACTATCACTTCCCTTCCAGCAGCTCTAGAGTTACTATCACTTCCCTTTCAGCAGCTCTAGAGCTACTATCACTTCCCTTCCAGCAGCTCTAGAGTTACTATCACTTCCCTTTCAGCAGCTCTAGAGCTACTATCACTTCCCTTCCAGCAGCTCTAGAGTTACTATCACTTCCCTTTCAGCAGCTCTAGAGCTACTATCACTTCCCTTCCAGCAGCTCTAGAGTTACTATCACTTCCCTTCCAGCAGCTCTAGAGTTACTATCACTTCCCTTCCAGCAGCTCTAGAGTTATATCACTTCCCTTCGCAGCTCTAAAAAGCTACTATCACTTCCTTTTCACAGCTCTAGAGTTACTATCACTTCCCTTCCAGCAGCTTAATTACTATCACTTCCTTCCAGCAGCTCTAGAGCTACTATCACTTCCTTCGCAGCTCTAGGTTACTATACTTCCCTTCCAGCAGCTCTAGAGTATACACTTCCTTCCAGCAGCTCTAGAGCTACTATCACTTCCCTTAGCGTCTAGAGTTATATCACTTCCCTTCCAGCAGCTTGAGTTATCATCACTTCCTTTTCAGCAGCTCTAGAGTACTATCGCTACCCTTACAGCAGCTCTAGAGTTACTTTCACTTCCCTTCAGCAGCTCTAGAGTTACTATCACTTCCCTTCCAGCAGTCTGGTTCTTCATCCCTTCAGCAGCTCTAGAGTTACTATCCTTCCCTTCCAGCAGTGCTAGAGTTACTATCATTCCTTCCAGCAGCTCTAGTGAACTATCACTTCCTTCCAGCGCTTAGGTTCTATCACTTCCCTTCAGCAGCTTGGAGTTACTTCACTTCCTTTCAGCAGCTCTAGAGTTTACTATCGCTACCCTTCCAGAGCTCTAGAGTTACTTTCACGCCCCTTTTCCAGCAGCTCTAGGTTACTATCCCCCCTTCAGCAGCTCTAGAGTTACTATCATCTTCCCTTCAGCAGCTCTAGAGTTACTATCACTTTCCTTCCAGTGCTTTGGAGTTACTATCACTTCCCCAGCAGCCTAGGTACATCACTTCCCTTCAGCAGTCTAGAGTTTCTATCACTTCCCTTCCAAGCTCTAGAGTTACTATCATTCCTTCCTAGCAGCTCTAGAGCTACTATCACTTCCCTCAGCAGCTCTAGAGTCTATCACTTCCCTTCCAGCAGCTCTAGAGTTACTATCATTCTTCAGCAGTCTGAGTTACTATCACTCTTCCAGAGCTTAGAGTTACTATCACTTCCTTCCAGCAGCCTCTAGAGTTCTATCACTTCCCTTCCAGCAGCTCTGGTTTCTATTTATTCCCTTTCAGTCAGCTCTGAGTTACTATCTTCCTTCCAGCAGCTTTTAGAGCTACTATCACTTCCCTTCCAGAGTTAGAGTTACTATCACTTCCTTCAGCAGCTCTGAGTTACTATCATTCCTTCAGCGCTTAGAGTTACTATCAGCTTCCCTTTCAGCAGCTCTAGAGCTACTATCACTTCCTTCCAGCAGCTCTAGATTACTATCACTTCCCTTTCAGCAGCTCTAGAGCTACTATCACTTCCTCAGAGTCTAGAGTACTATCACTTCCCTTCAAGCAGCTCTAGAGCTACATATACTTCCTTCCAGCAGCTCTAGAGTACTATCACTTCTTCAGCAGCTCTAGAGTTACTATCACTTCCTTCCAGCAGCTCTAGAGTTACTATCACTTCCTTCCAGCAGCTTGAGCTACTACCTTCCTTTCGCAGCGTCTAGAGTTACTATCACTTCCCTTCCAGGGAGCTTAAAAGTTACTATCACTTCCTTCCAGCAGTCTAGAGCACTACACTTCCTTTCCAGACTCTAGAGTACTATCACTTCCCTTCAGCAGCTCAGGGGTACTATCACTTCCCTTCCAGCAGGCTCTAGAGTCTATCACTCCCTTCCAGCAGGCTCTGGTTACTATCACTTCCCTTCCAGCAGCTTGAGTTACTATCACTTCCCTTCCAGCAGCTCTAGAGTTACTATCGCTACCCTTCCAGCAGCTCTAGAGTTACTTTCACTTCCCTTCCAGCAGCTCTAGAGTTTACTATCACTTCCTTCCAGCAGCTCTAGAGTTACTATCACTTCCCTTCCAGCAGCTCTAGAGTTACTATCACTTCCCTTCCAGCAGCTCTAGAGTTACTATCACTTCCCTTCCAGCAGCTCTAGTGCAACTATCACTTCCCTTCCAGCAGCTCTAGAGTTACTATCACTTCCCTTCCAGCAGCTCTGGAGTTACTATCACTTCCCTTCCAGCAGCTCTAGAGTTACTATCGCTACCCTTCCAGCAGCTCTAGAGTTACTTTCACTTCCCTTCCAGCAGCTCTAGAGTTACTATCACTTCCCTTCCAGCAGCTCTAGAGTTACTATCACTTCCCTTCCAGCAGCTCTAGAGTTACTATCACTTCCCTTCCAGCAGCTTTGGAGTTACTATCACTTCCCTTCCAGCAGCTCTAGTGCTACTATCACTTCCCTTCCAGCAGCTCTAGAGTTACTATCACTTCCCTTCCAGCAGCTCTAGAGTTACTATCACTTCTCTTCCAGCAGCTCTAGAGTTACTATCACTTCCCTTCCAGCAGCTCTAGAGTTACTATCACTTCCCTTCCAGCAGCTCTAGAGTTACTATCACTTCCCTTCCAGCAGCTCTAGAGTTACTATCACTTCCCTTCCAGCAGCTCTGGAGTTACTATCACTTCCCTTCCAGCAGCTCTAGAGCTACTATCACTTCCCTTCCAGCAGCTCTAGAGTTACTATCACTTCCCTTCCAGCAGCTCTAGAGTTACTATCACTTCCCTTCCAGCAGCTCTAGAGTTACTATCACTTCCCTTCCAGCAGCTCTAGAGTTACTATCACTTCCCTTCCAGCAGCTCTAGAGTTACTATCACTTCCCTTCCAGCAGCTCTAGAGTTTACTATCACTTCCCTTCCAGCAGCTCTAGAGTTACTATCACTTCCCTTCCAGCAGCTGTAGAGTTACTATCACTTCCCTTCCAGCAGCTCTAGAGTTACTATCACTTCCCTTCCAGCAGCTCTAGAATTACTATCACTTCCCTTCCAGCAGCTCTAGAGTTACTATCACTTCCCTTCCAGCAGCTCTAGAGTTACTATCACTTCCCTTCCAGCAGCTCTAGAGTTACTATCACTTCCCTTCCAGCAGCTCTAGAGTTACTATCACTTCCTTCCAGCAGCTCTAGAGTTACTATCACTTCCCTTCCAGCAGCTCTAGAGTTACTTTCACTTCCCTTCCAGCAGCTCTAGAGTTACTATCACTTCCCTTTCAGCAGCTCTAGAGTTACTATCACTTCCCTTCCAGCAGCTCTAGAGTTACTTTCAAATTCCCTTCAGCAGCTCTAGAGTTACTATCACTTCCCTTTCAGCAGCTCTAGAGTTACTATCACTTCCCTTCCAGCAGCTCTAGAGTTACTATCACTTCCCTTCCAGCAGCTCTAGAGTTACTATCACTTCCCTTCCAGCAGCTCTAGAGTTACTATCACTTCCCTTCCCGCAGCTCTAGAGTTACTATCACTTCCCTTCCAGCAGCTCTAGAATTACTATCACTTCCCTTCCAGCAGCTCTAGAGTTACTATCACTTCCCTTCCAGCAGCTCTAGAGTTACTATCACTTCCCTTCCAGCAGCTCTAGAGTTACTATCACTTCCCTTCCAGCAGCTCTAGAGTTTACTATCACTTCCCTTCCCGCAGCTCTAGAGGTTACTATCACTCCCTTCCAGCAGCTCTAGAGTTACTATCACTTCCCTTCCAGCAGCTCTAGAGTTACTATCACTTCCCTTCCAGCAGCTCTAGAGTTACTATCACTTCCCTTCCAGCAGCTCTAGAGTTACTATCACTTCCCTTCCAGCAGCTCTAGAGTTACTATCACTTCCCTTATTATTATTAATGCTGGAGTCTGCTTCAAAACACTTTATATTATATTGCTATGCAAAATAGCCCACAGTGAAAAAATAGCAAAATTCCAGGCGATTTAGTGATTTTCACTCTGGTTATTTTGCATATTGTGATATCACCTGTTCACTGTGATATTGCATTTATGTTGTGTGTTTTCATCTTTGTTTAGTTTTGCATTACTCTTTTCTCTAATATAAACGACAAAAGCACAAAAGCAGAGCTGTTTCACCAATGTTCGTACAGCAGCTTGATGTTCATACAAATGAAATTGGTTCGTTAAGTGTTACTGTTCATAAGTGCGAATGTGTATAATTTGTGTTCATGTAGATGTGAACAATTTGTGGGGTTTGTAAGTGCTGATGTGTGTGTACCCTCCTGTGTCTCGTATTTATTTTATTATTCAAGATTCGCCGGTATTCTCCCGGCCCGGGCCTTTTCCAAGTGGTGGCCCGGCCTTGGCTCCCTCTTTAGGGAGTGTCTGAGACCTAAGTCTCCCATGGGAGGAGGCACAAGTACCTCCTCATCTTTGGGACCAACTGTCCCCAGGCCTAGACACAAGCTAGGCCTCTCTGGTCTGCCATCCCCGTCCCAAGGGGGCTAATGGGAATGACAGTCTTATGAGCTGCAAGCTCGGGCTCAGGCACCTACCCTACCCTAGAAGGGTTAGGCATGGTGTCGATCTGTGTGTGTCTCGTGGAGTCAGTTACAGCTCCCGGCCCCTCTACTGAACACCTTACTGTAATTATATCGGCCTGTACGTATTTTTCCTGTAACTTTTTGATATTATTTATTAATTTATTAATATATTAATTTGAGTTTCTCTTATTAATTTTCAGTAATTTTTTTAAGGTTTGTCAGGAAACAGGAGAAGTGTTTCCTGACGTGGATCTTCATCATAGACGACCCACAGCTGGAGATTTTGGTCATCTGACCGGTCCACCCCTTCAAAAATTAGGGTCATAATTACAACCATTCTTATAAAGATATAATATTCGTCAGGAAACAGGACAGTTATATATATTTTTGCAGATGGTGACCCGGCCTTGGCTCCCTGTCTTGGGAGTGTCTAAGACCTATATCTCCCATGGGAGGAGGTACAAGTACCTCCTCATCTTCTGGGACCAACTGTCCCCAGACCTAGCCCCATTCCCCGCCCTCACGGGGCTCATACGGAGAAGCTAGGCCTCTGGTCTGACATCCCCACATCAGGGAGGCTCGTGGGAATGGCAGTCTTGTGAGCTCCAGGTGGTAGCTAGTTCAAGCTATGCTTAAAAAATTTGTTATTATTATTATTATTAAAGATTAACCGGTATTCTCCCGGCCCGGGCCTTTTCCAAGTGGTGGCCCGGCCTTGGCTCCCTCTTTAGGGAGTGTCTGAGACCTAAGTCTCCCATGGGAGGAGGCACAAGTACCTCCTCATCTTTGGGACCAACTGTCCCCAGACCTAGCCACAAGCTAGGCCTCTCTGGTCTGCCATCCCCGCCCCAAGGGGGCAAATGGGAATGACAGTCTTATGAGCTGAAGGCTCGGGCTCAGGCACCTACCCTACCCTAGAAGGGCTGGGCATGGTGTCGATGATATGAAAAAAAAAATTTTTAATTTTCTTTAGTTTTCTATATAAATTTTTATTAATTATTTTATTATATATTATTTTTATAGTAAATAATGTTCCAGATTGCCTAAAAACACCCCAAGACACATCATGTAACTCAAAATATTTCATCAGTAGCATTTGCAGCCTCATTCCAATTGCAAGTTCCGTTGTTTTAAAATCCGCTTAAAATGGCTACATGGAACTCAGAGCAACAATAAGTTAGCTAAATGGAGCTTCATATACACCTAAATCAAAGGTATTATTATTATTAAAGATTAGCCGGTATTCTCCCGGCCCGGGCCTTTTCCAAGTGGTGGCCCGGCCTTGGCTCCCTCTTTAGGGAGTGTCTGAGACCTAAGTCTTCCATGGGAGGAGGCACAAGTACCTCCTCATCTTTGGGACCAACTGTCCCCAGGCCTAGCCACAAGCTAGGTCTGCCATCCCCGCCCCAAGGGGGCAAATGGGAATGACAGTCTTGTGAGCTAAAGGCTCGGGCTCAGGCACCTACCCTACCCTAGAAGGGTTAGGCATGGTGTCGATCAATCAAAGGTATATAACCCACATGGAGGGGTATAGAAAGTCTGTATACCTCCATTAAAGTGTACTTGATCGATAACTATTGTATTCTTTTGCATCGGGACGCGATGTATACTACCGTTCCTTTGTTTTGTCAATTAACGAGAATATTTCCCTTTCGTCTGGATATACCATGGCTTCACCGGTGCTAGATTAATTATTTTGTTCTGCTGCTTGATTTTAAACAGATAAAAATGTGAGTGTGAGTGTCCGAACAATTTAATTTTTGTTTCATCCGTCCACAAAACATAAACGCAAAAGGCTGTAGAGTGATTCAAGTTTTATATATATATATATATATTTTTTTTTTGGTTGGTGAATTCAATCCTCTATTGGAAGCACAAAACCAGCGCTGTAAATGGTATATAAAAACATGAGACTATGGGCAAGAAAAAAATTTCAAGCGTGAGCTATGTAGGCGGATTTGCGATCCATATAAGCGGATCTGTGATCCAAGTAAGTGGATCTGCAAGCCGTGTAGTGTTTGCAATACATTGTAGGCGAATATGTGATATGCGTAGGTGGATTTGTGATCCATGTGCGTGGATTTGTAGTCGATGTAGGCAGATTCATGGCATATGCAGGTGAATTTGTGACCACTGTACGCGGATTTGCAATCCATGTACAGGAATTTTTGTGGACCATGAATGGGAATTTAGTGATCCATGTACGTGATTTGTGGTCCATGCACTTGGATTTGTGATCCATGTACGGGAATTTAGTGATACATGCAGGATTATTTGTGATCGTGTAAGTCGATCTGTCATCCATTTTGACGGATTTTGTGATCCATTCTGACAGAACTGACAAATACATACACGCATCTGTTGTGCTCTGGAAACCAATCCGTCAGGTCAAGAAACGACACCGGAAAGAAAAAATTGCAAATAACAAACGAAATGAAAATCCTTAAAACTTCAAGTTATAAATAAGTCTTATGTTACCGTCTTGCACTGACGCTCGGAACACATGTCCTCCTCAGATAAGATCATCCAAGAAACTGGATCAGAAAACGCCATTCGATCGACACCATGCCTAACCCTTCTAGGGTAGGGTAGGTGCCTGAGCCCGAGCCTTTAGCTCATAAGACTGTCATTCCCATTTGCCCCCTTGAGGCGGGGATGGCAGACCAGAGAGGCCTAGCTTGTGGCTAGGCCTTGGGACAGTTGGTCCCAAAGATGAGGAGGTACTTGTGCCTCCTCCCATGGGAGACTTAGGTCTCAGACACTCCCTAAAGAGGGAGCCAAGGCCGGGCCACCACTTGGACAAGGCCCGGGCCGGGAGAATACCGGCTAATCTTTAATAATAATAATAATAAACGCCATTCCGATCGACACCATGCCCAGCCCCTCTAGGGTAGGGTAGGTGCCTGAGCCCGAGCCCGAGCTTACAGCTCATAAGACTGTCATTCCCATTTGTTCCCTTGGGGCGGGGATGGCAGACCAGAGAGGCCTAGCTTGTGGCTAGGCCTGGGGACAGTTGGTCCCAAAGATGAGAAGGTACTTGTGCCTCCTCCCATGGGAGACTTAGGTCTCAGACACTCACTAAAGAGGGAGCCAAGGCCGGGCCACCACTTGGAAAAGGCCCGGGGGCCCGGGGATTACCGGCTAATCTTAATAATAATAATAATAACGCCATTCCAACGGCCCTTAGGCGGGGAGGTACCAGAGCCAGAGCTTGCTTCACCTGCAGTCATCGGACTGCACTTCCCACTAGCCTCCCTTGGGGCTAGTTGGAAGTGGAGTCCAGAAGCTTAGCTTCTCCCTACGAGCCCCGTGAGGGCGGGGAATAGGGCAAGGCCTGGTGACAGTTGGTCCCAGAAGATGAGGAGGTACTTGTACCTCTCCCACCCATGGCAGACATAGGTCTCAGGTTCCCAAGACAGTACTTGTACTTCTCCCACCCATGGCAGACATAGGTCTCAGGTTCCCAAGACAGTACTTGTACCCCTCCCACCCATGGCAGACATAGGTCTCAGGTTCCCAAGACAGTACTTGTACCCCTCCCACCCATGGCAGACATAGGTCTCAGGTTCCCAAGACAGAGAACCAAGGACGGGTCACTATCTGGAAAAGACCTGAGCCGGGAGAGCACCGACAAATCAAGAAGAACTATAACATTCATAAAAAAATGGTTGTACCAATAACCATAATTTTTAAAGGGGTGGACAGGTAAGCCAGTGGAAGGCCTCGGTCAGATGACCAAAAGCTCCAACGGCGGGTCATCATCTGACTAAAACCCGCTTTAGGAAACACTGTGTGACCAATAAACTTGTATAATTCAATAAATGCGATGTTTCATATTTTGTCTTAAGAGTCTAAATCTGTTACAAAATCTGAAAATTTATTAACAGAGAAAAATTTTAACGATGCCATTTTTTTTACCAAGAAAATTCGTTTCTTGATCCGGAAAAAGAAAAATTGGTCAACGAATCCTGAAAAAAAATATGAATCATGATTCACAAAGGCTGAATTCTGATCTACAAAATATGAATCCCAGATCAACAAAGTCTTAATCTCGATCCTCAAAGTCTGGATTATAAACTGAAAAGTGTCCATGAGATCCACAAAGAGCGAATCCCGATTCATAAAGCCCGAATCCTAATTATCAAAGCCTGAACCTTGATCCACCGTTTGTGTGTATCTTGATCCACAAAGTCCGAAATCTGATGCACAAATCTGAAACTTGTTCAACATTAATAAGGACCTGAGAAAGACACTGGTACCGTTACTCCCTGAAGCAGAGCAGCCTCGCAGCTGCAGCAGTAATAAAACTGACATTAAACCCACTGAGGAGAAGCGACAGATAGTGAGAGAGAGAGAGAGAGAGAGATAGAATGATATTGATAGAGACTGAGACAGACAGAGATCCGGTTTAAAATGCCTAAAGACTATGCTAGGTTCTTATACCACAAGGCTGTAACTCCCATGTATTATTGATGCGGTTTTGTATATTATGTATAGGTTGGGTTAGTAATGTTTGTCATGAAACAGAACAAGTGTTTCCTGACGCGGATCTTAGTCATATGATGATCCACGGCTGGAGCTTTTGGTCATTTGACCGAGGCCTTCCGCAGGTTTACCCCTCCACCCTTTAAAAAATTATAGCTATGACTGTAACCATTAAAAGTTATATTGTATAAATCTTAATTTTGTTTATATTACATTGGTTTTTTTTTTGTAAAATTCGTGTTCTGTTTTAATTAACTTTTTATTAAAAATTTATATACCTTTTTAAATATATTTTAAGTAAATTTATATGCCTTTAAAAATACGTTTTAAGTAAATTTCTGCATGTTTTTAGTATGTCCTGTGTACGTCTAGTATTCTGTATATCTCAAAACTAATTTTCATTTTTAAGGGGTGGACAGGTAAGCCAGTGGAAGGCCTCGTTCAGATGACTAAAAGGTCCAGTGTCGGGTCAATACATGGCAAGGACTAGCGTCAGGAAACACTTGTCCTGTTTCCTGTCAAAATCTTACTTAGCCCAACCCAGCGTGCTTCTTATGCAATTTTAAATTTAAGTTGTTGTGTGCGTAGCTACTATTGGCTACCCAGTCCTTGGATATCCCTATTCCAGCAGGCTATCCACACTCAGTCCCCCACAGATTATCAACTCAACCCCCACAGGCACAGAGACTCTTCCACAACCCACATCATTTCACTTCAAACATTACCACCCCAATACAATACCAGAAACACACACACACCCCTCAACCCCCACCCACCCACACTACACGTCAAACCTCCCACTCTCCCAATCCTCAACCCCCACACCCACACCATATCATCACGCACCTCACTTCCGCATACCTACATCAACACTACACTTTCCCTACACACAACTATTACAACTCCAAACTACTTTCACGCAACGCTATCACTACCCCAACACTACCATTGCGCACCCACCCGCCAGCCATGACCAGCACAGGAACAATAAAGGCAAAAGTTGCATCATCTGCCCCAGCTTGAGGGCCATAAAGTTCCCCCTCGTTTCCTATTAACTGCAGCATTTTCTCGTTTCTCAAGAACTTTAGTAAACTAAGCTGGTGTGAGTGTCTGTTTGCTCGTAATGTACGACCGGATTCCATTACTCGTTTATCCGAATTTATGGTATAATTTCGCCCCACTTTGTGTTTCAGTATATTGTTCGAGGCTTCGAACTCTTCCCCCACGTCGGATTTGGCGAAAAAAATGGGTGTTTATCGGTCTTTATATCTACGTTCGAAACTTTCTTCATTTAATAGTGACTTGTTGTGGTTTTAGATTATAGATTTTTAAGCCTCGTTACGACCTGTTTTTTTCTTTTTTAGTACACGTTGGGAGACTTGTTAAGTACATGTTTGAGGACATATATATATATATTACGTATATATATATATATATATATATATATATATATATATATATATATATATATATATATATATATATATATATATATTTACTAAAAATCTCGACAATATTGTATAAAAAGAATTACTGGAGCTCGTGCCCTGCTATGCATATTTAATCACAAGCCAGAAAATCAAGCAATTAAGTCATCTCTATTGAAAATACTAATACCAATTACAAAACAATCGCCTGGAAGCTGTGATCGGAAATTCACGCTGTTCTTTACATCTAAAGCAAATTACAAAGTAGTCGCCTGACAGATGTATGTTCTATACTTTATGAGAAGTGACTAAATTTTGGAACCCCTTTTTAACCCACCAGTTTATAAATCTATCACCCATACGGGATATAAAATCTAAGGAAATGGTTTATTAAAAGGTTAGGAAAGATTCGTCAGGAAATAGGACAAGCGTTTCCTGACGCGGGTCTTAGTCACATGATGACCCACAGCTGGAGCTTTTGGTCATCTGACTGAGTAATGTTGCAGTCTTAAGATTATGAGTAAGTGGGAAACATTAGATGAAAAGGAAGTGGAGACAAACACTTTACACATTATGAACGGCAGATATGATGGAATCTGGAGGACAAGAATCAGTGAAACTAACCAGCATGGGGAGCCCAGGAGCTGTGACTCGACCTGTGCATATATAACTTAGTGAAAGCACGTAGTTACTAAAAGATTTGTCTGTGACTCAGGTGGAGACAATGAGAGTGGTAATGCAACCACAGATCACACGCAAGACTATGCAAGGAGAGCACCAGACGCGAGTCGTGTCTTCACGTAGTTAAGACATCACTGGGAATTTAATATCTCAAGTATGTGAGAGCTTGTAGCAAATACCCCCCCCCCCCTCTCCCTCTCTCTCTCCATCCATCCCTCTTCCTCTCCCTCCCTCTCTCTCCCTCTTCCCCCTCCCTCTTCCTCATCCCCCCCTCCTTCTTCCTCTCCCTCCCCTGTTATCTTCCCTCGGGGGGATACTCTTCGTGGAAGGATAATTTAATTAAAGTTTTCCTGTTTGTAATTGCGTGCCAGAGATGAGAGCAAGATGGGCATACACTTCTTTGTCCTAGTATTTTTCCCCTTCATACAATGGTGGAACAAACCGTCATGAAACCTATTGTTGAAGAAACCTTTGGTGAGTGTGGCAAAGGTTTCAGGGAAGAGAGAGAGAGAGAGAGAGAGAGAGAGAGAGAGAGAGAGAGAGAGAGAGAGAGAGAGAGACAGAGACAGAGAGAGAGAGAGAGAAAGTAAAACTAAAGAAAACCTATGACAACATGGACCATACTGCCTCCCCCACAGCGGACGCAGTCAATGACCAATACCTTCCCCAGCCGTCTACTCCAAGCTTGTTACCAAGCTGGTCTCGCCTTTTGCGAGCCTCTCCGTTATCTATTATTAAATCCCATCAGCTCAGGTAATTGCTCCGAGCATTATTGATAAGTTATTGAAAGCAGGTCGCACTCGGGGTGCAAATATTGTGGCTGTTACTAAATTCCTGCATGGGTTTCACGAATTAATTGCGTTTTGTTTCCGAGATCTTGATTACTGGAGGCGGTGTTGCTTGCCTCTTGTGTGTGTGTGTATATTTCCATGTATTTTTTTTTTGTCAGTCAGCTTTGTATATCGTTATCTGTGTCTTTGTCTGTGTCTCTACCTGTGGGTCTTGTCTGTTTGTCTGGTTCGACTGTGGTCTTGTTTTTACAACGGCGCTGCGTGACTTTTCGACTTTGAAAGAGATTCTTAAAGGTTGAGGAAGCCTCACCAACCTCTCAGGAAGATCTGTGGGAGACGCCGGAAGGCTTAAGTATGCTCGGGGAGACTTAGAGAAACTTCAGTGAATTCAGTGGCATTTAGATTGGTTTTAAGAGACTTAATTAGACTCAAAGACACCGAAGATGATGCAAAAAAAAAAATCGACACAGAAAACTTTATAAAATCTGTGAGAAATTCATCAGATTTCAGAAACATTTAGCCAGATTAAAGAGTCTCGGCAGCCCTCAGGAAGACTAGGCAGACCAGAAGACAGCAAAGAAGCTCAAAGAAACTAAGAAAAACTCACGAAAGTTTGTGAAGACTGAACGAAATGGATTAATAATGTGACCGAAACATCACTGAAGAACTTGAACATCGTTTCCATCCTCCACACCCCGTGGAGATTTAAACACACAAACAAAAGAACAGTATTCATTAATGTTCAGTAACGGTATCGATATAACTAAATTTGGAAACTGAACCAGGCCTAGGTAGGCATTATGAAATTCCGGGGGTAGGCATACCGTTATATATATATATATATATATATATATTATATATATATATATATATATATATATATATATATATATATATATCTCTTCACAAGTTCTCAGTTTTACAGAAATGAGTAGGAAGTCCAGGTAGATTCGTTCAAGGGAACGACTCCAGCTAGAGTCATTTCATGGTCCATGTGAGTAGTAGGCACCGCGTTGTACCATGGACCACGGTTCGTAACCCTGTCTATTCTTTTGTCTGCTCACTCATCCGTGTTTCTAGCTTCCAGCTGTGACTTCGTCTACCTGAGACCCTCTCTGGACTTACCCTGTCCATCCTGTGTATTCATCTTAGTATTTCATACATTGCAATCGTGTCATCCCTAGTCTTTCTGTCATCCAGTGTCATCAGGTATAGTTCCTTGAGCTTCTCCTTGTACTTCATACCTCTTAGCACTGGCACTAATCTCGTTGCAAACCTATGCAGCTTCTTGACATCCTCTATTAGATGTGGGTTCCATACTGGTGCTACATACTAGAAAACGGGCCTGACATATGCCATGTATAGGGTCGTGAATGCTTCCTTGTTATGGTTCCTGAAAACTTCCCTTAAATTTGTCAGTCTCACATTTGCTGCAGCTTTTTATTCGGCTGGTGTATTCCTCATGAGATATGCTCGAAGGTATGCTCACCCTAAGGTGCCTTCCCTTCAATAAAGTCTAACAGTCTTTGTCTCTTGAGCCCGTGTTCTGTTTCATGCCGTCTTTGCCTTTCCCCGATTTTCATAAATTTGCATTTCCTGGGATTAAATTCTATCAGCCACTTCTCGGACCAATCCTGATGCAGTTTCTTCAGATCCGTTTGTAGTCTTTCCTGGTCTGCTCCTCTCAGTATTCTCATCAGCTTAACATCAGTGAAAAGCGACACCTCTCACTAATTCTTCGTGTGTTTGTGTGTACTCACACAAACAGGGATCGATTCAGTGTATGTGTGTACTCACCTATTTGTGGTTGCAGGGGTCGATTCACAGCTCCTGGCCCCGCCTCTTCGCTGTGTGCGTGTATGTGTGTAATTTAAACGAGTTAAACGTATTTAGTAAATAGCAAGAAGCGAGGTTTGCTCTGGAAATCTCCACCCAGCCTGAGGTTGGTGGTGAATCCAGAGGAAGGGTAAGGAACGGGAGCCTGCCACTGCGACCACTAAGTGGTGATGGGGCAGATCTTGGAGGCTTCGACACTGGATACCATTTCACGGGTGAAGGCAGAAGGGCCATCCTGCAAAGTCCCAGAGAATTCGAGACTAAACGGAGGAGAAATTTCTCGGGCATCTGGATAAAAGGCACAGTGGTAATTTATGGATAATTTTTTTTTTTTTTTTACGAATGGGATATTTACGAAATTTGAAATCTATTGATGTTTATATGTTGAAAAACTGATTTTAAAAGATCCTGAGTTTGATTCTTATAATTTAGTGGCCGGAATGTTATTATAGTTAGTAATTACTACATCTATAATTAGTTCCATTTTGAAATCGTGAACTAGCGAATAAACTCATATGTAAAAATTTCTTCGTGATATAGCTATTTTAACTTAAGCTATTGTAATATTTCTCCGTAATATAGCTGATGTTAATTTATGTTGTTGTAACAATGGAAGTTTATTGAAATAAACAGTTAAGTTTATTGAAATAAACAGTTCGGCAGTACTTCAGTTTTCACGATGTGTTGGGCACGTGATCACTTCAAACCTATGATTATTTCTGACAAATAAAATATTAGCTCTTTGTAATGGTTTTTCCCGTTCTCAAAGCGTTGTTGCGCAGCTTCCTGCAGTCTTGACGCTGTTATCTAACACTGTGTTGCGTATAACACACAACACACGCAGAGATAGAAACACGACATAAACAAGAGGACCACAGTGGACAAAGGAAGCGACACAGAGAGCAATCAGCAGCCAAGCAAAGCTTCTAATATTAAAGGATTTGAACCACAGGAAAATAAACGAGGGAGGGAGAGCCTACCAACATGGGGGACGGGCGCCAGTAACATGCAAAACAAGAACTAACAAAAGACAAAAGTAATAAGGCTGATGAATCAGCAACTGTAAAAAAAAATGGAAAAGTATGTTCACATCGAACAAATTGTGAATAAAATATTGGAAGGCGATTGTAGCCAGCAGACTGGCAGTACTGAGCCTCGAACCTCTGGTTGAGGTGAGACAAGAGAGTCAGAGAGAGAGAGAGGAGAGGAAGCTGTGAAAAGCATTTTGAGCTGTGAGACCATTCAGCGCTCTTGGCAATGTAAAGTCAATACGACCAAGAATTCTAAAGGTAAGCGTATGTAGCACAACATAAAAGCAACTTACACGAAGGAGATAAAGAAAGAACACTAGGCTTTTGTTGACTAGCCTATCTGGCAAGGAATCTTAAAAAAGAAAGAGTGGGAAATTGATGGTAGGAAGTGCACGAGATGATGGAAGGTCATGCCAAAAGGTGTAAGGAGAGTCGAAGAAAGAATTGTTCTAAAACGATACGATTGAAAATATTAAAAAATAGAGCCAATGGTTTTCAACGTTAAGGAAGCGGGGGCTGGCTGATTGAATTCAGGGATAATTTTCTCGGATTTTTGAGATGAAAGAAGCTGTATATGAATAGTATACAATATGAAATAAAGAGATGTAAGATCTAATGGTTATAATCATAACCATATTTATTAAAGGAGTGGATCGGTAAGCCAGCGGAAGGCTTCGGTCAGATGACCAAACGCTCCAGCTGCGAGTCGTCATCTGACTACAACCAGGAAACACTTGCCCTGTCTCCTGACAAACCTTACTTAACCTTATGAATTAAAGATGCACAGTTATTTCACATGTGTGTAATTCTTCAACGAAAGAGGTTGTGTTTGAAGGAATACAAGAATACCATTTGTCGGATTATTGAGCCTCAGAAAGCTTAAAATAATCATAACTACGATAATAACCAACGTGAAAAATACAGTCGAAGCTTTAACCAGAGTTGAAGAGATTCTGAAATGGTAAAACAATGATAATGTGTGAACGAAAATCAGTCGAAGCTTTAATGAGATACATAGAGACTAAAATAAGGAACAGAGGGGAATGGAAAAAATACAGAATATGGAGGAAGACAAAGATGACTGACTTGACTCAAGCAAAACATGTAACATTGATGCTAAGAGACTGGTTAATAATAATAATAATAATAATAATAATAATAATAATAATAATAATAATAATAATAATAATAAACCAGTAAGATATATTTGACACGGAGGTTTCTTATAAGGAAAAGCTTATCCTAATGCAAGGCTTCTCGGGCAGAGAAGCTGTCTCATAGTCATGTCAGATGAGAGCTTTGAAAAAACAAAACATTAACATAAAAAAAATAGGAAAGAGGAGTACCAAACTAAAAAAAAACAGTAGGTGTTTCACAGTGGGAAGCATTGATGGGGGAAAAGGGGGAGGAAAGGTCACACAAATAGACAGCAATGAAACTACTGGAAGAGTAACCACTGAAAAAATTAGGAGGCAGAAGAAATATTTCCTACACACACACACACACACACACACACACACACACACACACACACACACGTTAGAATTATAATCATCCCTTCGTACTGATTCTTCTCACTTGCTCTAAGCGAGACCAGACTTTTCGGGGCCTCATAGCTGCACTTGTCTTGCTGAGTCATATTTGTGGCTCCTAGATAACGTGATAACACTTCAGTTGAAGCTGTTATCATGGCTCTGCTCGCTTGCTACTATCACTGTCTTGTTATCTTGAACACTTCCCTCTTATGCATAACTTTTTATATTCTTCATTTTTATCTATGTAAAATAAATAGCATTAATAGTCTTGGATGAATTAGTAATATATTTTATAACAACTGTTTTTATGTAATAATAATAATAATAATAATAATAATAATAATAATAATAATAATAAATACTACTCTTACTACTATTCCTAGTAATAATAATAATAAATAATAATAATTTTAATAATTATTATAATAATATTGCAGCCCTCTATCACATTTCCCATCTCCCTATTTATTCGTTTCTTCCTTCCTCTGCTTCCTTCCTCCAGCTACTCTTTTTCCAGGTCTTACGTGTCTTCCACGTCCTCTCTTCCATGCACATCGTTTCCGTGTAATTAAATCTTTCCAGTCCATGCTGGAAAAAATATTTCTGTTTCCTGTTTCCTCCTCTGCCGTTGCTTCTCCTTGTGTCTCTTTTCCAGCTTTTTTTTTTATTCATTTCCGTTCATTCCTCTTCCCAAGAGAGGAGGTCACCAACAGTCTAGCTGTACACAGACTTGGCTACGAGGAGAGAAGGGAGGTTCAGGCCTTCACCACTGCTAGAGTGGTAGGGAAAGCTTTCCCTGTGCTTGTCTTTACTTAACAGCTGTCGCCGACACGCTGGTGTATTTAATGAGCAGGAACCAACCACGATACTATGACTGAGTGTTAGTGGTGAAGTGTTCCAGCCACGGTACTATGACTGTGTGTTAGTGGTGAAGTGTTCCAGCCACGGTAATATGACTGTGTTAGTGGTGAAGTGTTCCAGCCACGGTAATATGACTGTGGCTTAGTTGTGAACTGTTCCAGCCACTGTACTATGACTGCGTCTTAGTGGCGTTCCAGCCACGGTACTATGACAGTGTGTTAGTGGTGTTCCAGCCACGGTACTATGACTGTGTTAGAGGTGTTCCAGCCACGGATCTATGACTGTGTGTTAGTGGTGAAGTGTTCCAGCCACGTTAATATGACTGTGTGTTAGTGGTGTTCCAGCCACTGTACTATGACTGTTAGTGGTGAAGTGTTCCAGCCACGGTACTATGACTGTGTGTTAGTGGTGAAGTGTTCCAGCCACGTTACTATGACTGTGTGTTAATGGTGTTCCAGCCACTGTACTATGCGTGTTAGTGGTGTTCCAGCCACGGTACTATGACTGTGTGTTAGTGGTGTTCCAGCCACGGTACTATGACTGTGTGTTAGTGGTGAAGTGTTCCAGCCACGGTACTATGACTGTGTGCTAGTGGTGAAGTGTTCCAGCCACGTTACTATGACTGTGTGTTAGTAGTGTTCCAGCCACGGTACTATGACTGTGTGTTAGTGGTGTTCCAGCCACGGTACTATGACTGTGTGTTAGTGGTGTTCCAGCCACGGCACTATGACTGTGTTAGAGGTGTTCCAGCCACGGATCTATGACTGTGTTAGTGGTGAAGTGTTCCAGCCACGTTAATGTGACTGTGTGTTAGTGGTGTTCCAGCCACGGTACTATGACTGTTAGTGGTGAAGTGTTCCAGCCACGGTACTATGACTGTGTGTTAGTGGCGAAGTGTTCCAGCCACGTTACTATGACTGTGTGTTAGTGGTGTTCCAGCCACTGTACTATGACTGCGTTAGTGGTGTTCCAGCCACGGTACTATGACTGTGTGTTAGTGGTGAAGTGTTCCAGCCACGGTACTATGACTGTATGCTAGTGGTGAAGTGTTCCAGCGACGTTACTATGACTGTGTGTTAGTGGTGTTCCAGCCACGTTACTATGTGTGTTAATGGTGTTCCAGGCACGGCACTATGACTGTTAGTGGTGAAGTGTTCTAGCCACGGTACTATGATTGTGTGTTAGTAGTATTCCAGCCACTGTACTATGACTGCGTGTTAGTGGTGTTCCAGCCACGGTACTATGACTGTGTGTTAGTGGTGTTCCAGCCACTGTACTATGACTGCGTGTTAGTGGTGTTCCAGCCACGGTACTATGACTGTGTGTTAGTGGTGTTCCAGCCACGGTACTATGACTGTGTGTTAGTGGTGAAGTGTTCCAGCCACGTTACTATGACTGTGTGTTAGTGGTGTTCCAGCCACTGTACTATGACTGCGTGTTAGTGGTATTCCAGCCACGGTACTATGACTGTGTGTTAGTGGTGTTCCAGCCACGGTACTATGACTGTGTGCTAGTGGTGAAGTGTTCCAGCCACGTTACTATGACTGTGTTTTAGTGGTGTTCCAGCCACGGTACTATGTGTGTTAATGGTGAAGTGTTCCAGCCACGGTACTATGACTGTGTGCTAGTGGTGAAGTGTTCCAGCCACGTTACTATGACTGTGTTAGTGGTGTTCCAGCCACGTTACTATGTGTGTTAATGGTGTTCCAGGCACGGTATTATGACTGTTAGTGGTGAAGTGTTCTAGCCACGGTACAATGACTGTGTGTTAGTGGTGTTCCAGCCACAGTACTATGACTGTGTTAGTGGTGTTCCAGCCACGGTACTATGACTGTGTGTTAGTTATGTTCTAGCCACTGTACGATGTATGTTAGAGGTGTTCCAGATACGGCACTGTGAATTATTCTCCAGGTAAGACACTGTTCTTTTCTGGACTCCTGTTCAGTCAGAGTGAGAAGCGCAGATACTTCATCTGTCTTAGTCTTGCGTGACTGTTCAACTGCAGCTCAGACGAGGTTCAGGCCGGCGCTTCGGGAAACGACGAACTTCTGACCCAAAACAGAGAAACACGGATCAAGGAAAAAGAAAATTTTCAGTGTCTTTAGGCCTAGGCGATCTATGGATCGCCAATTCCATGAATTTAGAAGTTCTTTACATAGATTGTCGTCATTATTCAAGCCAGAATGATACGTACTTTTTTTTATTTCTTCGCAGTGCATGTATGTATGTATGTACAGGGATGTACAGCTCACAGTGTATGTACACTGAGCGGTGTGTTCTCAGCGTACATGCGCTTGTGTCAACGCTTAAGCTTGTATCTTTTCACTGAATTTACACTAAAATTGTAAAAATTCTCAGTGTAAATATTAATGTTACTACTATTGCTACTATATTTTTTATTACCTCTAGTACCTCTACTTCTACTATTACTACTACTACTACTACTACTAATAATAATAATAATAATAATAATAATAATAATAATAGTAAACAAACCATACCACGGGCGGGGATAGAACCCGCGATCAGAGAGTTCTATCCCCGCCCGTGGTATGGTTTGTTTTCAATCGTGTCATTACGATTTCGTGAGTCAGTAATAATAGTAATATCGTTACTGTTTAATTCTGCTACTAACACAGTGTGCCAAGGTATTGAGAGAGAGAGAGAGAGAGAGAGAGAGAGAGCTATCTCACCCCTACACACCCAGTAGGATGATAAATAAAGAAGATCACTGTACGGTGACCTTAACTGCCAATAACAACAGCAGAACGTATGTTATCCTGGGCCGGATAACACGCTGAGAGAGAGAGAGAGAGAGAGAAAGGGGGAACGGAGGTGATATATAACAGCTAACCAGGATTATTAAGCTATCATTTCTCAGCATAACAATTATAAAGAGAAGCAGGGAAGCAAATCTCCCCTTCTTAAGGACTGAGAAGAATGCTCTCTTTCTCTCTCTCGCTCTCTCTCTCTCGCTCTCTTTCGCACTTGTACATGTATTGAAGAGTGAGGCAGTTGTACCAGTTTTGAACAATAAAACACCTGTACAAGTGTTTCATTCTTCGACTTGACAGAAGTTTAGGACGGATGGCAACGTAGTGTTGAATTCCCTCTCTTAGGCACGACGTTTGAGTGGGTCGTTCCAGCCACAATACTGTGACCTTTCATTCTCCATTCGGTTAGTCGCTGTTTCGTGATGCTTTTCGCTCGTCAGAACGTCTTGTTCAATAGACACTGTGTCCTGCAGGAACTGCGTCAGGATACACTCGTCCTGTTTCCTGACAAACCTAACCTAACTGTGAAGGACCTGCGTCAGGTAACGCTTATCCGTTTCCTGACAAACCTTACCTAACCTAACCTAACCTACCTGTATCCTGCAGGAACTCTTCACATTACCCTGCCATCTCCTTGCCAACAACAAGACAGACTTCACTAACTTACTAAGAGAGAAAATTGCATTATGGCTTAAGCTAATAACGCACCCAAATTCTCCAGTAGAAAGTTATGGCCATTACTGAGTCTCACCAGATAATATCAGGGCTGCTGTGCTTTCGTCTCTCCATCATCAGACTCGAGAATGTGTTTTTTTTTTTTTTTGGTCATGCGGTAAGACTGGGGTTTTCCCGTTTGTTTTGCACCCGTGATCACTGAGTCCTTCCATGCATTTCAAGTTCCTAGTTGCTGGGGTTTATTTGTTGGGTTCACATGATGCTTATACAGAGAACACCTGGTTATTGAAGTCACCTTCCCTTCCATGTTGTTGCATTTTATGCTTCACTTTCTCTTTGTAGCTTTTGTTTCTTTGTCCCTTTTCGAATGCTCTTCCTCCTCCTCTTCTTCCTGTTCTTCCTGGACGTCCTCTCCTCTTCCTCCTCCTCTTCCTCCTCCTCCTCCTACTCTTCCTCCTCATCTCCCCTGGAGCTGGAACACACACACACACTATACACACACACACACACACACACACACACACACACGACATGTGCCTAGGACAAAATGGTAACTAACACACACACACACACACACACACACTCCTACTCTTCCTTACAATTACGAAAAAAAACATTTGTCAGTGTAATTTGTGCAATACCTTCGTTGTGCTGGTACTACGTACAAATTTCTGGGAGTGGAAATTTTGTAGAAATGTTTCTATTTCTGGCTCTGGAGAAATTGTTGGTGCTTACAACTTTATCAAGAGCGTTTTGAACTTTGGTGAGTGTGGGAGAGTGGGAGATGGGATGGGTGCAAGAGAGGGCTAATGAGGTCGAGAGAGTGGGTGAGTGTGGGGAGGAAGCTAGCGAATGTGGGAGAGGAAGATGGGGTTAGTATGGGAGAGAGGGAGCTGGTGAGTGTAGGAGACAGGGGGGAAAATGAGGTGAGTGAGAGATAGAATAAGGGAGAAAGGAAAGTGCAGCGGAAAAGATTAGGAGGTGAAATGGAGGAGGGTGGAAGGCAGAGTGATAGAGAGAGAGAAAGAGAGAGAGAGAGAGAGAGAGAGAGAGAGAGAGAGAGAGAGAGAGAGAGAGAGAGAGAGAGAGAGAGAGAGAGAGAGAGAGTTCGAATGAGTGTTGCAGAACAGAAATCATTGATTTTCAGAGACATCACAGCACACACACACTCACCACCATAATCACCAACATGAACCCAACACATCCTCTCCAACATCGCCAAACATCACCATCACTCTCATCACACATTAAGTAGTTAAATTTTTTCTTCGTTTGGAAGCAACATCGAACATTTCTCATACCAACCTAGCGATGAGAAACATTCCCAGGACGCCTGAGATCTTTTGTAAAAATTTAGAAGACAGTGTTTACCGGAACAGCGAGGCAGTGACATACAGATAGATAGATATATAGATAGATAAATAGATAGACAGACAGACAGATAGATAGATAGATAGATAGATAGATTTTGGCCTGGAATTCTCAAGAAATGTTAAAATTGGTTATTTGGTTAATCATAGCTGCTTACAAGTTTTTTGAGTTAGTCATCCATTATATATGTGGTTTTTGTGTCCTCCCATCTGATGATGTGCTTTCTTGGTTTGATATATTGGAAAGTGGCAAAACTTTCTCGTGCATAGTTAACAGTCCGCTTGTGTTCCGAGGTTCTGGTAGTGAGACGTCATCCAGCCTCCCTCACATAGACAATAGTAATTGTTATAAGTAGAGGCTATGTCAAGGAAAGACTGGGGGTTGCAGCCCCCCAAAATTACCTCAGCCCCCTCCCACCGAAATAAAATAAATCAATAATGATAAAGGCGCTTTAAAACTGGTCTCATAGTCTCTCCTTCCAATCATAATCCATTACCCCCCTCCCCACAGTATAAAAAATTCGACGCCTCTGGCTACATTGTGTTTTGAAGAATCTTGGTGTTCTTACATTAACCAGTTTTTTAAGTGTTTTCGAAACAAAAGCTTTTGTTAAGTTTGCCTGGGACTCTAGATGGTCATATCAACCAAATTTCCGCTGTAGTTTCCATTCCAGAATAGAAGCGAGAAGCTGCCGTCAATGACGGGTTCTCTTCTCCACATGTATAGTATACATTACTGACAACCTGAAACTGGAAGAGAGTTGATATATAATCCTACCGTCTTCTAGTTATGTCCTTGAATTTGTACTGACGAAGCCACTGGATGGCGAAACGTCTACAGTGAAGATACCCAGATGTCGGACATGTGTCTAATTCTCCTCTTTCTTTTCTTCTGTGTCCTTTTTGTAAGAGTTTTTGGCTTCCACTGGATGGCGAAACGTCTACAGTGAAGATACCCAGATGTCGGACATGTGTCTAATTCTCTCTTTCTTTTCTTCTGGTCTTTTTGTAAGAGTTTTTGGCTTCCACTGGATGGCGAAACGTCTACAGTGAAGATACCCAGATGTCGGACATGTGTCTAATTCTCCTCTTTCTTTTCTTCTGTGTCTTTTTTGTAAGAGTTTTTGGCTTGCTCTGGAAGCCCAGCCAAGATTAACCTAGACAGACATTCCAGTATGGCAAAGTGTTCTTCGTGCGAGACATAAATAACCATTATTGACGTGAACTATTTATTATGTAATGATGACGGTCGGGCTTTGGATATATTATTAATCTTTCTGTGTGTGTGAAGGAGTCAACAAGCTGTAATGTGTGTGTGTGAAGGAGTCAACAAGGTGTAATCTGTGTGTGTGAAGGAGTCAACAAGGTGTAATCTGTGTGTGTGAAGGAGTCAACAAGGTGTAATCTGTGTGTGTGAAGGAGTCAACAAGCTGTAATCTGTGTGTGTGTGAAGGAGGAGTCACCAAGTCAAAATCTATGTGTGTGTCACCAAGCCGCTGTGAGTACTGAAGATCACCACCCTTCACTGTCCTTTCATATACACCTAAATTATACACTAGCGTTCAGCTGCCTGCTTGGTCAGCCTCAAAGCATCGACCACCGGACGGAGGGTCAAGCCTCCACTGCTGCTTGCTTTGAATGACCCCAAAGAATCACGACGCTTCCCACAGAGAATTCCAGAGCCCTTCACCGCTATCAAGGAACCCCTTTCACGTACCACACTGAAATTAAAAAAAATTAACGAAAATATAAAAAAAAAATTAAATGTATCCTCGTTGGCAAAAAGGGAATAAAAAACGAGGTATTTCGTAGCACCATAAGTCATCGCTCAGCGGGAGCCAGCTTCCTACCTGATGATTTATATACACCCACTTAGCATGACACAATTCACTGAGCCTGACGAATGGTGCGTCTCAGCAGCCTGTCAGCCTGCCGTTGTTGCCATGCTGCGTACCTGTGCGCGAGACTCCGCTGGCTCTCGATGTCGGAAATGATCCTCGTTAGCCTCGCAGCTCGCCTGAGATAACGTCCTAAATTTACTCGCAACAGGAAAGACAATTGTGAATATGAATAACCCCTTTTGAGGCCTAGTATCTTAGGCCATATGTGTATGGGAGCACAATAAACTAGCCACTACCCTCAACTGGATAGATACAGGGTATACAATAAACTAGCCACTACCCTCAACTGGATAGATACAGGGTACACAATAAACTAGCCACTACCATCAACTGGATAGATACAGGGTACATAATAAACTAGCCACTACCATCAACTGGATAGATACAGGGTACACAATAAACTAGCCACTACCATCAACTGGATAGATACAGGGTACACAATAAACTAGCCACTACCATCAACTGGATAGATACAGGGTACACAATAAATTAGCCACTACCATCCACAGGATAGACGTCATCTTAACTCTAGTAAGAGAACAGAGGTTACCTAGTCTTACCTACCAACTAGCATAGAAGGTTAGAAAGTGTTAACTTGATGCTAGCACAGAGATTATGTACATGAAAGTATCAGTATATTTTCAATTCAACTGAATTCACGGGCAGAGAACCACATTATCCTGTACGTTATTCTGTCGTCCAGCACCGTCCGTGTCGTACCTACCCCGTGTCGTCCAGCACCGTCCGTGTCGTACCTACTCAGTGTCGTCCAGTACCGTCCGTGTCGTCTAGCACCGTCCGTGTCGCACCGTACCTACCCCGCCTCTCCCAGCTACCCACCCATCACATTTCACTATCATTACCTTAATAGTATACAGTACCGACAAGATGGGAAATTAGATACATGTGCAACACTTAGGTGTTCCGGGGGTCAACGCCCCCCCCGACCCGGTCCAAGACCATGCTTTGAAAACATTTTACCAACTAAATGGTCAAAAAAAAAAATGCCCCTCGATATTTCAGTTTTTTTTAAAAACTGTCACTAAAATCTTATGGCATTTCTGCGATATTTTTTTTCAGAATTTTTTTCATGTCATTACAGAAACGATTTGTGATGGCTTCTGTGTTTTCTGTGCATCGTTCTGTAAGGCCAAGGGATTGATACCCTCATCTGCTTCTGGGTATGATTCATCAAGGCAGAGGGACTCATTACCCCATCTTCATCTGGATGGTTCAGCAGAGTTCAGGGACTGGTCACCTCATCTTCTACTGTCATCGTATATTAATTAACTTTGTACTGAATTAGAAAGTCACTGTTGGCGAAACGTTCTCAAATACAGGTACTAAGGTGTTGTACATGTGTCTAATTTCTCACTCGACAGACACCTACTTACGGGTACGTGACCAGAGGCAACAGGTGTGAAGAAACACGCCCACCATCTCCACCCGCCCAGGAATCGACTCAAGTTCCTTCAGTTGCGTTCTCTCAGCCAGCCAGGACAACACTATGTGTGGGGACCAGCTGTTAGCTTGGCTGCTCATATTGTATATGAATGGTATACAATACCGACAAGATTGAGAATTAAACACATGTTGCAACATCTGGGTATCTTTATTTATACACGTTTCGCCATCCAGTGGCTTTATCAATACAAATTCCAGGACATAATGGAATGACTGTAGAATTATATACAAAGACGAGATATAGTCTTTCAGTCTTGAAGATGGTAAAAAGTGCCGTAGTTGTACAGTATTCTCATTAGATCCTTTAATTTGTATTGATAAAGCCAGTGGATGGCGAAAAGTCTACAGATAAAGATACACAGATGTTACGCATGTGCTAATTCTTCATGTTGTCGGTACTGTATACCATACAACTTGTGAGACACTGCAACATATGGAATCTTGGTCCAGAGGACATCTCTATAACATTCTTACTTACCTCCACTGAGGAATCCCTCCAAGCAGTGATAATATCTTCGTCTGCTGCACGTCCCTCACCTGATGCCAGTATATAAGCTCTTTACCAACTCCAAAACTAAGGGACTAATTACCTCTTCCTTTGTATATAGTTCTACAGTCTTCCCATTATGTCTTTGAATTTATATTGATAAAGCCACTAGATGGCGAAACGTCTACAAGTATAGATACCCAGATGTTGCACATGTTTCTAATGTTGTGTTGTGTTGAGGTGATGGCTACACATCACAACACGCCTCGTGTGCTCTACACCCTCACGGTGCTGCTGGTATCGACACACACTGCCACCCCGAGGCTCAATATATCAATTTCATTTACTCGGAGAATTGCAAATGGAAATTTCCGGCTAAATTCCACAGACAGCCATTTATCCTGGGTTGGCAACCCGCGGTTATTGGCAGCCACAACGAAATGTGATGAATGGAGAGTTTTAACACGAGGGCGGGAACCTTGCGCGTGTTTCTCAGACACACACACACACACATACTGTTAAACACATACATAAATATATGCATGACACGCACATATTTACACCTATTGGCCTTCCCAAATCTAACTAGTTTCCATAAAGAAACATTACTAGACTGTAAAACAAGCTTTTATTATTATTATTATTATTATTATTATTCATTGTAATGTTTTTCTGTACGCAAAATATAAGTATATCGAGCGCATCACATGACAGTCGATTCGTCACCGCTGGACTGACTTGAAATGTTTCACATGAAGGTGATGTTGCAGTATCTTACGTGATGCTATGTTTAGGTGACTATCCGAGGCCTTCCACAGGCTTCCCCGTCCACTCCCGCTAAAAATTACGGTTATATGATTATAAGGTCGTGGACACAGGTCAGCAGGAAAGGGGTAAGTTGAATATCGTTTGGAGAGGACGGTGATGGATAGGTCAAAGGGGGAGGTGGGAAACAGGGAGAAATATGCATTTAGCAACACACACCGCAGTGATTGTGTAGATTTAGGCCCTCGCATACATTTCTGATGTGACTCTCAGTGAGAGGGATCACTTGAAGGCTTGATGAATGAGTTGCTTTTCACAGTAGTTCCTTTTTATTTGTCATCTCTGTTCATTCAATTAACAGTTTTTCCCTTTCTCTCTCTCTCTCTCTCTCTCTCTCTCTCTCTCTTCTCTCTCTCTCCTCTTCTCTCTCTCTCTCTCTCTCTCTCCCTTTTCTCTCTCTCTCTCTCTCTCTCTCTCCTCTCTCGATGCCGAACCGGCAGCGTAATATCTTTTTTTCCATATGATGAACAGAATGGTTTGTTTTGGTCGTTTGCAAGAGTGTAAATTCCTGTTTGCCGTTAGAGTGGTAGAAAAGAAATGAAAAAGGAGGAACGAGGAATAGGAAAATAAAAGGGGACGAGGAGAAAGAGGAAAGAAGAGCAGGGCAAGTAGGAGGGAAATGAGGAAAAAACCAAAGAGTTATACGTAGAAAGGGAGAAAGAGAAGAATGTCGTACAAGATAAGATTTTGTAACGAATAGCCAATAATGATAATAATATTAATAATAATAATAACGACTAATAACAACAACAATAATAATAATAATAATAATAATAATAATAATAATAATAATAATAATAATAATAATAATAATAAAATAATAATAATAATAATAATAATAGAAATAATAATAATAATAATAGTTTATTATAATAATGACTATTATGAGAGGGAGAGGGAGAGAAAGAGAATAAACTTAAGCAATAAGTGCAGAGTGAAAGGTTCCACTAACTTGCCCTCAGAGTTCTCTCCGGGACAATAAAAATACACAAACAAAATCTTTCAGAGAGGAAAGGGGAGGGAGCGCCACCCCCCTGAGGGTCATATCAGTGGTCGAGAGGTCCTCGGAGGAGGTGAGCAGGTGGCCCTAATGACGAGTTATGACTCGCTAGTCAGAGGTACCTTGTTTTGGCAGTGCATTGGTTGCCCATAGTGGTGTTAATGGTAGTTCATGGTGCTTTTAATGGTCCATTATTATAAACAACACACACACACACACACATGCACAAGAGGTATGTGACGAACTCAACATGTACACCAACAAGTGCTGGATGAAATATACACAGCCGAGAAGGTGAAGAAGCTGCTATGTGAACTTGATACCTCAAAGGCGGTGGGACCAGACATCTCTCCGTGGGTCCTTAAAGAGGGAGCAGAGATGCTGTGTGTGCCACTAACAAAAATCTTCTACACATCCGCTGAAACTGGGCAACTACCTGAGGTATGGAAGATGGCAAATATAGTCCCAATTTTTAAGAAAGGAGACAGACACGAGGAATTAAACTACAGACCTGTGTCACTGACGTGTATAGTATGCAAAGTCATGGAGAAGATCATCAGGAGGAGAGTGGTGGAACACCTAGAAAGACACAACCAGTACTGTTTCAGGGACGGAAAATCCTGTGTCGCAAACCTACTGGAGTTTTATGACAGGGTGACAGCAGTAAGATAAGAGAGAGAGGGGTGGGTAGATTGCATTTTCCTGGACTGTAAAAAGGCGTTTGACACAGTTCCACACAAGAGATTAGTGTGAAAGCTGGAGGACCACTCAGGAATAACAGGGAAGGCACTACAATGGTTCAGGGAATACCTATCAGGAATACAACAGTGAGTCATGGTACCTGGCGAGGTGTCAGAGTGGGCGCCAGTGAAGAGTGGGGTAACACAGGAGTCAGTCCTAAGACCGGTGCTGTTTCTTGTATTTGTGAACGACATGACCAAAGGAATAGACTCAGAAGTGTCCCTGCTTGTAGATGACGTGAAGTTGATGAGAATTCAATCGGACGAGGACCAGGCAGAACTACAGTTGCTGGACAGGCTGAAGGCCTGGTCTAGCAACTGGCTCCTAGAGTTCAACCCCACCATGTGCAGAGTCATGAAGATTGGGGAAGAGCAAAGAAGACCGCAGACGGAGTACAATCTAGGGAGCCAGAGATTACAAACCACACTCAAGGAAGAGGATCTCCTGAGTGTGAGAGGCACATCTCCTGAGGCGAACATCAACCAAATAACTGCTGCAGCATATGGGCGCCTAGCAAACCTAAGAACAGCATTCCAACATCTCGATAAGAAATCGTTCAGAACCCTATACACTGTACGTTAGGCCCATACTGGAGTATGCAGCACAATTTTGGAACCCACACCTAGCCTAGCACGTACGGAAACGAGAGAAAGTACAAAGATTTGCAACAAGACTAGTCCCGGAGCTAAGGGGCATGCCCTACTAGGAGAAGGTAAGGGAAATCAACCTGACGACACTGGAGGACAGGAGATATAGGGAAACATGATAACGACATATAAAATACTGAGAGGAATCGACAAGGTGGACAGAGACATGATGTTCCAGGATGGGACATAGCAACAAGGTTTCACGGTTGGAAGTTGAAGACACAGATGAATCACAGGGCTGTTAGGAAGTATTCCTTTAGTCACAGAGTTGTCAGGAAGTGGAATAGTCTGGAAAGTGATGTAGTGGAGGCAGGATCCATACATAGCTTTAAGCAGAGGTATGATAAAGCTCATGGAGCAGGAAAAGTGACCTAGTAGCGACCAGCGAAGATGCGGGGATAGGAGCTATAAATCGACCCCTGCAACCACAACTAGGTGAGTACAACTAGGCGAGTACACACACACACACACACACACACACACACACACACACACACACACACCACACACACACATATATATATATAATATATATATATATATATAATATAATATATAATTATATATATATATACATGAAGTTAAGTTTCCCACCACTAAATCGCAGATGGCGTCCACTCTCCTACCCTCACCTGTCTGTGGGATAATTACCTTCACTCTTATCTCACCTTTAATTACTGTTGGAGAAGCCTCCCGCCTTCTGCGTTCACCCTCCACAGGAAGGAGAACGAGCACATTCACCTGATTTATCCTCACGCACCAGTTTTGTTTCCTTACTTTATAGTCAGAATTTGCATCTCGTAGAGGTTCTTCTTATCCTTCCTAGACCAGCAGCACTCTCCTCTTATCCCTCCTCGTGTGTGTGTATGTGTGTGTGTGTGTGTGCGTGTGTGTGAGTGCGAGGGGGGTTCAGCTCACATATTTGTAAGTATAAGGGGGGGGGAGAGGTCGAATCCCAGCTCCTGGGCCTGTCTCAACAAGTCTCTATTTAGGTTCATTCTCTCTCTCTCTCTCTCTCTCTCTCTCTCTCCTCTCTCTCTCTCTCTCTCTCTCTCTCTCTCTCTCTCTCTCTCTCTCTCTCCTGCTTTCATGAGCCCAGTCGGACTTTTTGTTAAATTTGCGCATGGGTCCTGCCTCTACCACGTCACCGTCCGGATCATTTCACTTCCTGATTACTCTGAGGCTGAAAAAAATACTAACTGACATCCGTAACTCATCTGTTTTTTTTTTTTTAACAACTTCCAACTGTGCTCTCGTGTTCCTGTTTCCCGTTTCTCGAACAGTCTGTCCCTGTGAACATTAATACGTAATTCCTTTCAATATTTTGTACATCGATATTATGTCTTCGCTATTGGTCCTCTCCTCATACTGTCATGAGGTTCAAAACTCCTAGTGTTTCCTCATACTGGCATTCTTTTCCTATTGCTTCAGAGGCTTGGTCAGATGTGGGTTCCATGCTAGTGCTGCATACTCCAGGATGGGCGTCACATCCTCCGTAACATAGTGTCAAGAGTGACTCTTTGTTGACAGCCTTGAAAGCTAAATTTACGTTTACCAGACGAGCATTGGTTGCTCAGATCAGTTGCTCGATACTGTGCTCACTCTGAGTAAGTGAGTTTTACAGCCTTCTTCCCCAGAGCCTGCATTCCGTGTCTGGTCTTGTTTGCTTTTCCGCAATTTTCACAACTTTGCACTTGCTGGGGATAAATTCCAATAATCACTTGTTAGTCCAGTTCTGCAGCTTATCGAAGGCCTGTTGTAGGTTTTCCTTGTCCTCTCGTTCTTCGGGAATAAATTAGACTGTTTCTGCCGTCAGGTCCCATTTCTGACTTAAGTTGAAGCTTGTCTTGCCACACTGTGTTTCATTCCTCTTAGCTGTTCCTCGATACATTGCACCGCCTTTCCTGTTATTCTGATGTTCCTGTCTCTTGTGTGGTATTATGTAAGAAAGCTTCCTATAGTCAAAAAATATGAGTCTACCATCCCTCTTTCTTCCCTGCTTCTCTCTCGCTAACTAGTCATAAAACTCTAGCATGATATGAAATAGAATTCACCATTTCTAAAACCCTGCTGCTCTATGTGGACCTGGTCCATTCCAGGTGCTAAACCACTATTCTGACAATTCATATCAGTGACTCTGGCCTGTGGTTCAATGTTATCTGTGTCCCCTCTCTTAACTGTGTGTGAGTGAGAGAGAGAATCACAAAAGTCCTTGACATTAACGATGTCTCCAGTCACTGGTAATTCAGCTCATGTTCATCACCGCCACACTGTAATATAGAGACAGATTGCTTCCCTTTCTGTGGTTCCTGGCTTCTCCGTACAACTTTAGGACACGGGAACACAGGATTCCAAATCAATTACCCGTAATAACCAAGATACCAAGTGTAAAGCCAGGTAAATCGCCCTTGGTTCAGAATTAATCAGTGTTGTAAATACAGACTTAGTGAGGAGACTTAAGGGTGATAGTGAGGAAACTTAAGGATGATAGTGAGGAGACTTAAGGGTGATAGTGAGGAGACTTAAGGGTGATAGTGAGGAGACTTAAGGGTGATAGTGAGAAGACATGATGGGTGATAGTCAGGAGACATAAGGGTGATAGTGAGAAGACAGTATGGGTGATTAGTAGGAGACTTATGAATTGCAATGAGGAATTAGGTGCAGGAAGAGACATAATAAATGTCTTGTATATCTTGTGTTGGTCTCCTGTAACACTGGCTAGTGGAAAGGTGATGTCCGTGTGGTGATTTGAAGGGTGTGGTACAGGTGGCTGTGCGGGTAGTGGATTAGAAGTGGTTTACAGTAGTGGATTGAGATATGCAGTGGTGTTGTAATGAACAGTAGGGCAGATTGTGGTGATGGTTGTATGGCAACTAAGGGTGATGGTATATTGGTGTAAACTTAGGGTTGGTGTAGGAAGCATGCAATGCGGGTTGTGTGAGGTGCTGACTTAGAGTGTGGTGCAGGTAGAGTGATGGTGGGGATAATAGTGTAGGTGACTGTATGATGTGGCGTACTTTAGCGATCTGTGTTACGAGTGATGGTGATACTGTGTGGAGTGTGATACTGTAATGACGATGGTAATACTAAGAAGGTTGTAATACTGTAGTGACGATGGTGATACTGTATCACGCTGTGTTACGTAGTGCGATGGTGTTATGTAGTGACGGCGACGTTACTATAGTGACGATGGTGTACTGTAGGACGCTGTTGTTACTGGTATGACGCTGGTGATACGCAGTAGACCTGGTGTTCGGGCAGTGAGCGTGTGTTACTGGTAGGAACAGTGTGATATGTAGTGACGTGGTGTTAGTAGTGACACTGGTGATATGTAGTATCGGTGATACGTAGTGCGCGGTGTTAGTAATGCGCTGGTGATACTGCAGTTTGACGCTGGTGTTATGTAGTGACACTAGTGATATGTAGTGACGTGGGGTTACTATAGTGTCGGTGATACTGTAGTGACGCGTGTTACTATAGTGACGCTGGTGATACTGTAGTGACGCTGGTGATACTGCAGTGACGCTGTTGTTACTGTAGTGACACTGGTGATACTGTAGTGACGCTGGTGTTACTATAGTGACGCTGGTGATACTGTAGTGACGCCGGTGTTACTGTAATGACGCTGGTGATACTGCAGTGACGCTGGTGTTACTGTAGTGTCGGTGGTGATACTGTAGTGACGCCGGTGTTACTGTAATGACGCTGGTGATACTGTAGTGACGCTGGTGTTACTGTAGTGACGCTGGTGTTACTGTAGTGTCGGTGGTGATACTGTAGTGACGCCGGTGTTACTGTAATGACGCTGGTGATACTGTAGTGACGCTGGTGTTACTGTAGTGACGCTGGTGTTACTGTAGTGCGGGTGATACTGTAGTACGCGTGTTATGTAATGACGTTGGTGATACTGTAGTGACGCTGGTGTTACTGTAGTGACGCTGGTGTTACTGTAGTGACGCTGGTGTTACTGTAGTGACGCTGGTGTTACTGTAGTGAAGATAGCAAACAAAAAATCTACAAAAAGAAACTGACGATCACAGTAGCAGAAACGTCTGAATTAGGAGAAAACGTCGCCTGACGAACACTTCGAAAGTAGCCGAGAAGAACATTCGGGTAAATCACCTGTCAAACCTCGATGTTCCTGTAGCCAGTATCAGCGTGATGGCAGCCTCTGGCCTTCTCACCGCACTGGCTGTACAGTCCCTCTTGAGGAAAACGCAATTACCTAACACGGTTAGGTTAGCTCAGGCTCACTGAGGACTTTGGTTCATCTCGCTAACAACATCAGAGATGACGTTGCAACGGGGAGGTAGCTAAAGCAAATGCGTAAGTCTACACTTTCGCATGCGGAAGTACAGGTAAACGCATGAGATACAACGGACACTAATACTAGACAATGATCCATTGTTTCAGATGGACGTATGAAGTGCTATGGACTGTAATTACTAGGACAAACAATGACAAAGGGACTCAGGTAGGGGTGTGAAATGCGAGGGACTGCAACCGCTACAGCAAACAGTGGCGCACACCCCTCACGAGGATGGTTGGGTAGCCTTGTTATGCTGCGCCAGAGTGAGGTGATGTTAGAGGTGATAACTTCGCTCGCTTCTGCGAGAACAAGTTCGTTCGTTCCAACGCGAGGCCTTTCACGATGTACCGTTAAGCGAGAATCTGAGGATACTCACTCCATCATTGACGCCATGCACTCCACCACTGACGCCACGCACTCCATCATTCCTATTCCAGGTATAGAGAAGTCATTCCCATTCCAAGTGTAGATAAGTGACTCCCATTCCAGGTGTAGAGAAGTGATTCCCATTCCAGGTGTAGAGAAGTCATTTCCCATTCCAGGTGTAGATAAGTGACTCCCATTCCAGGTGTAGAGAAGTGATTCCCATTCCAGGTGTAGAGAAGTGACTCCCATTCCAGGTGTAGATACGTAATTCCCATTTCAGGTGTAAAGGAGAAGTCATTCCCATTCCAGGTGTAGGGGAGTCATTCCTATTCCAGGTATAGAGAAGTCATTCCCATTCCAGGTGTAGATGAGAAATCACAACTCCGGAGACTTTCATAATCATAAATAAGTGTTTAGCAGATTATCTGATGATTGATAACACGAAGAGTCTGGCAAACCTTTCCCTCAGTTCCTGGCACGTCTTCCCTCAGTGCCTGGCACATCTACTCTCAGTGCCTGACAAACCTTTCCTCAGTGCCTGGCACGTCTTCCCTCAGTGCCTGGCAGATCTACCCTTAGTGCCTGACAGACCTTCCCTCAGTGCCTAGCGGAGTTTGCCTTAGTACTAATAATGAACTCATATGTAAGAGTGCCAAGTGCCTGCCACACCTACCCTCAGAGCCAATTCCAGGAGTAGCACAGTGTGAGCACACTGTGCAGCACACAGTACATCACATAGTACATCACATAGTACATCACACAGTACATCACACAGTACATCACAGTACATCACACAGTACATCACACAGTACATCACGCTAACCATCACAACACGATGACATACATAATATCCTCAAAACTTCGGCTTCATGACTCAAGAACCTTATCTTGAAATATATGAAATTCAATAGTAAATTCTACCAGTACAAAAAAAAAAAAAAGACTATCCAGTATACTAAGAAAAACCAAGTTACATTTTTTTAATCGACAGAATTACAAACTATTTTACACTCGAATTTCACGATTCTAACAGCAATAAATTGTTTGTCGACACTGAAACATAAACAGCAAAATTTCTCCAATAATATACAATTAATACGTCATTAGCTAGCGCTTGTGGCAACCAATTGTTTCAGTATTTCCGTTATATTATTATTTTTTTATCGATGGATTGGCTGAATTTATGTTACAGCGAAGAAACGACTTTTTTCTTTCCTCGTGTAATTAACTCGTTTTATCTATCTATTCATGCAGCTTTTTCTCTTAATCACAGGTTTTTCATACGGTGTATCGATCATTAAATCCAGGTACAGAAAATTTTTAAATTAGAAGGCAGCAGCAGCAGTATATGCCGATCCTGGAATGGGACATTTCTACCTTGTATAATTGATAATTACTATTTTTGATTTTTCGTAGGCAGTAATATTTTCAACGATAATGTTGAGTCCTGATGGATTTCTAACGTCATTATTTTTATTATTATTGTTGTTATTATTATTATTATTATTATTATTATTATTATTATTATTATTATTATTATTATTATTATTATTATTATTATTATTATTATCACAAATAGCCCACACTAAGGAAAGATAATTTACGCTACGTTTCGGTCCGACTTACTATTTAAAAATCACATTGTGATTTGTAAATGGTCCAACGGACCGAAATATCGTCGTGCTGCGGTTTTTTTTTATTTTCCAGTCACAGGATTGTGCCTTTTATTATAATAATAATAATAATAATAATAATTTATTTTATTATTATTTTTTATTTTTTTATTATTATTATTGTAAATTTAGAGTGAGTCCTTGTGATTTTCCTTAGTAAATTCTATCAAGTTGACGATGAAAATTATTATTTTTTGAACCTATGAAAAATTTCCTTCGTGAGACCAAAAATAAAAAAAAAAAAAAAAAAAATCAACCAAACTTTAACCAACTCAGGTCAATTAGGTCAAGTTGGGTTAGGTTTGCTAACTTTTTTTTTGGACTAACGAACGAGAAACCTCTTTCCTGTCTTCTTACGCTACCTACTTAATGCGGAAAAATTTTACATAAGGCATATCTTTTAAACCAAAACACATGTTCTCATTCCTTTTTTAGCCATTGTAATAATATATTATTACAAAAATAATATTATTATTTTTTATTATTATTATTATTATTATTTTTAAATTTTTATTAGTATATTATTATTTTTATTTTTATTATTGTTATGGGAAGAGATACTCAAAAGAATGTTCATTGACAAACATGGTTAAGGCTTCATTTTAATTCTGTGTTTGGAAGCATACACACACACACCATTCACAACACACAAAAACCCACAAGCACACACACCCCACACGACGCACACCCCCCCACAACACACACACGCACAAAACCCCCCCCCCACACACACACACACACACGCACACACCCCCCCACACACACACACACACATCTCACATACACACACACAAACACATACATACACAACAAACCCCCACATACACACACATACACACACACACACATTCCAACACACCAAAACACACCCCACACACCACACATTCACATACCACACACACACACACACACCACACACGCACACACACCCGTACAACACAAAAACACACACACAACCACACACACAAACACACACACACACACACACACAACACACCACACACACAAAACACACCACCACCACACACAAACACACACCACACACAACACACACACACCACACAACAGGGGTTGAACCAAAAGAACAATAAAGATCGGGGCCGGGGAAGAAACCGGGTGAACCAAGAAAAATAACAAAAATGTTAACGTGACCCCCCCCCCCCCTTTTCAAAGAACGACAAGCTGGAAAAACCCACACACACAACACACACACACACAAACACGTGTACACGAAACAAAAGTGACACACAAACAAAGTGTACACAATTAATTTTATATAGTATATATTAGTGATTTTAAAAAGGGAAAATTGATTTTAAAAAAAAAATTTTTATAATTTTCAAAAGAAGCGAAGCCTAGTGTGACCCCAAACCCCATACACCCACACACACCCACACACAGCCCACACACCCACACCCCCCAACACACCCCACACACACCCACACCACCCACAAACCCCACAACCCACCCAACACACACACCCAAAAACACACCCCACACACCCCCCCAACACACCCACCCCCGCACACCCGCACCCCCCACACACACACACCACACACACCACACACACACACACACACACACACACACACACACACACACACACACACACCCACACACACACAACAACACACCACACACACAAACACACAACACACACAACACATCACCACACCATCACACACACACATCACACACACACACCCACACAACACACACTCACACACACACACACCCCACACACACATCACACCACACACACACACACATAACACACACACACACACACACACACACACACACACACACACACACACACACACACACACACACACACACCAACACCAACACACACACCCACACACACAAACCCACACACATCACACCACACATCACAAAACACACACACACACACAATCCACACACACATCACACACACATCACACACCCCACACACACACACACACACACACACCACACACACACACACAACATCACACCCACACCACACCACACACCAACACACACCACACACACACATCACCACACACACACACACACCACACACACACACACACACAACACACACACACACCACACACCACCCCAACCACACACACACCCCAACCACACCACATACACACACACACACACACACACACACACACACACACCCCACACACACGGGGGGGGGAACTGTCAAGGGGTAAAAACAATAAGGGTTTTAAACCCTTTCCATAAAAGAAATGAAATTATCGGGGAAGTTTTCGAGTTTATTTTTGAAGGAACAAAAAAGTTCAACTTTATCAACTGTAAAACCCAACATTTTTTTTATCAAATTTCACATTAAACGCAAAATATATATGATGGTATAACTTTTTATATAATTTAACAAAAACGTGGAATAATATGATGGTAAACTATTCTAAAATTTCATAATAACGTTGAATTTTTTGATGGTATAACTATTCTATATAATTCATAAAACTTAGAAATATTATAGGGTATAACATTCTATATAATTCAAAATAACGTTTGAATAATTTTATGATGGTAAAAACCATTCTAATAATTTTTCAAATAACTTTAAAATATATTATGATGGATAACATTCTTTTCTTTTAGGTCTGTCCACGGGAAATCGACACCACCCAACCCTTCTAGGTAAGGGGGGTGCCTGAGCCGACCTTTAGCCATAAACTGCACCCATTACCCCCCCTTGGGGCGGGATGGGGGAAACCGAGAGGCCTAGCTTTGGCTAGCCGGGGACGTTGGGCCCAAAGATGAGGAGGACTTGGCTCCCCCCATGGGAGACTTAGGGCCAGAACACTCCCAAAAAGGGAGCCAAGGCCCGGGCCCCACTTGGAAAACCCGGGCCGGGAATACCGGGTAACTTTAAAATAAAATGTCACACACACAACCTTAGTGAATGGGGTAAGGAAAAGGGAAGGCCTCAGTCTGATGGCCAAAAGCTCCAGCTGCATTCTCAATGAATCACGACACCACCAACCCTTCTAGGGTAGGGGAGGTGCCTGAGTCCGAGCCTTTACTCATAAGACTGTCATTCCCATTAGCCCCCCTTGGGCGGGGTTTGGGAGACCAGAGAGGCCTACTTTTTGGCTAGGCCCCGGGGGCAGTTTTTGGCCCAAAAATGAGGGCACTTGCCCCCCCCATGGGGGAAATTAGTCTCAGACATCCCTAAAGAGGACCAAGGCCGGGCCCCCCCTTGGAAAAAAGGCCCGGGCCGGGGAATACCGGCAATCTTTTAAAAATAAAAAACTTCAATGAATGGACACCATGCCCCCTCCCCTTTTAAGGTAGGGTAGGTGGGCCGTGCCCCACTCTCACCACAAACTGCTTTCCCCTTAGGGCCCCTTGGGGCGGGGAGGCAGACCCGAGAGGCCCAGCTTGGCTAGGCCGGGACAGTTGGGCCCTAAGTGGGAGGACTTTTGGGCCCTTCCCATGGGGGGAAATTTGGTCTCAGAACTCCCAAAAGGGAGCCAAGCCGGGCCACCACTTGGAAAAACCCCGGCCGGGAGAATACCGGGTAATCTTTAATAATAATAAAATAAAATAATCTTCATATGACTAAGACTTCGAGTCAGGAAACACTTGTCTTGTTTCCTGACAAACCTTTCCACTCCTAACCTAGCAGCAGAATAAAGTCGTCGAATGATCTCTTTAAATGAAGCATTGATGTAACATTGACTAAAAATACACAAAGGTGACATTACATTATATTTGCGTGCCGTTGAAGACTGTAAGTCTCATAGTACAGTAGGTTTCCTATGGTAATTTCTTGTCTTGTTCCCTCCTTTTAGTACCCAAACACTTCTCTCTCTGTCTCTCTGTCTCTGTCTCTGTCTCTGTCTCTCTCTCTCTCTCTCTCTCTCTCTCTCTCTCTCTCTCTCTCTCCTCTCTCTCTCTCTCTCTCTCTCTTTTATTTCCTCCTCGGTTCTTTCCCAGTTTGTCTCACACTCTTCCCACACACATGTGCACACAAAATTATGAAAATCTGGTCCAAGGAGCAGCTATTTTGCCGCACTTCTCTAAAATATTGTATAATGTAGCAACACAAACACTGCCTCGACCAGGCGAGTTAACATCTTATATAGGCTTAAAGATTATTTATTTTATTAATAAAGAGTGCACACACACACACTCTCTCTATCTCTCTCTCTCTCTCTCTCTCTCTCTCTCTCTCTCTCTCTCTCTCTCTCTCTCTCTCTCTCTTTCTCTCTCTTTCTCTCTCTCTCTCTCTCTCTCTCTCTCTCTCTTTCTCTTTCTCTCTCTTTCTCTCTCTCTCTCTTCTCTTCTCTCTCTCTCTATCTCTCTTCTCTCTCTCTCTCTCATCTCTTCTCTCTCTCTCTCATTCTCAACACACACAGCCAACACACACACATACACACATAACACTATACACACACATTCACAAACACACTTTCACACACACCACACATTCACAACACATTCACACACAAAAACATTCACACACACACTCACACACACACACACAACACATCATCTTCTCTGTCTCTCTCTTCTCTCTCTCTCTTTCTCTCTCTGCTCTCTCTTATCTCTCTTTTCTCTTTCTCTTTCTCTCTCTTTCTCTCTCTCTCTCTCTACTCCTCTCTCTCTCTCTCTCTTCTCTTTCTCTCTTCTCTTCTCTCTTCTCTCTCTATCTCTCTCTCTCTCTCTCTCTCTCTCTTCTCTCTCTCTCACACAAAACACACACATACACACATTACAACATACACACATTACACTAAACACACATTCACACACACACAACATTCACACACACATTCACACACACACACACACATCATAATACTTTCACAAACACACACATTCACACACACACATTCTCACACACACACTCACGTGCACATACATACAGGAATAGTGTCTAATCGACATGTGCCTGGACCTTATGGTAACTAACTTCACGTTTGGCAATTAATTTGAAAGGATTTCTTGTCGACTACCCTGACTTATTGATTTTTAATAAACCCTATAGACGAAATGCTTGACACTAAGTGGCGTAATGAAGAGGAGAGAGGAAATTGCTCATAACTAAAATAGGAATGATGATCAAAGTAGTACATCGTAGAGAGATTTAAAGTCCTGAATACTATTCTACGCATTAATGGTTTGAGGTCCAGAATACTACTCAAAAATGAGAGGATTGAGTTTGGAATCCATCAACACACGAGTGGGTAAAATTTTGAATAGCACTCAACACAGGATAGATCTGAGGTTCAAAATACATACTGCTCAATACACGAGGGACAGACACCACCAGATCCATCTATTGACTACCAAAAACACTAATATCTCCGTGGAACATATACGAATAACTACTAAACAATTTCAGTTTTAAGCCGCTAAAACACGTTGAAAATACACTTTACGAATCTCTAACCCCGTGAGGGTCGTTCAGCGCCACGGTCCAGGGAGGCTGGCTGCTAGCAGTTCCTGAAACGCGTCGAGAGCAAGTAACTGTTAAATTTCACGACCTACTGATGCAATAATGTTCGTGGAATTACCGACATTATGTTACGTAATAAGGACACAAGTACAACTAATGTGAATTGCGGGGCATCGATGCGCTCTCCAGGAGCTTTAGGTCAGGTCGTTACTTGGTGATCAAGGGGAGACCGAAATCGTCGAGCTGTGGCTGTCTGATTTATGCCTTTGATGACATGGTCTAGTTTACTTGGATTTATAGCCTATAGCAATACCGTGGAGGAATCAGTATGGCTGTGCATTCTCTCTCCACCCACCAACAAGTATACTTTAATAACTGAAAGAGAAATTAAAATTAACTCTCAACGTTATATACACCGAGATATATACACCACCTGATGTGTATTATGTATATCCTTTGGTTATATAAGTGGTTGTACTGCTCCATCGGCATTATCAATTTTATTCAGAATAAGAGACAAACACGCAAAATTAATTTCCGAAAACTAGGCTATATGAACTTTTTACTGAATATATAAAATACGTATCAGTAAAAGCAAAAAAAATAAATGATACAGAAATGTCAGGTAATCAGAAGCGAATTTTCGAATTTGAGTGAACGGGGAAAAGGTCGGAAGGTAAAAGTGAATAGAAATGCACGAGAGACGACTCAGAAATTGCAATTATTAAAATGATGACAAATGATGCGCTAGGGAAGGGAATGTAGAAGGAGAATCTTGACGAGATGGAGACCTCTCCACAGATGGTGTGATGGAGGAGGGAGGGAAATGGCGTGCACTGATGGAGGTGGAGGGAGTTGTGATGTGAACTGTTGAAAAGTGAGGAAGATTGTTGTGTATTGTTAGAGAGGGGTGGGAAAGGAGACTGGTGTGCACTATTGGAGGAGGGAGGGAAGGAGTTTGTGTGCACTGTTGGAAGAGGGAGGGAGATTGCGTGCACTGTTGAAGGAGGGAGGTAGATGGTGTGCAATGTTGGAGGAGGAGGGGAGAGATTTGGGTTGCACTGTTGAAGAGGAGAGGGTGAATGATGGTGTTACACGATGGTGGAAGGAGGGAGGGAGTTGGTGTGCACTGTTGGAGGAAGGAGGGAGGGAGATGGTGTGCACTGTTGGAGACTGCACTGTTGAAGTAGAGAGGGAATTGTGTGCATTGTTGGAGGGAGGGAGATTGTATGCAATGTTGGAGGGAGGGAGGTGGTATGCAGTGGTTTGAAAACAAGCTCCTGGCCTAGCTTGTCAAAAATAGGACGGCATTTACTTGTTGCATGACTCCTGGTCTTTCTTCATACCTACTCTTGAATCTGTGCATGGTATTTGCCTCAATCACCTCCCCAGTCAGCTCATTCCCTTTATTTACCATCGTAGTCTAATGAGGTAATTCCTAAACATCCCGTGGACCATCTATGTTCACAGCTTCCGTTTTGTGCCAACCTTCACAATTGCGTCTTCTCTTTTTAAACAGTCTGGCCCACAGTCTGCTTTGTCTGTAGCATCTGAGTATCTGTTCGTCTTTTTTATGTCTCCTCTGGTAGTTTTCCAAGTAAAAGAAGTAAATCTAAATTATATATATTTATTATATATATATTTATGTTATATATATATTATATATATATATATGATATATATTTTATTATATATTTATATATATTATATATATATATTATATATATATATAGAAAAAACACATGGCGGGAGTAGAATGGTAGAATGATAGCTCTAGGCTTTCGTGTTGCATTCAACACATAATCAGGAGCTTGTAAAATGTAGTAAAGAGGAGGATTTGTCTCAGCAAGTACGATCCCAAAGGACGTCGTCATTTGATTGCAATCAATCGAAGAAGGCCTAGAGCTATCATTCTACTCCCCTTAGTTGTTTTGTATAAACTAAACTAACTCTATATATATATATATATATTATATATTATATATATATATATATATTTATTATATTTATATTTAGTTTATATATTATTTATTTATATATTATATAAGGTGGCAGAAGGGGCTCGATCCGCATGAGTTAAATGGGTGACCGCGCTCTACCGACAACTAACCCAGGCCTTTTCATGACAGAAGGATTCGGATGGTATTAATTTATGTGGTATTGTGTGTGTGGAAGAGTGCGTATTCTCCCCATGTCATATTCCACTAAGGCACCAATAACTATCGTTACATTTGTCGGCTGCCTGTGGGGGCACATTTTTACGCTGCGTCAGAGGGAATTGGAAAAAAAAAAAAATAACGGTTGTTGGAGAAATTCTGTTCAATTTCCCCGGCTGGGACCTGTTACCTGCCATGGCTTCATTAATTTTGATAACGAACTTTTTTCGTCGCGTTCTTTCGTTGGCTTCACAAACGATAATAGTATTCTAAGTGGACTGCGGCTGGAGACGATGTCAGTGAAGGAATGTGTACAGTATTGAAGGTGGGAGGCACGCCATGATTAGTCTCCTAACAAGAGGAGGAAGTGTCTCTTGTTGATAGGTGAAGGGAGAAAACACAAATAACTGTCGTCCCTAACAGAAGGTAGAAGTGCACTTCTCGCAGAAGGTGGGAGGAAGCCACATGATTACTCTCCCTAACAAGAGATAGAGAAGCCACGTCCTATGCTACGTGAAGTAGGTGATTCTAACAACCCAGGCAAAAGTGAATCTCGTGGAGAATACGCACATTACAAAACGTATACTCGAACGAACATACGAACGGTCTTGCACAAGCCAAGGCAGATGAATGCAAGAGAACTACAACGCCATAGATAACACAGCATGAACTCGAGGCGAAAAAAAACAGATGAAAAACGGGAAGGAGGTGGAGGGAGATAAAATAATGAAAACACTGTTCAAATTAAGAGGAGAGAGGGACGGCATGAAAGTGATCCGTCAGCAGACAGACATGATAGTGACAATGGTTGACTATTGGAAAAACTTTCCACTTTCAAGAGGCTTCCGACCAGTGTCATTCAGGAATTCCGGGCATTCCCGGCGCACGTCAGTCGTTGGGGAGAAGGGGGACGTACAGTCTTAACCGCGCCCCCCACACTCACTCGCGCAATGGTTAATACCCCAGTGTGAGAACATTCTGTCTTGGTATGGTGAGGGGTACACTCACACCCACACGCACAACCTGGGCCCTGGCGTTGGGCCAAGGGCTGTGAATCGCCCCTGCAACCACAATAGGTGAGACCAAACCATCACTCCACAACCCCACACACTCAACACAATATCCACCCAGTGATATAGGGATTACAGTGCAAAACAAAAAATGATACATATATTTGTAATTTTGGGAATTAAATTTGAGGAAAAAAATTTGATAGTAAAATGAAAAAGGTGCACAAGGATAGGACATGACAAATGCTTGAATTTAACCCCCCACCACTCGCATTAAAACATGCATTTTTTTATTTAAGGCTGGAGAATTATTATTATATATTCATTATTCTTACTATTGTTTTTATATATAATTATTATTACTATTATTTTATTATTTATTATTATTTAATTATTTTTATTATTATTCATCACTTTATTATTATCGGGAAGCGCTCCCTCTAAACACTTTTCGTGGTCACTAAGGCCTGAGAATGTGAGGTAATTAGGTTCCATCCGAGGATAAAGTGCCCTTCACTGAGGTGAGGTGATGGACGATTATTTAGATTTAAAACTTCTGTACGACCCGTATGGATTTAAGATTCATTATTATATAGTAATATTAATAATAATATTATTTAATAATCACAATTATAATTGAAAATAATAGTTCTGTGTCTCGATATAGCCTAAGGGCATCCGAGATATGAGCTGAGTCTGACTTCAACCCTTGTTTAGGTATTAAAGTAAGTCTTCTCTGGGTGATAAAAAGGTCACCTTGCTATCCTTCATGGACCCTCGTGTAGTCGATAGGCTTGAAACCCATTAACAAACAGACCAGATGTTTAAGTGACCTTTGTTTATCTTGCGTAGTAAGAGCCAAGGTTCGCTGTAAACTAGGCTTTATTTGGTTAATAGAAATACGTTGTACTAATTTTCTTAATTAGGCTAAAGCCTATTGACTGTTCACAAGGTCTATTATGGCTTCGTGTCACTTGATGATCCAAAACTAGTAAAGACTTATTTTAAGTCTTAAGGGGTTTAAAAGATAGATAGTTTCTAGCGTATAGACGCCGAAATAAACGTATAGTTAATTGGACGCCGAAGATTTACATTTCAAGGTGTATTTATGGACGTTACCCGGGGCGAGATTGTATTGTGGCGGGAAGATAAGATTCAGTAGCCAGAATGGGGCCCTATAACCTTATTTTTTTTCAAGGGGTGGCTCCCAGTCAGCCGGCGAAAGGCCCCGGTCAGAGAGACCAAAAGCTCAGCCGTGGGTCATCATATGACTAGTCCCGCGTCAGGTTAATACTTGTCTGTTTCTGATGAACCTTAACCTGACTTAGGAGTCAGGTGTACGTCAAATGAGGTACAGTAATATACAGGAGATTGCATTTGATGGGCTGGCTACGGCATTGTTTTCCTCAACTACTGTATTGTCAATGGTTAGCCAATTGAAAACGTCATTTGTTTTGCAATCAAACAGGGTGGAGTTGTGGGCCGAGGGCAGTTCCTAAACTTATCTCGTGATGTTGTCACTCTCTGGATTGACTAGTCTCACCTTTGTTCCATGATATAGTCTCTCACAGTTATTACGGTTGACGACCCGAAGTTATAATTATCCTATAGAAAAGTATACACCTTTTTTTTTTCATATTCAGGCAGTTTAACCATTGATTTAAGGCCAATATAAGATTGCGTTATCTTCCATAGTGATGTATTCAGATTTTAGTCAGCAATCTTACCATGACCGTGCTCTAACCCCTGACACCCGTGTTCTGACTTCCTGACAGTCGTGCTCTGACTGCTAGTATCGCATGTCTGACATCTAACATCTAAACAAATCACAGTTGACTCTCTCGGAGTTAAGGGGCATTTAAGAATGATACAGAAGCAATAGGGTGTGACCAATCATCCATTCATCGGACGTATTTGAATCTCAAGGAGTGTAGTAAAGAGTGAGTCTGTAAGCTAGAAGCCTTTTATTTGATTTGCTCCAATTTTCTCCTCATGGCAACTAAGGACAAAGGTATTACAGCAGCCGGCATTATTTTGTAAAAAAAAAAAAAATAAGGTTCAATAACAATAGGTGAGATTCAGTGGGAAGCTGGTTTTTTTTTTTGTTCGTGCTTTACAATCAGTGGAAAATTTCAAATTATACATAATAGCTTAAACAATGAAGGTGAGGCACCACGAATCGTAGCTCTGCTCATGTATCTTAAGTGTGGGTACACACACATACACACCTTCCACTGTTGTAATAAACTACGTGTTGGTACAAACACAACACCTTCACTGACTGGTTGTAATAACTTTTTTAAAACCTTGTGCTGTTTTCCGATAAAAATCACTGAAGTCTGTGATCTTGGACGCCCATCGCGTGAAATCGAAATGACAGCACTAAAAAAATGAAACAACGACCATCGTCAAGGGTATGTTTATTCATGACTTAACTGGTAATTGGGTTTGTTTAAAAGTTATAGACTACACAGAGGGGTAATCAGAGGCTTGAATTTAACTTGTGTACCAATATGTTCAGTAATACTTAATCCCTAGAGAAGAGGGCTTTAAAATAAACTCTGTGTATATGCTGTGAGACAAAAACCTCTCTGTGTATATTACATGAAAAAACAATATTTGCACTAGCGACATACACCTCTTTGTGTAAACTTCACTTCACTATGCTTAAGCAATTTTTTGAGTTAAAGCAGTAGAAAATATATTTGCTTATAACACTTACTGTTCTACAAATTTAGGTAATAATCCATACATGCTTTCATTTTAAAAATTTTGATGTCTAGTAATCCTATGCATATACAGATTAGTAATTAGTTAACTAGAATATGTTTTGAATATTGAACAGGAACATGACTCAAGTGCCCTGACAGGTGAAGGTTAAAGTAGGTTAAGAGTTTGTCAGGAAAACTAGCTCCTGAGCGGGTCATCATATTAAAACCAGCAGTCCAGTAAAACACTTGTCCTTCTTTCTTGACACTTTTACCTAATCTATCCACTTGGATATCGCACAACTGACCTTCGAGCCCTTGCCAAGAAGCATTGTCGTCTACCTGTCAATTTAAAAACTCAAGTCAAGCTGCTGCAGGAAGCTCTCTGTAAGTCAGGTGTCTAGTAGGTGCCCAGCTCCCGTTGACAGCCTTCAAACAGATAACTCTTTGACCTTTACCAGGTATTCTGATATCAATGAAGTGTTGCAGGAATTAAAATAGAACCAGAACAAGGAACACGTAGGTTCGATATTATTTGTCATACTGCTGTTATTATACGTTTAACTAATTTTTCTTTAAAACTCGTTTAAACCTCAACGTAAATGTTCGCGTCACAACTGCTGCTTTTTCTGTGTTGCGACTCCCAGGAGTTATCCGCCTCACGGCAGGGAATCCATCTTTCTCGTTTTTTTTTCTGAACCTTTCCTGAAACCTTGTCGGGCATGCTAGATCTGGCTTATTACTTTATCGGTTACACCAATCAAGAGGTGCAAAATGCAATAACCGATCGGTGTGGGTAATATGGAATGAATCTCATAGCCTTACCCCATATGTGTTTTTTGTCAATGAGGTTTTGACATCCAATAATGGCAAGGCTCAGCAACCAGGTGTATAGGGGTAAACAACATCACTAGGACTGTATGGAGTTCTTCAGTTTGTTTACTAGTTGGTTCCAATAAGTGGGTTAAAATCCCGTCGGCTACCACGAAGGCCATTATGGCACCTATGCAGTCACCAGTGAAGAATACTTTATTCCTTTAAAGAAGATTAAAATAATTTAATTCCTTTAAAGGGGATTACAATTAATACTAATCCCTTCAAAAGGGTATTTAAAATAAAGAACACCTCATATATATACACTGAGACTATACATCTCTTGGTGTATATATCGTGTTAACGACAGTTAATATTATCTTGTGAAACACAGTATTAGATAACAGAGAAAATACAAGCTCCAAGTACACTCGCCAGAGTAACATGCATTAGTGTCATAATGGTTACACATCTAAATGTATTTAATAATAAATATTGAATTATTTTTTTTCACTAATGTATTAGGACTGTGATTATTATTAATTGCCTCTGCAATATTGAAATTGAAAATCCGCTTAATCAATAATAAAACTCTTTCTATGAAAATATGTTAGAATTCTAATTTTACTTCTCAATTATAAGTATTATTTATTTAAAAGTTAGTTGTGGTTCTATATCATCAAATATTACAGTAGTGTTTTATGGCAGCTGGTGTGCGACAAAAATAATGATTAAAAGGCTTTATTAATGGAAAAAAAGTGAAATTTCAAAGTACGTTATGGCGTCAATATGATATGTGTCTATATACTATATATTTATATATTATATATATATATATATTTAATATATATATATATATATATATATATATATACCTATATATATACTTGCAGTGTTTATGCTTTCGCTCCAAGAGCCTCCAGAGAAATCAGTCACTCGGACTTGAATCACCACGGGCGTCACTTAACCAGATTTTCAATTTATATGCGGTTTCGGAATTAAGCGTGTTGTACATGTTCATAAAAAGTATTATTATTATTATTATTATTAATATTTTTTGTTTGTTATATTATTAATATTTAGTGTTATAAATAGTAGTTTAGTATGCGGGTTTGATTTCGTGGCATGGATGTGATTTACATAGATTGTGTATTAGGAGACAAAAGGTTTGGCTATCACGGGTCTGGAGTCAATTATTTTTTTTTTTAATTAGTTGGTTTTGATTCCGTCGACTCAATGTGATGGGAGTTCTATGCCTATGTTCAAGAACCCTTCACTATGGTATCAACCCCTTCACTTTGACCTTTCTTGCATAATCCTGTCCTTCGGGTCTGTATATTCATTCACAAATAAAACCCGTACATAAATGAGAGAAGAGAAACTCTTACGAACTGGGAGTATCGCATCGTGTGTACTGTTATAACATTCAGTAGACTACAGTATCCTCAAACGTTGTCTTCCAGACCTGAGTGTATATCTTTGGGGTATATTTAATAGAACAATAAAGGGCACAATACTGTGTCTGAAACATACCACAATAATCCCACAACATGGGAGAGAGAGAGTAGCTTACAACGGACGTTTCGGTCGGACTCGGAAATGTCCAAAGTCTCACGGTTTCGGTGTCGGTTCAGGTGTCTCTCTCCTATTTGTGGGGTTATTTTTTTGTATTGTTCCCAACCACAGAATTAGTGAATTTTTGTTCTTTCTGTTATATCCATAGATAGACACTTAAGTCTGGGAGGCGTTGGATGCCGTAGCTATGAACACAGGAGGAACGTGTGACGATATTAACCTGACGTCTCCCAGCTTCTGGCGGGAACATTTCTGCATTTTTTGATGTATGAAGCTCATCTGATATGTGGGATATGATGGGGGGGGAAACAGATATTTTGTTCCCACTGTGTATAACAGTAGGATGGTGACCACCGTGGGGCTCCCACAGTGTAGCCAGTATACAGAACAGAATAGCAGCACACTACAGTACAACCAATTTTTGTTCATTACGAAAAAAAAATTATTCATTTTCTGGTTTTGTGCATTTTTGTTTGGAGTTTAATTATTACATTCCTGGTATTGTATATACATGCTCGTAAGATTGCATCTTCATATATTCATACATTTCCCGTTAGCTGTGCAACTATATACAGTCCCGGAGCGTTGTTTTTACGTATATAAATTCCCCGTAGATGTGTACGTGTGGTATATTTTGATATTTCTGATGTGTTCAAATGTTTCTGCCGCACGATGCCACGCTGCTGCTGTGACCATTGTGCAAAGAAAAGATCGCGAAGTCGTTTTTTGCTCTCTTATCTCCCTCTATTTCACACGGCTTCCAATTACAATCCTTGCATATTCTGCTGGAAAAAAAATCTATTGAGCTTTGTGTGAACTTCCTACTCTACACGCGTTTGTATACTTGTTATTTTATTTTTCCTATCTTATAGAGCTCTTTGACATTCACTTAGGGTAATATGGATTATTATTTTTATTATTATTATTATTATTATTAATTATTATTATTTATTATAATTATTATTACTATTTTTATTATAGGGGGGAATTTTAAATGTTATCCACTTTTTTTTTTTAAATCACATGGAAAACGTCCATAAAAATGTGTCATTATTATTGGAAATATTTCGATTCAAGGAGTAGTTGGAGGACATATTTGACTTCAATTTTTAGCTAATATATGTAGATTATCACCACTTTTAATCGTAAATTGACAGCGATAAATTCAATTTTTCTAGACCAGCGCCTAGGCTACATGTGTAAGATTCGTACTGCCGCCGCCTCGCTCTATACTATATTTTGCGTATTATAATTTCTTGCGTTAACTTTTTATGCCCAGCGGTGAAGACATAAAAATGAATTCACGCCTGGAAAATTTGAATCTGGTTGGATAATTTTGCTGTTTGGTCCTCGATCAGCAGCACGAGCATTTACGCGAATATATTCTTTAACTTTTATTTTCATGACTTTATTTTAGTGCTCAGTTACATTTCATAGGACTACGATCTTCCTTTAGTAAACTTTCGTTAACACTAATTCTATTAACTTTCCAGGATGTTTCTGTTGGTCTGTTGTTGTGATGCTTTACGTTAGTCTTTTCTTTAATTATTGCGCGAGTTTGCGACTGGTCATGGAGGGAGAAAGAGAGAGTATCACTTACGCATCTGAACCTAAGATGAAGATCTGCTTCAGAGTGACAGGACGTTTGGTGGTGGGGTCATCTGTTGCATGTTTTCTCTCTCTCATCATGGGGAGGTTATTCTTTAATTCCTTGATCCAATGAGCCCATTTACAGTGCATCATGGCGAATCGTTAAGCAGATATTTATCATTATTTAATATATTCAGTTAGGCCGGGTATTCAGCGAGGATGGATTGATATTATGGAGGGGGCACCTCGCGTAAAACGAAACTGAAGAAAGGAAAGACTCCGCCCAGGGTCTTTTCCAAGTTGGTGACCGAGCGTTTTAAACCTGACGCCATTTTTATCAAATGAATGTACACACACACTCACACACACACAAACACACACACACTCATATAATATATATATATATATATATATATAGATATATATATATATATATATATATATATATTATATATATATATTTATATATATGTTTATGTTTTTTTCTGCAAATTGTATTTTGGTTTATTATTAAATGTTCAAATAGAATAAAACATATATAGGGGGTGGTAGGAGAAGAAATTATTTTCAACAGCTCAGGGGAGAACCTTGAGTTTTCTCTGAGGTACGTATTATTGTCTTCTATGATGATGAGGGTCCCATTCCAGCTATAGAGGTGGTACTTCCCGATATATATACAAAAAAAAAAATAAAATTTATATAAAAATTTTATATATTTTTATATTTTTAATATATATATATATATATAATTATTATTATATATATATATTTTATATTAATAAAACCATGGGGGAGTAGGAATGGTAGAATGATAGCTCTAGGCCTTTCGTGTTGCATTCAACACATAATCAGGAGCTTGTAAAACTGTAGAAAAGAGGAGGATGTCCAGCAAGTACGATCCCAAAGGACGTCGTCATTTGATTGCAACACGAAAGGCCTAGAGCTATCATTCTACTCCCTGTAGTTGTTTTGTATAAACTATAACTATATATATATATATATATATATATATATATATATATATATATATATATATTATATATATATATATATTATATATATATTATATATATATATATATATATAAGGTGGAGAAGGGGCTCGAACCGCAATGAGTAAATTGGGAGACCGACGCTCTACCGACAAACCTAACCCAGGCCTCTTACAAGAAGGATTCGGAGGTAATACTTAATGTGTGTATGTGTGTGTGGACGAGTGCGTATTCTCCCCATGTCATATTCCACTCAGACCAATAACTATCGTTACATTTGTCGGCTGCCTGCACATTTTTTACGCTGCGTCAGAGAGAATTGGAAAAAAAAAATAACGGTGTTGAGCATTCTGTCAATCATCCCCGCTGGGACCTGTACCTGCCATGGCTTCATTAATTTCTGATAACGAACTATTTTCGTCGCTTCTTTCGTTGGCTTCACAAACGAAAATAGTATCTAAGTGGCTGCGGCTGGAGACGAGTCAGTGAAGAATGTGTACAGTATTGAAGGTGGGAGGAAGCCATGATTAGTCTCCCTAACAAGAGGAGGAAGTGTCTCTTGTAGTAGGTGGGGAGAAACACAAATAACTGTCGTCCCTAACAGAAGGTAGAAGTGCACTCTCGCAGAAGGTGGGAGGAAGCCATGATTACTCTCCCTAAGAAGAGATAGAGAAGCCACGTCTATGCTAGTGAAAAAGGTTGATCTAAACACCCAGAAAGTGAACGATGGAGCCTACGCACCATTACAAACGTATACACGAACTAACATACGAACGGTCTTGCCACAAGCCAAGGCAGATGACTGAAGAGAACTACAAACGCCATAGATACACAGATGAACAGGGGAAAAACAGATGAACAAACGGGAGGAGGGGAGGGAGATAAAAAGGAACTGTTCAAATTAAGAGGAGAGGGACGGATGAAGTGTCCGTCAGCACACATGATAGTGACAATGGATGACTATTGGAAAACTTTCCACTTCAAGAGGTTCCGACAGTGTCATTCCCGGAATTCCCGGCATTCCCGGCGCACGTCAGTCGTTGGGGAGGAAGGGGGACGTACAGTATTCCCGGCCACAGGAATGTTAATACCCCAGTGAGAACATTCTGTCTTGGTATGGTGTGGGGTACACACACACACACCATCTGGGCCCTGGCGGGGCCAGGAGCTGTGAATCGACCCCTGCAACCACAAATAGGTGAGCACACACCACACACACACACTCAACAATATCCACACAGTGATATAGGGGATTACAGTGCAAACAAAAAATGATATATATTTGTATTTTGGGAATTAAATTTGAGGAAAAAATTTGATAGTAAATTGAAAAAGGTGCACAAGGATAGGAATGAACAATGTTGAATTTAACCCAGCATTAAAACATGCATTTTTTATATAAGGCTGGAGAATTATTATTATTATATCATTATTATTACTATTGTTATTATACTATAATAATTATTATTACTATAATTTTATTATTATTATTATTATTATTATTATTATTATTATTATTATTATTATTATTATTATTATTATCACTATTATTATTATCGGGAAGCGCTAAACACTTTTGGGTCACTCAGCGCCTGAGGAATGTGAGGTAATTAGGTTCCATCCGAGGATCAAGAGCCCTTCACTGGGAGAGGAAGATGACGATTATTTAGATTAAACTTCTGTACGACCCGTATGGATTTAAAGATCATTATTATATAGTAATAATAATAATAATTATATAATAATCACAATTATAATTGAAAATAATAGTTCTGTGTCCTCCGATATAGCCTAAGTCATCCGAGAATATGAGCTGAGTCTGACTTAAACCCTTGTTTAGGTATTAAAGTAAGTCTTCTCTGGTGATAAAAAGGTCACCTTGCATCCTTCATGACCCTCGTGTAGTCGACAGGCTTGAAACCCCATTAACCAACCAGCCAGATGTGTTAAGTGACCTTCTTAGTATCTTGCGTAGAAAGAGCCAAGGTTTCGCCTGTAAACTAGGCTTTATTTGGTTAATAGAAATACGTGTACTATTTTCTTAATTAGGCTTAAAGCCTATTGACTGTTCAAAGGTTATTAAGGCTTCGTGTCACTTGCTCCAAACTAGTAAAGACTATTTTAAGTCTTAAGGGTTAAAATAAACGTATAGCGTATAGACGCCGAAATAAACGTATAGTGTATAGACGCCGAGATTTACATTTCAAGGTGTATTTATGACGTACCGGGGCGAGCTTGTATTGAGGCGGGAAGAAAAGAGTCGTAAAGCCAGAATGGGTTTTAACCTATTTTTTTCAAGGGGTGGACCAGTAAGCCGGCGAAAGGCCCGGTCAGATGACCAAAAGCTCCAGCCGTGGGTCATCATATGACTAAGACCCGCGTCAGGAAAAAACTTGTCTTGTTTCCTGATGAACCTTACCTGACTTAGGAGTCAGGTGTGGCAATGAGGTACAGTATATACAGGAGATTGCATTTGATGGCTGGCTACGGCAATATGTTTTCCTCAACTACTGTATTGTCAAAGGCTTAGCCAATTGAAAAACATCCTTTGTTTGATCAACAGTGTGGGAAGTTGTGGGGAGGGCTGTTCCTAAACTTTCTCGTGATGTTGTCACTCTCTGGATTGACTAGTCTCACCTTTGTCCATATATAGTCTCTTCCACAGAATTATTAGTTGACGACCCGAAATTATAATATCTTGAAAGTATACACCTTTTTCATTTCAGCAGTTCTACCATGCATTTTAAGGCAATATAAGTTTTATCTACAAGAGATGTACTCAGATTTAGTCAGCCCAAACTTACCATGCCCGTGTCTAACCCTGACACCGTGTTGACTTCCTGACAGTCGTGTCTGACTTCTGTCATCCATGTCTGACATCTAACACAAACACATCACAGTTGACACTCGGAGTTAAGGGGATTTAAGAAGATACAGAAGCAATAGGGGTGACAATCATAATACATGGACGTATTTGACTTCAAGGAGTGTAGTAAAGAGTCGAGTCTGTAAGCTAGAAGCTAGTTAGTGATTGCTCCAATTTCTCCTCATGGCAAAAGCGGTATTACCAGCAGCCGGCATTATTTGTAAAAAAAAAAGAAGGTTCATAACAATAGCGTGAGATTCAGTGGGAAGTGTTGTTCGTGCTACCAATCAGTGGAAATTTCAATATACATAATAGCTTAAACATTGAAGGTGAGGCACACACGATCGTAGCTCTGCTCATATATCTACGTGTTGGTACACACACACACACTCCTTGTCACTGTTGTAAATAACTTTATAAAACCTTGTGCTGTTTTCCCTATAACATCACTGAAGTCAGTGATCTTGGACGCCCATCCGCGTGAAATCGAAATGACAGCACTAAAAAATGAACAACGACCATCTCAAGGGTATGATAAATCATGCCTTCGATGGTTAATTGGGTTTAAAAGTTATCGACTACACGAGGGTCATCGAGGCTGCATTTAACTTGTGTACCACAAGTCAGTAATACTTAATCCCTAGAAAGAGGGCTTAAAATAACTCAGTGTATATGCAGTGAGCAAACCTCTCTGTGTATATACATTGAAAAAACAATATATGCACTAAGCGACATACACCTCTTTGTGTAAAGCTTCACTCACTATGCTTAACGCAATTTTTTGAGTTTAAAGCAGTAGAAAATTATTTGCTTATACATTACTGTCTACAAATTTAATTAATAATCCATACATGCTTTCATTTTAAAATTTTGCATGTCTAGTAATCCTATGCTATATACGATTGGTAATTAGTTCACTAGAATATGTTTGATATTGAACAGGACATGACTCAAGTGCCCTGAAAGGTGAAGGTTAAAGTAGGTAAGTTTGTCAGGAAACAGCTCCAGTGGCGGGTCATCATATATAAAACAGCGTCAGAAAAACACTTGTCCTTTTTCTTGACACTCTTACCTAATCTATCCACATGGATACCACACTGACTTTCCGAGCCTAGCCAAAAAGCATTGTGTCTACAGTCACTTTAAAAGTCAAACTGCTGCAGGAAGCTCTCTGTAAGTCAGGTGTTAGTAGGTGCCAGCTCCCGTGACAGCTTCAAACGATAACTCAGTGACCTTTACAGTATTCTGATATCAATGAAGTGCTTGCAGGAATTAAAATAGAACCAGAACAAGGAACACGTAGTTGATATTATTGCTATGCTGTTATTATACGTTTAACTAATTTTTTTTAAACGTTTAAACTCAACGTAAATGTTCGCTTCACAAACTGCTGCATTCTGTTGGCTCCCAGTTATCCGCCTCACGGCAGGAATCCATCTTTCTCTTTTTTTTTTCTGAACCTTCCTAAACCCTTGCGGATGCTAGATCGGCTTATTACTTTATCGGTTACCACACTCAAGAGTGCAAAACGCAATAACCATCGGAGAGGCGTATGGAAAGAATCTCATAGCCTACATATGTGTATTTGTCAATGAGGTTTGACATCCAATATGGCAAGGCAGAACCCATGGTGTATAGGTAAACAACCTCAACTAGACTGATGGAGAATCTTCAGTTTGTTTACTAGTTGGTTCAATAAGTGGGTTAAAATCCCGTCGGCTACACGACGGCCATTATGGCACCTATGCATCCCCAGTGAAGAATATTTTTATTCCCTTTAAAAGAGATTAAAATAATTTAAATTTCCCTTTTAAAGGGGGGATTACAATAATACTAATCCCTTCAAATGGTATTAAAATAAACACTCATATATATACACTGAGACATATACATCTCTTGGTGTATATATCGTGTTAACGACAGTTAATATTATCTTGTGTAACACAGTATTAGATAACAGAGAAAATACAAGCACCAAAGTACACTCCAGAGTAACATGCCATTAGTGTATAATGAGTACACATCTAACTGTATTTAAAAAAAATGATTATCACTAATGTATTAGACTCGGATTATTAATAATTGCTCTGCAAATTGAATTGCAATCGCTTAATCCATAAAAACTCTTTACTATGAAAATATGTTAGAATATATTTATACTTCTCAATTATAATATTATTTATTAAAATTTAGTTGTGGTTCTATATCATCAAATTTACAGTAGAGTTTTATGCAGCTGTGCGACAAATAATGATTAAAATGGGCTTTTAAATTTAAAGAAAAAAAGTGAATTTTCAAAGTAATGTTATGGCGTAAAATGATAAGTGTATATATATATATATATATATATATATATATATATATATATATATATATATTTTATATATATATATATATATATATATATATATACATGCAGGTTTATGCTTCGCTCCAAGAGCCTCCCAGAGAAATCAGTCACTCGGACTTGAATCACCACGGGCGTCACTTACACGATTTTTAAATTATGCGGTTTCGAATTATGCGTGTTGTACATGTCATAAAAATTATTATTATTATTATTATTATTAATTTATTGTTTGTTATATTATTAATATTAGTAGTAATAATAGTAGTATGCGGGTTTTGAATTAGTGGCATGGATTACATGATTGTGTATTAGGATTACAAAGGTTTGGCTATCACGGGTCCCGAGTCAAATATTTTTTTTTTAATTAAGTTGGTTTGATCCGTCGATGAGATGGGAGTTCTAATGCCTATGTTCAAGAACCCTTCACTAGGTATCAACCCCTTCCCTTGACCTTTCTTGCATAATCCTGTCCTTCGGGTCTGTATATTCATTCACAAATAACCCGTACATAAAAGAGAGAAACTCTTACGAACTGGGAGACCTCAGCATCGTGATACTGTTAAACATTCAGTAGCTACAGTATCCTCAAACGTTGTCTTCCAGACCTGAGTGTATATCTATGGGTATATATAAAGAACAAAAAAGGCACAATACTGTGACTGAAACCATACACAAATAACCCACACATGGGAGAGAGAGAGAAGCTTACAACGACGTTTCGGTCCGACTCGGACCATTTACAAAGTCACACTGTTACGTTGTGGTACGGTTTCTCTCTCCTATTTGTGGGTTATTTTTGTATTGTTCCAACCACAGAATTGTGAATTTTAGTTCTTTCTGTATATCCATAGATATACACTTAAGTCTGGGAGGCCGTAGGATGCCGTAGCTACTGAACACAGAGGAACGTTTGACGATATTACCCTGAAGTCTCCCAGCTCTGGCGGACACATTTCAGCATTTGATGTATGAAGCTCATCCTGTATGATGGGATATGAGGGGGGGGAAACATATATTTTGTTCCCACTGTGTCATTATACAGTAGGATGGCAGACCACCGTGGGGCTCCCACAGTGTAGCCATTATACAGAACAGAATAGCAGCACACTACCAGTACACCCAATTTTGCTTCATTACGAAAAAAAAATATTCATTTTCTGGTTTTGTGTCATTAATGTTTGGATGTATACTTATATACATTCCCGTGTATATGTATATACATGCTCGTAGATTGCATTCATATACATACATTCCCGTAGTGTGCACGTATATACAGTCCCGGAGAGTGTATACGTATATACATCCCCGTAGATTGTGTACGTGTGTATATTTAGATATTTCTGAAGTGTAAATGTTTCTGCCGCACGCTGCCACTGCTGCTGTGACCATGTCGCAAAGAAAAGTCGGAAAGTCGTTTTTGCTCTCTCTATCTCCTCTATTCACACGGCCCAATACACTCCTTGCATATTCTGCAGGAAAAAATCTATTGAGCTTAGAGACTCCTCTCTACACGCGTTCTGTTTACTTGTTACTTTTATTTTCCTATCTTATAGAGCTCTTTGACATCTACTAGTAATATAGATTATTATTATTATTATTATTATTATTATTATTATTATTATTATTATTATTATTATTATTACTATTATTATTATAGGGGGAATTTTAAATGTATCACTTTTTTTTTTAAATCACATGAAACGTCCATAAAAATGTGCATTATTATTGAATATTTCGACCTTCAAGAGTAGTTGGAGACATATTTGACTTCAATTTTTAGCTAAAATATGTAGATTATCACACTTTTAATCGAAAATGACGATAAATTACAATTTTTCTAGACAGCGCCTAGGCTACTGTGTAGAACTTACTGCCGCCGCCTCGCTCTATACTATATTTTGCGTATTATAATTTCTTGCGTTACTTTTCTGCCCAGGGGAAGACATTAAAAATGAATCACCGCCTGGAAAACTTTGATTCTGGTTTGGATAATTTTGCTTGATTGGCCTCGATCAGCAGCACGAGCATTTACGGCGAATATATTCTTTACTTTTATTTTCATGACTTATTTTAGTCTCAGTTACAATTTTAGGACTACGATCTCCTTTAGTAACTTTCGTTAACACTAATTCTAATAACTTTTCCCGGCTGTTCCTGTTGGTCTGTTGTTGTGATGCTTTACGTTCGTCTTTTCTTTAATTATTGCGCGAGTTTTGCGACTGGTTCATGAGAGAAAGAGAGAGTATCCTTACGCATCTGAACCTAAGATTGAAGATCAGCTTCAGAGTGGACGGACGTTTGGTGGTGGTCATCTGGTTGCCATGCTCTTTCTCTCTCTCATCAAGGGGAGGTTATCTTTAATTCCTTGAATCAAGAGCCCTTTACCGGCATCAAGGCAATCGTAAGCAGATGATTTATCATTATTAATATTCAGTTAGGCCGGGTCCTTCAAGGAGGATGGATTGATAATGATGGAGGGGGCCACCTCGCCGTAAAGAACTGAAGAAAGACCCGCCCCGGGTCTTTTCCAGATGGTGACCCGGCGTTAAACCTGACTCCATTTTTATCAATGAATGTACACACACACACACACACACACACACCACACACACACACATATATATAATATATATATATATTATATATATATATATATATAATATATATATATATATATATATATATATAATATATATGTTTATGTTTTTTTCTGCAAATGTATTTTGTTTATTAATAAATGTTCACATAGAATAAAACATATATAGGGGTGGTAGGAGAAGAAAATATTCAAACAGCTCCGGGGAGAACCTTGAGTTTTCTCTGAGGTACGTTTATTGTCTTCTCTGAGGATGAGGGTCCCATTCCAGCTATAGAGGTGGTACTTCCCTATATATATACAAAAAAAAAAAAAAAAAAATATATATATATATATATATATATATATATATATATATATATATATATAACATTATATATATATATATATATATATATATATATATATATATATATATATATATATATTTTATATATATATTATATAGCTTACCTTGGCATGACATTGAGGTGAATGAGATTCATCCCAGGAGATAGAAATCTTATCACACTGTGCTGGGCAATCAGGGTGATACACAGGAGATGCGTCAATCTGTCTCTGCCTCTCTTCTCCACCTGTCTCCATAAACACCTGTTTCATCCTCGCCTTTTCCCTGCCTGTGGCTTCCTATCACTATCACCCTGCCAGAAATGAGGAAAAAAGGAGGGGGAAGAAAATATGAGACGTAGGTTGTGGTAGTTTTGTTTTGGTTCAAAGTCTATCGACTACACGAGAGTCATTAAGGCAGTTGCTTGTTCGTCCACTAAAGATGATATAGTTTTTAACATAGAATTTGAAGTAGACATTCAGGGTATACAGATTGATAGCTACATTCTTCTGTGTGTATAGACACTGACAGATGCACACCTGAGTGTATATCCGCTGAAAAATGCAAACCTCTGAGTGTAAATCTATATATATATATATATATATATATATATAATATATATATATATATATATATATATATATATATATATATATATATATATATATATATATATAAACAGACATACAAACCTCTCGGTGCATACATTGAGGCGCACCGCTTTTTTTTTTTTTTTACAGAAATACATACCACTCTTGGTTATACATGAGGTAGGTACATGTAGGTACATGCTTCTACATGAGGTAGGTACGAACTAAACATCTGAACTTTACTAAAAAAAATAGTTTTCCAGCACTATGCATGAGCTTAAAAATAATAATAAATAAAATCATACTAAAAGTGTTTATGCGTCCGGATGAAGCGTCGTACGGATATTTTTAACGAAAGTTTAAACGTTAAGTTCACCTCTACTACTCGCACCACCTAGCTGGTGATGCTCTATATATATATATATATATATATATATATATATATATATATATATATTATATATATATATATATATATATATATAGTTACCACCTCTAGAACTTTACTGGGGACCCTCATCCTCAGAGAAGACAATAAACGTACCTCAGGGAAAACTCAAGGTTCTCCCCGGAGCTGTTTGAATATATTCTCTTACCACCCCCTATATTTTATATTGTATGGGAAAAATTATTAATAGACAGAATACATTTACAGAAAACACAAACATGAAGGAAATGGTACAATGTATTAAAGATTATGAGTTTACGCCAGCTCCTCCGAAGCCAGACGCGAGTCAAGTATGCAGCAAGCATTTCCCTTCTGGATGACCACGCTGAGGCGCTGGAACATGAAAGTGGCTTCCCTTGGGTCCCTGGTGGTGTCGATGAGTCTGGAACCCAATTCTTTAAGGAAACGTGTGGCATTTTTCCCCATGATCCCAAGGTCTCTGATCCCACTGGGACAAATTGATACTGTTGGCATATGTCCCTGTACTTGCTGATCTTGCACTCCTCCCTGTGGTCAGCAGCTCCTCCCTGTCGGCCGACACTGTGATAGATATAGATGTCAGCCAGTGTGGGCACACAGGTATAGTCCCATGCTAAGAGCTTGCCATTCTTCCAAGGATAAATGGTGATCCCGTCGGGGTGGTTTGCTGGGTTGTGGGTATTGTTGGCTACTAGTGATCGGGGCTCATTCTCAGCTGGACATCTCCAGCTGTAGCAAGGGTTCTCTTTATGAGATATGTATATATATATATATATATATATATATTATATATATATATATATATATATATATATATATATATATATATATATATATATATATTATATATATACAGAGAGAGAGAGAGTTGTCAGGAAGTGGAATAGTCTGGCAAGTGATGTAGTGGAGGCAGGAACCATACATAAGAACATAAGAAAGAAGGAACACTGCAAAAGACCTACTGACCCATGCGGAGCTGGTCCATGTCCCCCCCCCCAGATTAGCCCAATGACCCCCCCCCCGGATTAGCCAAATGACCTACCCAGTCTGGCCACCTCCACTCAAGGGAAGGAGCACGGCACCAGACCCAGCAGCACAAGCTAGTCAGGTTCAACTCACACCCACCCACACCCACTCATGTATTTATCTAACCTATTTTTAAAACTACACAACGTTTTAGCCTGAATAACTGTACTCGGGAGTTTGTTCCACTCATCCACAACACTATTACCAAACCAGTGTTTTCCTATATCCTTCCTGAATCTGAATTTTTCCAACTTGAAACCATTGCTGCGAGTCCTGTCATGGCTGGAAATTTTCAGCACGCTATTTACATCCCCTTTATTTATTCCTGTTTACATAGCCCCACTCCACAAAGGGGGCAGTAAAGCAAAAGCAAAGAACTACAGACCGATAGCACTAACATCCCATATCATAAAAATCTTTGAAAGGGTCCTAAGAAGCAAGATCGCCACCCATCTAGAAACCCATCAATTACACAAACCAGGGCAACATGGGTTTAGAGCAGGTCACTCCTGTCTGTCTCAACTATTGGATCACTACGACAAGGTCCTAGATGCACCAGAAGACAAAAAGAATGCAGATGTAATGTATACAGACTTTGCAAAAGCCTTCGACAAGTGTGACCATGGCGTAATAGCGCACAAAATGCGTGCTAAAGGAATAACAGGAAAAGTTGGTAGATGGCTCTATAATTTCCTCAGAAACAGAACACAAAGAGTAGTAGTCAACAGAGTAAAGTCTGAGGCGGCTACGGTGAAAAGCTCTGTTCCACAAGGCACAGTACTCGCTCCCATCTTGTTTCTCATCCTCATATATGACAGACAAGGATGTCAGCCACAGCACCGTGTCTTCCTTTGCAGATGACACCCGAATCTGCATGACAGTGTCTTCCACTGCAGACACTGCAAGGCTCCAGGCGGACATCAACCAAATCTTTCAATGGGCTGCAGAAAACAATAGGAAGTTCAACGATGAGAAATTTCAATTATTCAGATATGGTAAATACGAGGAAATTAAAACTTCATCAGAGTACAAAACAAATTCCGGCCACAAAATAGAGCGAAAACCAACGTCAAAGACCTGGGAGTGATCATGTCGGAGGATCTCACCTTCAAGGACCATAACACTGTATCAATCGCATCTGCTAGAAAAATGACAGGATGGATAATGAGAACCTTCAAAACTAGGGATGTGATGAATGGTTTGAAAAACCGACAAGTTGAAGATTGAGACACTTATGCAGCATATGGGAAACTTTATTCAGGAAACGTTTCGCCACACAGTGGCTTCATCAGTCCAATACAAAGAGGAAGGCGTAAGGAGAGGAGGAGTATGAGGTAATCAGTCCCTCAACCTGGAGTCGATGTGTTCAGTCCATCAATCTTGTAGAATGTACAGCATAGGGCCGTAGACGTGGCTTATATACTGTAGTGAGGTGAGGTGAAGCAGGCGGAGGCGGGGTCACAGTGGTACCATCCACTAGTCGAAGTAGGTCTTCGTCCAAAGGTTGAACAAGTGTT
>NC_069469.1:20359698-20372198 GCF_026875155.1 Cherax quadricarinatus
TCTTTCAACACTCACCATGCAACACCACTCACCATGCAACACCACTCACCATGCAATACCACTCACTGTGCAACACCACTCACTGTGCAACACCACTCACCATGCAACACCACTCACCATGCAACACCACTCACTGTGCAACACCACTCACTGTGCAACACCACTCACTGTGCAACACCACTCACCATGCAACACCACTCACCATGCAACACCACTCACCATGCAACACCACTCACCATGCAACACCACTCACCATGCAACACCACTCACCATGCAACACCACTCACCATGCAACACCACTCACCATGCAACACCACTCACTGTGCAACACCACTCACCATGCAACACCACTCACCATGCAACACCACTCACTGTGCAACACCACTCACCATGCAACACCACTCACCATGTGTTATGCAGGGTTCTGCATGACATTGTAATGTATATACAGTGGAGAAGTGTGCCATAATAATAGATGAATGTTATAATTGTAAAGAATAATTTTATAATTCATAATGTGCATTTGGGGGCACTGTAAAGTACTCTAACTGTAATTATAAAGAAATCCTGCTAGGGATTTATTTTCCAAGGGTGTTTGGGTATGCGGAGTGAGCGTGGCTGGGGGAGTCACGTGGGGTCAGCATGGTGTGGAGCTGGCGGTCGGAGATCTGTGTATTTAAGCTAAGTTTCTAGTTGTGTACTCCTTTTGTTTAGCTAACCCAAGCCATAGGCTCTTCTATGGCTTACCTGTATGTTCACCCAGGCTCTGACATGGTCAGGGTGCTGTGGGAGGAGTGAGGAATAAGAAATGGGTTTGTATGTAGTGACGGCCTGGTGCGACTAGGCCTAGTGGTTATGGTGGCTGGACCTCCAGCCAACTGTTACTTGTGTACCCTCATTTGGGCATTAGGATTAAGGTGTTCTAGTGTGTATATAGTGTTATGTTGAATAAATAATATATTTTCCTAACTGGGATTTTTACCTAACCCTCTGTTAACCAACCCATTGAAGTAATATACTGTTTAGTGCTTTCTATTTGACTGGGATAGCCCTGGTGGCCTGTTTATGCTTGAGATGTGTGTAACTTTACCTTTGCCCTTAGACAAAGCCAAGCCCCCAGCCATCCCACATTTCTGCGTAACATGGGGCCTGTAAATGGGAGAATTATCAAATTTTTGTGGTAATTCAAGTTTGCAACCTGGAAAGTCAATAATCTTCTTTACTGGGTTGGTCAGAGGAAGCATTCACTATAACACTCACACTAAAATAATAATTTATTTTTGTGTGCAACATTGCTAGTTTTTAGGGTGTTATTATTAATTAATACCCTGTGAATAATTTACTTTTGTGTGCAACATTGCTAGTTTTTAGGGTGTTATTATTTAATTAATACCCTGTGAATAATTTATTTTTGTGTGCAACATTGCTAGTTTTTAGGGTGTTATATTAATAATACCCTGTGAATAATTTATTTTTGTGTGCAACATTGCTAGTTTTTAGGGTGTTATTATTAATTAATACCCTGTGAATAATTTATTTTTGTGTGCAACATTGCTAGTTTTTAGGGTGTTATTATTAATTAATACCCTGTGAATAATTTATTTTTGTGTGCAACATTGCTAGTTTTTAGGGTGTTATTATTAATTAATACCCTGTGAATAATTTATTTTTGTGTGCAACATTGCTAGTTTTTAGGGTGTTATTATAATTAATAACCCTGTGAATAATTTATTTTTGTGTGCAACATTGCTAGTTTTTAGGGTGTTATTATTAATTAATACCCTGTGAATAATTTATTTTTGTGTGCAACATTGCTAGTTTTTAGGTGTTATTATTAATTAATACCCTGTGAATAATTTATTTTTGTGTGCAACATTGCTAGTTTTTAGGGTGTTATTATTAATTAATACCCTGTGAATAATTTTTTTTGTGTGCAACATTGCTAGTTTTTAGGGTGTTATTATTAATTAATACCCTGTGAATAATTTATTTTTGTGTGCAACATTGCTAGTTTTTAGGGTGTTATTATTAATTAATACCCTGTGAATAATTTATTTTTGTGTGCAACATTGCTAGTTTTTAGGTGTTATTATTAATTAATACCTGTGAATAATTTACCTTTCTGTATAATATTGCTGGTTTTAGGGTGTTATTATTAATTAATACTCTATAAATCATTTACCTTTCTGTACCATATTGTTGATTTTTAGGGTGTTATTAATACTTGATATTTTGTGCATAATTTACCCTTGCAGGTACAATCTTGCTGATTTTAGGGGTTATGCTCACCTAAATTTCTGGAAAAATTTACCTTTGCAGGTGCAGTAGCTCTTATTTTTTTTTCTGCCAGGATTTTCTTTTTGTGTGCAATCCTGTTTGAGGGAGTCACATGACAACTCCTTGTGAATATACTACTTCAGTATATGTACCTGCTGTGTGCTTTATTATTTATATCAGTAAGTTCTGTGGCTGGTAGTAAGATTTGGTGCTATTATTTCCCAAAATGGCTGACACTGGTGAAAATTCTGAGGATGACATGCATTTGGAAGGTGACATTGCATCACATCCCCATGATAGGGACCTGGATAAGGAAGTAGTAATTTTACAAATGAAATTAACCCTAGTTGCAGAAGAAAAGGAACGGTTAAGGATTGAACGTACAAAGATCCAGGAACAGAGAGCCTTAGAGGAGCTTAGGGCTCAAGAAAGAGCTAAAGAGAGGCAGCTTGCTTCTCACCCAGATACAGACACAAGAGTAGATGTTTTTCATTTGGATAAAGCCATAAAATTTGTGCCCAAATTCCTAGAGAAAGACCCAGACCAGTTTTTTCTGTTATTTGAAAGTACGGCCAAATCCCAAGTTTGGCCGGAAAAGGAATGGGCGACATTAGCAAGAACCCAATTAGTTGGTAAAGGGTTACAGGCTATTAGTTCTTTAGAAGGATCTGCCTTTTCTGATTATCATAAGCTAAAAGAGGTAGTTTTACTGGCTTATCAAATGTTGCTGGAAAGGTACAGGCAGAAATTCAGAGGACTAAAGTTTCAGTCAGGGCAGTCTTTGGTGGAATATGGTAAGGAGAAGATGTCACTTCTAAATAGGTGGTGTCGCTCAAAGGGGGTGGTAGGCAATTATGAAGGTGTAATTACCTTAATTTTGTTAGAGGATCTTTTGAGAAATGTTCCTCCTGACCTTAAGGCATATCTTGAGGAGAAGGATCTTGATGATTTTAATAATGCTTTAGAGCTGGGTGACAGATTTTAGCTAACCAAAAATTTGGTAGCAGTTTACCACAACCCCACATACTAATAATGGTAAGTTTTCTCCACCCACAAATAGGAATAAGAATTTCAGAGTTTAAGCCACCCATTTATCAGCCTAATAACCACAAGAGTTGTAATAACCCTAATTTTCCAGTATCCACTCGAGGAGGTTTTAAGTCAGTTGTCACAGGTCCAGACTACAAGGAACAGGTGGGACGAGCCCAGTTTCCCAAGATCATGGCCCCAGCCTATGTCAAACGGCAGGGGGCCTTAAACCATATTACTGTACTTATTGTCATAAACAGGGCCATCTGCAGCCGTATTGCAAAGAAGATGCGTAGAGATCAGGCGCTTACTGGAGTTTCTAAGGTAGATACACCAGGTACCCACATGGTAGCTAATATTGAAGCACCACCTCCGGGTATGTCAGGTACCTCAGCAGGTTTGGACCCTCGGATGAAGGTCTTTACAAGCAAGTCCACCGTGGCCTTACACCAAAATGAAGGTAGGGTAACAGGTGTTCTATCTTTGAGGGACACTGGTAGCACATACACTTTGCTTCGTGGGGCATACTGCCAGTGTCGGATGACACATACACTGGGTTGGACGTTTTGCTCAAAGGAATTACAGGATGCCCTGTCAAGACTCCAGTGCACAGGTTATGGGTGGAGTCTGCATACCAGTGTGGTTACTTAGCTGTAGGTATCACAGAGGATATACCTTGTGCAGGGTTGACCTACTCTTAGGCAATAATGTCATGGTTGTCTTGAAAGTGAGGAACCTCTGGTTTGGGAGGACCCAGCCTCACAGAGTTGGGAGGAAAAAGCTAGGGCTACATTGCCCGAGTTATTTCCGTTGTGTGCAGTAACCAGGAAAATGTCAAAAGAGAAGAGGGCAGTCTCTCGCTGTGACTCGTTAGATCCTGGGGATGATTTGGGTTTGGGAAATCTATTCCTCGAGCCTAGCCTGCAGTTGGCTCGGGGTTGTGATGAACCATCCCAGCAAGACCCTGTTTTGAGTGGGGGTCTTGGAGCTGGTATAGGGGGGGCGACTCCTACTTGTGAGCGGCTGATCGAGGCCCAGGGGTGTGACGACACCCTACAAGCTATTCGGTCATCTGCTGTTACCGAGGAAGAGGCCTCTCAACTAACTGTTTTTTTTTTTTGCAGACGGTATTTTAATGCGAAAGACCTTATCGGATGCGACATCTAATGATGGAGCACGGCAGGCACTCTACCAAGTGGTGGTGCCGGAACCATTTAGATATCAGGTTTTGCGTTTGGCCCACGATGTTCCCATGGGAGGACATTTAGGTGTTAAAAAGACTATGGGCAAGATTTCTAAACATTTTTACTGGCCCCAGGTATGGGAATCAGTGGGTAAGTATGTAGAATCATGTCCAGTTTGCCAAAGAATAGGAAAACCTAATCAAGGAATTAAACCTGCCCCTCTTAACCCTATAACAGTCGCCGGAGAACCTTTAGCAGGCTGGTGGTGGATTGTGTGGGGCCGCTACCCAGGACCAAGATGGGAAACCAGTACTTACTTACTATTATTGTTTCCTCTACCAGATTTCCGGAGGCCATTCCACTACGTAAGATTACCACACGTGTAGTCTTGAGAGCACTGGTGAAAGTTTTTACGCAGGTCGGGATCCCTAAGGAAATTCAAACAGATCAGGGGTCAAATTTTACATCTAAACATTTTCGCACAGCTTTGGGGAGTTTAATATTGAAATGACGACCTCCACTGCCTATCACCCAGAGAGTCAAGGAGTTGTGGAGCGGTTTCACCAGTCTCCTCAAAACTATGCTGCGGGCTTATTGTGCCCAGTACCAGAAGGACTGGGATGAGGGTATCCCCCTCCTTTTATTTGCCGTGAGGGACAGCACTCAGGATTCATTACGCTATAGTCCTTTCGAACTGATCCTATGGTCACCAGGTAAGGGACCACTGATGATTTTGAAGGATTACTGGCTTGGTGAAGATTGTGATGCTGCCCCCTCGGAGGATTTTCTCGCTTTCAGAGACCGTTTGGCTCACATGAAGCATCTGGCGGCTGCGAACCTGCACATCAGCCAAACCAAGATGAAGAAACAATTTGACCGCAAGGCCGTGCCTCGTACCTTTGAAGTAGAGGAGGTACTAGCATTGGAGCCGGTGCCTGGTAATGCCTTAAAAGCAAAGTTCAGTGGGCCGTACAAGGTCGTGGAAAAGGTCACGGATCAAAATTACAGAATTCACACACCTGGGCGACGGAAGTCTGAACGGGTGGTACATATAAACAGGCTGAAACGGTACCACCAAAGAGGTGTGGCATGTGTAAATATAGTAGGTGACCCAAGGGTGGACACTGATGCACAGGGGGCCACAGATGTACACCTTAGTAACAGGGCATTGTTAAAAGATCCTTCACAATGTATGTAGGTCTTAGTAAGGAAAGGTTGCTGAGATGGTTCAGCTTCTCTGGAATTTTGAGGATTTGTTTGGGGATATCCCTCGTGTAAGCAAGCTAAAGCCCCAATGATATAGATGTAAGGGAAGCTGAACCAATTCGGCAGGTCCCTTACAGAATGAACCCACAAAAGAGAAAAAAGTATGGAGAAGGAGGTGAAATTTTTACTTGACAATGATTTAATAATACCAAGCGAGAGTGAGTGGGCATCCCCTGTCTGATGGTTCCCAAACCAGATGGCACCATGAGGATGTGCACTGACTACCGTAAGGTTAATTTAATAAGTAAGGCTGATTGTTTTCCTCTTCCTAGAATGGATGATGTCATTGATGCAGTGGGGGGAGCTAAATATGTAAGTAAGTTAGACCTGTTGAAGGGTTATTACCAGATACCTTTAACCCCACGTGCCAGTGACATCTCTGCTTTTGTAACGCCGGATGGGCTTTTTCAGTACAAAGTTCTCCCCTTTGGGCTTCGTAATGCACCCACACCACTCACCATGCAACACCACTCACCATGCAACACCACTCACTGTGCAACACCACTCACCATGCAACACCACTCACCATGCAACACCACTCACCATGCAACACCACTCACTGTGCAACACCACTCACCATGCAACACCACTCACCATGCAACACCACTCACCATGCAACACCACTCACCATGCAACACCACTCACCATGCAACGCCACTCACCATGCAACACCACTCACCATGCAACACCACTCACCATGCAACACCACTCACTGTGCAACACCACTCACCATGCAACACCACTCACCATGCAACACTCACCATGCAACACCACTCACCATGCAACACCACTCAACCATGCAACACCACTCACTGGAACACCACTCACCATGCAACACCACTCACCATGCAATACACCACTCACCATGCACACCACTCACCATGCAACACCACTCACCATGCAACACCACTCACCATGCAACACCACTCACAGTGCAACACCACTCACTGTGGAACACCACTCACCATGCAACACCACTCACCATGCAACACCACTCACTGTGCAAACACCACTCACTGTGGAACACCACTCACCATGCAACACACCACTCACCATGCAACACCACTCACCATGCAACACCACTCACTGTGCAACACCACTCACCATGCAACACCACTCACCATGCAACACCACTCACCATGCAACACCACTCACCATGCAACACCACTCACCATGCAACACCACCTCACTGTGCAACACCACTCACCATGCAACACCACTCACCATGCAACACCACTCACCATGCAACACCACTCACCATGCAACACCACTCACCATGCAACACCACTCACCATGCAACACCACTCACCATGCAACACCACTCACCATGCAACACCACTCACCATACAATACCACTCACTGTGCAACACCACTCACTGTGCAACACCACTCACCATGCAACACCACTCACCATGCAACACCACTCACCATGCAACACCACTCACCATGCAACACCACTCACCATGCAACACCACTCACCATGCAACACCACTCACCATGCAACACCACTCACCATGCAACACCACTCACCATGCAACACCACTCACTGTGCAACACCACTCACCATGCAACACCACTCACCGTGCAACACCACTCACCATGCAACACCACTCACCATGCAACACCACTCACCATGCAACACCACTCACCATGCAACACCACTCACCATGCAACACCACTCACCATGCAACACCACTCACCATGCAACACCACTCACCATGCAACACCACTCACCATGCAACACCACTCACCATGCAACACCACTCACCATGCAACACCACTCACTGTGCGGTACCTCGTGTGTGAAAATGGAAAACGAGGTAAAATAAGATTTAGCTGGTTACCACTCATTTTTCAGGCGCCGAAATCTCCCTACGGGTTTGGTATTCCCCGTGAATATAATAATAAATAGTAATGATAACTAAAATAATAATAATTAATAATAATAATAAACAATAATAATAGAAACTGATAATACTAGTACTAATACTAGCCTAGTATTTTTTTGCTGTTACTCTAAAGCCCTTTTGTATACTGCATGTAAAAAAAATAAATCCTCTCGTGATACATTAAATAGGTTTACCGAGGGTTTTTTTTCCTTGAATTTAAAGGCAGTTAAACATATGTTTCATGAGTGTGTAACACAAAAGGTTTCTCCATTCCCTTTATCCTCTGTATCACGTAAATTCCTGTGTTTTCAAGACAGGGAGAATATAATGCTAAAATATTCCGGTGTTTTGCAGTGTGGGTACTCACCATTATGTGTTGCAGGGGTCGATTCACAACTCCTGGCCCCGCCTCATTGCTGGTCTCTACTATGTCACTCCCCGCTCCAAAAGCCTCATCATATTTCTTCTTAAAAGGTATGTATGGATTCTGCCTCCTATACTTCCTTCTCCAGATTGTGTTTGTAGCCTTGACGCTTCAGTTATTTACTGTACGTAGCTTAGGACACTGAAAGACTGAGTTAAAAAGCTGAATGTATTTCGATCGCTACGTTAGACCGAAAAAGGTATCCCTGTATTTCATAACCGAGCCGCCTCTACCTCAGCGTAAGCGACTGCAGTATTGTACATCTAGTGCGGCAAAAGTTTCTAAGATGTGAAGCGAATTGAAAAAGGTTAGGTTAGGTAAGGTTTATCAGGAAACAGCAGGACAAGTGTTTCCTGATGCGATCTTAGTCATGTGATGACCCGCTGCTGGAGTTTTTGGTCATCTGAGCGAGGACTTCCAGTGTGTTTATGAGGCGCCAAACCAGTAAAGAATCACGCAGGTCGTGTGAGAGGGATGGTAATCAGGTTAAATCTAAGGAATATATGTTTAGTTCCTTGAATCAAAAGCCCTTAACCAGCATCTTCCCTCTCCTTTTAACGAGAAATTCAACCTAAATACCCAAGAACGCCTTCTAAAATCCCACTCGGATTCTAAATCTAAAATATGTGTGCTACCCAGGTGGACCTGCTCGCCCCAGTTCCAGGACGCTCTCCAGAGTGTCGTTGCTTCCAGAGTTTCATTTCTTCACTGACGTGATTATCAGACGATCGTTTTCTGATATTTTCTTCTCACTTGAAATGAGGTTTCTAATGATTTTAGGGGGATGAGATATAATTTTGTGAAAAAAAAATGAAACCTGATTATTTTTTTAAGCACGAACGCAGGTTACTTATTGGTAAATCTTAAAGTACATGCAAGCACTGTACATGCACATTCACATTGTACATGCACATTCACATTTCACTTGTAATGTGAATGTTCAACATGCACACTTGCGACCTTGTAAAGGTGTTTTCCTCTTGATATCTTTGTTAAGATAAGATTTCGTTGGGATTTTTAACCCCGGAGGGTTAGCCACCCAGGATAACCCAAGAAAGTCAGTGCGTCATCGATGACTGTCTAACTTATTTCCATTGGGGTCCTTAATCTTGTCCCCCAGGATGCGACCCACACCAGTCGACTAACACCCAGGTACCTATTTGCTGCTAGGTGAACAGGACAACAGGTGTAAGGAAACGTGTCGAAATGTTTCCACCCGCCGGGAATCGAACCCGGACCCTCTGTGTGTGAAGCGGGAGCTTTAGCCACCAGGCCACCGGGCCACCATATTGTTGACAACAATAACATCAATATTGTATATTATTATGATAATTGAAAGGCTAAGTTACGTAAGGTTTATCAGGAAACAAGACAAGTGTTTCCTGACGCGGGTCTTAGTCATATGATGACCTACAGCTGGAGTTTTTGGTCATCTGACCGAGGCCTTCCACTGGCTTACCCCTCCACCCCTGTAAAAAAATATGGTTATAACCATTTTTTTCGTATTGTGGTAACTGGAGAGCGCTAAACCATCGGTATTACATAGCTCCTAAAGATTTCAAGGTAACCAGAATGTAGCAGCAATTCCTTGGATCAAGAGCAGCTCACTAGCACCAAGGCGCCTCTCACCTACCCACCCACCGTCCACTGAAGGGACAGCTGGAAACTAATAATTGAAATTTCAGAAAGAATTTCTCATTTTGGTGTGACATTATTGGACACATGTTGCAGAAGAGAGATCAACATATTGCAGTTTTTTAATACTGTGTTTATAATTAATTTATTTTGTTTTCAAATCGGGCAAAGCACTTTGTCGTCTGCCACAGTCCCAGTGATGAGTTTCATATATAAAAAAAATAATTATGTTGGGTTTCGATATGTTAAATTATGTTTTAAATTATTTGTTTCTTGATTACGTTCTCCTCATCCTCTTCTCTATTCTTGTTTATATGACGACCCGCAGCTGGAGCTTTAGGTCATCTGACTGATGCCTTTCACTGGCTTACCGGTTCACCCCTTTAAAACTTATGGTTATGTATAAGGTTAGGTAAGGTTTGTCAGGAAACAGGACAAATGTTTCCTGACGCAGGTCTTAGATGATGACCCGCCTTTGGAGCTTTTGGTCATCTGACCGAGGCCTTCCGCTGGCATACCGGTCCACCCCTTTAAAAATTATGGTCATGTAGAACCCTTTTTGTAGTAATTATTATTATTATTATTATTATTTTAAAGATTCGCCGGTATTCTCCCGGCCCGGGCTTTTCCAAGTGGTGGCCCGGCCTTGGCTCCCTCTTTAGGGAGTGTCTGAGACCTAAGTCTCCCATGGGAGGAGGCACAAGTACCTCCTCATCTTTGGGACCAACTGTCCCCAGGCCTAGCCACAAGCTAGGTCTCTCTGGTCTGCCATCCCCGCCCCAAGGGGGCAAATGGGAATGACAGTCTTATGAGCTAAAGGCTCGGGCTCAGGCACCTACCCTACCCTAGAAGGGCTGGGCATGGTGTCGATCTTTATAGTAATTTTTTTTTTTTTTTGTTATTCGCCGGTATTCTCCCGGCCCGGGTCTTTTCCAAGTAGTGGTGACCCGGCCTTGGCTCCCTATCTGGGGAGTGTCTCGAGACTTAAGTCTCCCATGGGAGGAGATACAAGTACCTCCTCATCTTTGGGACCAAGTGTCCCCAGGCCTAGCCACATTCCCCGCCCTCACGGGGCTCGTAGGGAGAAGCTAGGCCTCTGGTCTGCCATCTACCCCGCCTCAAATGGGCTCGTGGGGATGGCAGTCTTATGAGCTGCAGATGGTAGCAAGCTCAGGCCTTATGTATAATAACAGTACTGATTAATACATTAACAGCAGTGAAGACTTGGAAAGAACACAGCTACGTGCAAGAATATCCAATACATAATTTATATAAATATGGCATTCGGGAAAAAGCTGAAAAAAAAACTTTTCATGGAATATTTGTAGTAAGATAATTCAACATTTCGGTAATAAATCTATCACCATCTTCAGGAATGTGTAATCATATTTTCTCTGATGCAATATTTTACAATTTAATGTTTCAAAAATATGTGTTAAAGAAAACGCTGGCATATCACCGAAATATTGAGTTACCCCTCAATAAATACTTCAGCAAGATGTTTGAGTCCTCCCTCTCCCTGCCAAAGAATGTGTTGTTTAATATAATTATCCAGGTAAACTTATCCAACAGGAAACTATGAGAAAGACCCAAGTGCCGAAGCTCAACACTTGCAGACTCAACTAGATACTTAGAAGCATGTAATTACCTCTAGGTAATTAAGCGTAGGTAATTGCACACCAATCGTAACCCCCATCTTCTCCCATCACGGCACCCATAATACCTTTATCTGACACTCCAGAGTAGGGTATAAAACCTCTTCATTGCTCGTAACTCGTGGAGAGGCTGAGCCTAGTGTTAGTCAAGGTCACTTTCCAGTTTTAAGGTCGTTGAAGGTCAATGAAATTACCTGGAATTATATAAGTAATGACTTATCCCACTGGTTGGTTGGTTGACTGGAATAAAGTCTATCGATTATGCATGCTAACAGTGGCGCAACTGCATTTTTATGGCCCTGAAGCTTGAGCTGTTTTAGGGTCACCCTGACAACCAGCAACGGCTGCCCTACATCATACTTTAATAACCTTTAAATTTATATCTTCAACTATTATTTTGTATTAAATTGTGCTTTATTATTATATTATTTAAAAAAAAAAAAACTTTCTCATACAGTAGACCCAAAAATTTTAAGTCGCTTTTAGGGCTCCTCCTGGATTAGGGACCCGAAAACTTAAGCTTCATTACTTTCACAGCAGATCCGCCCCTGCATGTTACTAATGCTGCATATCACCTGCTCATCACTAGTCAAGAATATTCCTGTGAGCTAGTCACTATGATAAGGATTCGGCTAAATTTCCATTGATATTATGTACACTGAGATACACATCTCTAAATGTGTATGCTGAGGTTAGGTAAGGTTTGTCAAGAAACAAGACAAGTGTTTCCTGACGCGGGTCTTAGATAATGACCCCCCACTGGAGCTTTTGGTCATCTGGCCGAGTCCTTCAACTGGCTTACCGGTCTACCCTTTTAAAAATTATGGTCATAGTTATAACTATTTCTGCAATATATGCAGAAAAACACATGTTGTATATATGCAGATACGCACACCTCTCGGTTTATATACACAGATTTATGGTTTAGAAAGACACGTAAGCAAACACTATAACATATTTATTAGAAAACGTTTTCTAATAAATATGTTATAGTGTTTGCTTACGTGTCTTTCTAAACCAACTTGTCGGTATTTATTACCAAGGTTTATACCACACAGATTTATAAACACCTCTCAATTTATGTATTCATACACACCTCTCACTTTATATACACAGATTCATACACACCTCAGTGTATACA
>NC_069469.1:20377198-20504698 GCF_026875155.1 Cherax quadricarinatus
AATTCGTCACAGGTACTGGGATCGACTCACAACGTAAGGGAAACAGGTTCGCTTCCCAGATGAGGTGAGGCGGAGGTCTCTTGACACCTGCTGCCTTTCCATACCTAGTAGTGAATGGGAATTTGGATGTTAGTTAACTGTTGTGGGTTGCAGCCTACTGTTGGTGCAACGTGTCGGGGAATCTGTCGTTTCATTTGATGTCGTGTGTTCACCTAGGGGTAAATAGGTACCTGGGTGTCAACGATTGTGGGTGAAATCCTGGGGAGTAGTAACATAGGCTAGGTAAGGCTAGGACTGGAAACGAGATGAAGCAAGATACAAATCATTTTAATTTTTAAGTGAGGTACATAATATGAACATGTTGGATTCGTAGCAGTGATGTTATTTGTGGGTTAATATTTCAATAAACGTGCGATTGTACCTGCAATTACCTAATTTTAATTGCTTATTTTTAATTACCTCTTCGCAATTACCTATTTGAATTTATAGGGGTGGTAGAAGCCTCTTAATTTTCCACCCATTTTCATGAAATAATTTATCATAGCCAATTGTGGATGTATATGTCTGTGAGTGCTTTTGCGTGTGTCTACCAGATCGACCAGCGTTACTGCCTTCTTAAGTTCTTTAACCCAATCATATTACATTTAAAACTGTTTTATGGAGTTTTTTACACTTCCTTCATTATGAGCTCATTTCGTTTTCGTGTGTGTGTGTGTGTGTGTGTGTGTGTGTGTGTGTGTGTGTGTGTGTGTGTGTGTGTGTGTGTGTGTGTGTGTGTGTGTGTGTGTGTATGTGTGTTCATTTATAATTGTATAGCTTCATATTTGTAAATACCTAGATGTACTTACCTCCAAGTTGCTGTAGGGGTCAAGTCTTAGCTCCTGGCCCTGCCGCTTGCCAGTCACTCCCTCGTAGCATAGTGGGCCCTGTTACACTTAGTCTTGAAACTGTTTACGAGAGTAGTCTGCCTCTGAAACTTCTTGTGTGTGTGTGTGTGTGTGTGTGTGTACCTAAATTGGGTGGTTTGCGATATGCCATCATCTTATAAACTGATTTAAAAGAGGGTAGCTACAAATTACTTACATCAAGATCCCTTCTCAAGCATCAAGACATCGCTTTTGAAGGTCGTCTGCATCCCAGCAGAGAGGTGGCGATGCAGGAGTCTTGTCAGCATTATGCAAGTTACTCTCCATGATAGAGCAGTAAACCGCCTGGGAGTCCACCACCCGACCCTCTATCACCCATTCTGGCATCATCACCTCGTTCTGTTGGCCGTTACCAAGTACCTGGAAGGCATGGGGAGGACTTCCTCAGTGGACATTTTAAGTCGTGGAGAGACACCCGTGAAATGGGATGGTTCATTGTGCTGGGTTCGGCCAGCATTGTTACCAGTCTCAGGCTCACCGAGACAGCAGTGGGTGCTGGCCGGCGTGTCACCCTCTGACGTTATCCAGAGTAATACCACAATGATAAGATTGTGTTCTTCCATAACACTGTCATTCTTCCTTAACATCGTCGTTTAAGAGTTCCTCAGCACTAGGGTGCAAGGAGAGAACAGTAGAGGGAGAGCTTGAGATATACAGATTTCATTATTCACTTAAAGGGTAGATGCGAATCCAAGGAACACATATCCTAAAATCAGCGGACTATTGTTTGTTAGGCAAGCATGGAGCAGTGGTTAGAATACTGGCCTGTTAGTTTTAGGATTATATTTGGCAGGGGTTCGATTTCCATCCGTTCTGAGTTGTTTACAATCGTTGTAATGCAATTTCGCGAGGCAGACCTCATACTGTACACAGCGAGTGTGTGTTTTCCAGCGCATAAACTACTGTCCAGTCTACCCCGTTATAAATCCTCGAGGAGAGGGGCTACATGCTGACAATTGGCTTTTGATGAAATGAAGTGAAATTACTCTACCCCTCAACTCAAAAAACAGATGGTAAAGCAGCCTTGAGGTATATCTACCAGGAATATCTTAAAGATGTGGCCTTAAGTATAATTATCATAGATGGTTAGTTAGTAAATGGGGTTTATAGCATGACGCTATCCTTGGCACCCCCTGACGCTGTCCTTGGCACCCCGTGACGCTGTCCTTGGCACCCCCTGACGCTGTCCTTGGCACACCCTGAAGCAGTTCTTGGCACACTCTGCGCTATCCTTGGCACCCCTTGACGCTGTCCTTGGCACACCCTGACACTATCCTTGGCATCCCCTGACGCTATCCTTGGCACACCCTGATGCTATCCTTGGCATCCCCTGACGCTATCTTTGGAACCCCCTGACGCTATCCTTGGCACACCCTGACGCTATCCCTGGAACACCCTGACGCTATCCTTGGCACACCCTGACGCTATCCTTGGCACACCCTGACGATATCCTTGGAACACCCTGACGCTACCCTCGGAACACTCTAACATAATCCTAGACCAACCCTGATACTAGTCTATGTAGCCATTCAAAAGGCTGGATCTCCTGAATGTTATCATTTTGAAACAGACGTCCCTTCTAACAAGGCAGACAAGCAGTCAGATATGCAGCCTGCCAGGACAGACAGGAAGTCTACCATCCTGACGAAGTAAACACCACCATCACCACCGCTGCTACCACTACCACTATTACCACCACTACTACCAGCACCAATACCACCACCACTACCACCAACAACACCATCACCAACATTGTTACAACCACCACAGCTACCACTACTACCATCACCACCACCACCACCAACCACCACCACCACCACCACCACCACCACCACCACCACAGAGACGTAATTCTTGTCCTGTCTGGCGTGAAGACAAGTCTTCGCAGTTTCCTTGACGACTCATCCCCCGAGGCAAAATGCTTGAAGCGGACTCTTTTACCGTCCCCAGCAGTAACACTTCCTCCTTGTGGTCCGGCCTCGACACTGACATATTGCTTTCTTTATCCTATATCTCCCTCCCCTTTTCCCTACCCCCCTCCCTCTCTCCCTCTCTCTCTCTGACTTAGTTCCTGCTCAAATTCCACGAGTTACCCACTAGTAATCTCAACTTTCCCAGGGCCCTTCGAAAGTCTTTTCAGTACAGTATAATTCATTAAAAGGCTTGCTACATGATGGATAGTATGCAACATGCATACTATAACAAGACACTGTAGCAGCTTTTAAGCTTTTATCATACCAAAGTTGTGCTGCAAGAAGCTTTACCAATCTGAATAAGTTTCCCTTCGATCGAAACGAAGTGTCGCCACGACTGACACGAAAAGGTTATAATTATAGCCTTAATTTTTAAAGGGTTGGACCGGTAAGCCAGCGGAAGGCCTCGGTCAGGTGATCAAAAGCTCCAGCTGTGAGTCATCATATGACTAAGACCCGCGTCAGAAAACACTTGTTCTATTTCCTGACAAACCTTATATGCCACGGCTGATAACACCAGTCGTGTGTGGACTGACAATACCAGTTGTTTTCCGAACCGCACATACGTGCCCGATTCCACGCTGATTTACGGTTTTTCGTCCTCTTGCTTATAGATCATCGAGCATGGGAACCCACAGAAGAGTTATCGGTCCCTCGTGCATTTCGCCATAAAAATACCCTTATGGTTCACGAAGAACGACAACAAAGCCTGCGTATCTCAGCGAGATACATACGTATCGTTGTGTATATTGACATTTAGTTTGTCTTGTCTCCTTCCTTAATTTTTTTTTTTTTGGGGGGGGGAGGGGTCTGCGGCTGAGCGGAGAGAAGCTGGAGTCTCGTGTGTCCCCTGAGCTTTCATTTGGTAAGACATGCTGTAAAATGAGCTGTCTGTGGAACTGAATGTGTCCGGCACACCTCTCTGCTACACACTCATTTCTTTCTCCCTCTCTTCAACACAGCACCTGCTTCTCTTCAACACAGCACCTACTTCTGTTTCTCCCACTCTTAAACAAAACATCCAGACCCTATTCCCTGTATCCACTGTCTCCAACATTCATCATTACCAACCTCTATCACACCTCGGCCTCGCCACCACACCACAGATCTCTCCAACACTCGCCAACACACGCTGCTCCTTGCACACGGTGCGGGGAATATTATACTGCATATCGGGTGTCAAAAAGCAGGCGGTCTTGCTGATAACTGATAAGAAAGAGGAGTGGTCCTCTCCGTGGAGAAGAGAAGAGGCATAAGGAGAGGGGGGAAAGATAGAAGTGCCTTTACCTGAAGAGAGTAGGAGAGGAGTCTTGGGAAGGAATCAGGGGAGGCACTCAGATACACACACATACAAATTTATTATATATATATATATATATATATATATATATATATATAATATATATATTATATATATATATATATATATAATGAACATTAAAATGGTATAAAATACCGACAGGTTGTTAGGTAAGACACATATGCAACAGTTAGGAATCTTTATTTCGAAACGTTTCGCCTACACAGTAGGCTTCTTCAGTCGAGTACAGAAAAGTTGATAGAAGCAGAAGATACTTGAAGACGATGTAATCAGTCCATCACCCTTAAAGTTTTGAGGTGGTCAGTCCCTCAGTCTGGAGAAGAGCATTGTTCCATAGTATGAAACAATATGGAGATGAAGTGACAGGATGGAGCCTTTTATAGCGCCAACAGGTGAGACGTAGGTCACTAGAAGAGGTAAGAACTCAGATGTTGGGAGGTCAGGTCCCTCTCTAATATATTATATATATATATATATATATATATATAATATATATATATATATTATATATATATATATATAATATATATATAATATATATATATATATGTCGTGCCGAATATGTAAAACTGGTCAATTAGCAAGAACTCATTTAAAATTAAGTCCTTTCTAAAATTTTCTCTTATACGTTTAAAGATATATTTTTTTCATTAATGTTGATGTAAAAATTTATAATTTTGCACCAAAAGGAACTTAGAAAACTTACCTAACCTTATTATAACAAGCGCAATTTATTTTAGCCTAACCCAACTAAATATATTTTAGATTTGTTTACAATAATTTAATACTAAACAAACACAGTGAAATACATTTTTTTCGTTAGGTTCAGAATGAATTTGGAGAAATTATTGCATACACAAATTTTCACTTGTCCTATATGGCAAAATGAGCGTTGCTATTTAAGCCAAGATCGCAAGTTCTGCCTATTCGGCACGACATATATATATATTATATATATATATATATATTATATATATATATATATATATATATTATATATATATATATATATATATATATATATGGTGCACTTAGGAGTCTGTAGAGACAAAGAATTTTGTTCGTGGAAGCAAAAAGGGGAATGTATGAGAGTATAGTTGTACCAACACTCTTGTATGGGTGTGAAGCATGGGTGATGAAGGTTGCAACGAGAAGTAAGTCTGGAGGCAGTGGAGATGTCATGTCTGAGGCCAATGTGTGGTGTGAATATAATGCAGAGAATTCGTAGTTCGAAAATTAGGAGAAGGTGTGGGATTACCAAAACTATTATCCAAAGGGCTGAGGAGGGGTTGTTGAGGTGGTTCTGACATGTAGAGAGAATGGAACAAAACAGAATGACTTCGAGAGTGTATAAATCTGTAGTGGAGGGAAGGCGGGGTAGGGGTCGGCCTAGGAAGGGTTGGAGGGAAGGCGTAAAGGAGGTTTTGTGTGCGAGGGGCTTGGGCTTCCAGGAAGCGTGCATGAGCGTATTTGATAGGAGTGAATGGAGACAAATGGTTTTTAACACTTGACGTGCTGTTGGAGTGTGAGCAAGGTAACATTTATGAAGGGATTCAGGGAAACCGGCAGACCGGACTTGAGTCCTGGAGATGGGAAGTACAGTGTCTACACTCTGAAGGAGGGGGTGTTAATGTTTCAGTTTTATAACTACATTGTAAAGCATCCCTCTGGCAAGACAGTGATAGAGTAAATGATGAAAGTTTTTCTTTTTCGGGCCACCCTGCCTTGGTGGGAATCGGCCAGTGTGTTAATAAAAAAAAAGAAATATATATAATTTACCAAACTGCGGAAGGCCAGGATTCGACCCCACGACACATTGTCCCGCCTCAAGAGACAACACAACGTACGTGTCACCCTATCCACTACGCCATCGATTCTACAAACAACATGAGCCTAGCGAACTAGACTTGTTTCATGTTGCGAGGACACTCGTGGCAGTGGATGTTGAAGGATTAATTTCAGCCTCATCCTGTTTGAATACCCGCCTCAACAAGCAGTTTATATAGCAATGAAACCATGAAACAAGGGCTATTATTTGTTGTGTTGTCTCTTAAGGCGGGACATTGTGTCGTGGGGTCGAACCCTGGCCTGCAGCAGTTTGGTAAATGATTATATATATATATATATTATATTATATATATATATATATATATATATATATATATATATATATATATATATATATATATATATATATATTATATATATTAATATGAGTGTGTGCGTGTGTGTATTTGAAACCTACTAAAGGCCATTACAGCCGAGACTGACTACAGCACTCAACAATTTTCACGTCTAACACCAGATACAAAGGTCAAACCTAACTCAATTTGGCCGTAATAAGCCTTGTTAAGCCACATTACGTGTTAATCAACGTAGCTTCGCCTCGGCCAAAACAATTCACCCTCACCTCTGTCTTTTGGGACCTGTGTTACAACGACCTGTGTTACGACGACCTGTGTTACCAGAATGTACCTGGTCTTGATGAACACCTACCACCCTAATGTTGTTATATTTGTTATTATTGTTGTTATTATTATTACTTTTTTTATTTTTAGTATTATTGGTGGATTAAAGGGGTTTGAAGCTTTTCGACTGCACAAGGGTCATTAAGTCTCCACGATAGCCTTTTCACCATCAGAAAAGAATACGTTAATCCCTAAAATAGGGATCAAATTAAACCTTCAGCATATGTATGATAAGAGAAACACATCGCTTATTGCATTACCACTCTTAGTATTGGTTTTCAGGGATTAGTCAGCCTTTCAACTACGCTGGACTTATTAAGGCTGTGCATGACTTCACCACAAGTCAGATTAAATTAAACTCAGCCTGTGTATGCTGGAAGAATATACACCTCAGGGTATATGTGTCTCCTCTATTATTATTATTATTATTATTATTATTATTAAAGATTCGCCGGTATTCTCCCGGCCTGGGCCTTTTCCAAGTGGTGGCCCGGCCTTGGCTCCCTCTTTAGGGAGTGTCTGAGACCTAAGTCTCCCATGGGAGGAGGCACAAGTACCCCCTCATCTTTGGGACCAACTGTCCCCAGGCCTAGCTTCTCGGAGGGAGAAGCTAGGCCTCTCTCGTCTGCCATCCCCTCCCCAAGGAGGCTAATGAAAATGACAGTCTTGTGAGCTGTAAGCTTGGGTTCAGGCACCTACCCTACCCTAGAAGGGATGGGCATGGTGTCGATATATATATATATATATATATATATATATATATATATATATATATATATATATATATATATATATATATATATATATTTGTGTGTGTGTGTGTGTGTGTGTGTGTGTGTGTTCGGAGGAAAAATAAGGCTAACAGGAATTTCCCAAGAAATTCACGATTTTGCAAAATTACAGATTTTGCATTTTTATGGAGTGACAAAATGTCTGGAATAAATTTGTCTCCCTTTCCCCACTTTCTTCGCAACTCTCGTTTCCCCGTTTTCTCCTCCTCGCCTTCTTATTCTTCTCTCCCCACTTCGACCATTCACCTCTCCTATTTATCAGAATCTTCGGCAGTACAAACTCTTAACCCGCACATCAATGTTTCGTAATTCGTGGTGAATTTTATTGCAAGAAAAAAAACCATACATATTCACATTTCCAATGGTTTGTTGATTTCGGACTTGCACGTGTGTCCTGGTAATGTTGTTATTGTTCCATTAATGTTACATTAGGTAAGATTCGTCAGGAAACAGGACAAGTGTTTCCTGACTCGGGTCGTAGTCGTGTGATGACTCGTAGTTGGAGCTTTTGGTCATCTGACCGAGGCCTTCCACTGGCTTACCCTCCACCCCTTTAAAAATTATGGTTATGATTATAATTATAAGATATTCCATTAATGTAAGTCTCTAAATGTGTATGTGGGGGGGGGTAGAAATTCAGTTCAAGGAGTGGTGAGACTCGATCCTCCTTTCCTCTGCGAAATATAGAGAATTTTACGGAAACGTGAGTTTTCACTATTTCTCTTTTTTTTCATCTCTCTCAGTTATATTATATAAAAAAATAATATAACTGAGAGATAATATAACAAGTTGGTCGTTCAGCTAGTTGGTCATTCAACGAGTAAATCGTTCAACGAGCCCCTCATTCAACAAGCCCGTCAATTAACGAGTCCATCAATCAAAGAGAAATGAAAGAGATTCGATCCTCCGTCCTCATCTAAACTAATGGTTCACTTAACATCCTCCACACAACATATGATATAATTCAGTAAATTCAATGTATCGTCGTCCCTCAGGAGTATATTAACTGAACTCTGCGAGTGAACAAATAAGCAGCTGAAAGGACTGATGATAAGTAATTACTTAGAGCAAATAAGATCAATCGACGTGGACTTAAGAAGGCGTGGCTTAATTCATCTAATGGTGCGGAAGAGGCTGGGGTGGGGGAGGTTAAGATCTGCTGTGATGCTTTATGAGGTTGGGGGAGGTTAAGATCTACTGTGATGCTCTGTGAGGTGGTGAGGCTTGGGGAGATTAAGGTCTGCTGTGATGTTCTTATACGTGGTGAGGCTGGGGAAGGTTAAAGGCGGCTGTGATGCTCTGTGAGGTGGTGCGGCTGGGGTAAGTTAAGCTTTGCTGTGATGCTGAGTGAGTTGGTGAAGCTGGAGAGGATGACTTCTGCAGTGCTGGTCACGCAGTAACTCGCGTTCTGGTCAGTGAATAATTACACTGTAAAGGGTCGCCAGGAGAAGGGTTTGAAAATAGGAATAGCAAACGAGAACAAGTATATAAAAGGGGGAACCATATGCAAAAGACAAAAAAAATGCAAAGAACGAAACAACGAATATGGGGAGACTAGGAGAAGCGAAATGTGTGAAAATTCACGATCAAGCAATATAAGATGCAAAACAACCACAAGGGGAGTTGCCCTGAACGAATCTGCCTGGACTTCCTACCATTTTCTGCAATACTGAAAGCCCCTGATGGTGTGTTGACTGCACGAAAGATTTAGAGCTATCATTCACCTCCCCCCTGGACTTTATATATGTATGTTATATATATATATATATATATAATATATATATATATATATATATATATATATATATATATATATATATATATATATATATATGCAGAATTGCCACTTTGGAAAAAAATGAAAAAATAGTGATATTCCAAGCGCTTTCGTGATTTCTCACGATGTCATGAAACTATGATAATGTGAGAAATCATGAAAGCGCTTGGAATTTCGCTCACTTGTTTAGTGTGATCTTACTGCGCACACACACACACACACACACACACACACACACACGAAGTATTTCTTCAGTCACAAGGTAGTCAGGAAGTGGAATAGTTTGGGAAGAGATGTAGTGGAGGCAGGATCCATTCACAGCTTGAAGCAGAGGTCTGATAAAGCTCATAGTGCAGGGAGAGTGACCCAGTAGCGGCCAGTGAAGAGGCGGGGCCAGGAGCTAAGACTCGATCCCTGCAACCACAACTTGGTGAGTATATATATATATATATATATATATATATATATATATATATATTATATATATATATATATATATAAGTCGTGCCGAATAGGCAGAACTTGCGATCTTGGCTTAAATAGCAACGCTCATCTTGCCATATAGGACAAGTGAAAATTTGTGTATGCAATAATTTTCCCAAAATCATTCTGAACCTAACGAAAAAAATATATTTCACTGTGTTGGTTTAGTATTAAATTATTGTAAACAAATCTAAAATATATTTAGTTGGGTTAGGCTAAAATAAATTGTTCTTGTTATAATAAGGTTAGGTAAGTTTTCTAAGATTCTTTTGGTGCAAAATTAAAATTTTTTACATTAACGTTAATGAAAAAAATATATCTTTAAACGTATAAGAGAAAATTTCAGAAAGGACTTAATTTTAATTGAGTTCTTGCTAATTGACCAGTTTTACATATTCGGCACGACATATATATAATATATATATATATATATATATATATATATATATATATATATATATATATATATATATATATATATATATATATATATAAATCCAAAGTGCTTATACAGAAAACAAAAATTTGAACATACTGAACCAGCTTAAGTGGTTTAAAAGACTAAATGCGCAATAAAAGAAGACACAAACCGAAATTGTATACAAACGAAGCGGTGAGACCAGGCTAGGTATCACCCTGAGCTTTGTGGCATTGTGATGAAGGCGGTGGGGACCCGCACGAGATACTGCCTCCCTGGATTAAAGCGCTCGAAGATCTTATTTCTTCAAACACAAAGCAGCAGCAGTAGTAAGCCCTCAAGAAGAATGACTATGAGGAGAAATTTTCGCGGCAGTAATTTGGGCATTATCTGCGATAACCGGAGAGGTGGTGTGGGTTCTCTCAGTGCTGCCAGCGACGCCCATGGCAATACATTCTCCTTCCAGGAAACTATGAATTTTCAGCGATGTTTGGGAAGAACTTTCGGAAAAAATGATGGAAAATAAAAGAGAGAAAGACGTGAGAAAGAGACGCCCCTCTCTCTCTCTCTCTCTCTCTCTCTCTCTCTCTCTCTCTCTCTCTCTCTCTCTCTCTCTCTCTCTCTCTCTCTCTCTCTCTCTCTCTCGCTCTCTCTCTCCACAGGTGAAGAGACAGAGCCGTCGATAATACCGGGATTTTATAGTTCGAAGTTAGCTATGCGTCGGGCTCTTCCACTGACGCGATATCTCTCCCCGGGAATAAAAGCGGGTGAGTGAGATGACATAATATATAAATATATAAACAAATCCATTGTCGCTTTCAGGCGCACGCCGGGAGAATAGTCGATCTTTATACCCGTCTGCAGAATGCGCCTAAGTAATGCATTTATAACTATGATGTAGACTACCGATTTATCCCGAATTCTCGTATAGAAGGCGGTAGAATTGGCCCATTAATACGGAGGTTTGAGGACGTGCTCTTGTTAACCCTGAGTGCTGGTCTACACTCGGTATTGTTGTGTGATGTATGGTAAGCTGCATCTCCCAGCACTGATAACAGCACTATCAGCAACACCAGCAATTCCACCACCAGCACTAACACTGTCAGCAGCACCAGCACTAACACTCAGCAATCACAATACCAGCACTAACACTTTCAGCAACACCAGCAGTAACACCAGTACTGACACCGACACAAACACTTGCATCATCACCACCATCATTTGCATCGTCATCTACAGCCTCATCTCCCACTCTACCTCTCCCCGGCATCTCCATTTTCATACCAGTACATTTTGCAAGCACCTTTCCCTGTACTATCGAACGCCCCTGCGCCTCTGCCTGCATTTGGACTTTCACGTGCTCTTGTACCCCCACCTCCCCACCATTCACCCCATACTTTCTACATCAGTTCGTTTCGAACGTACCAAACCCACGAAAAATTTACTCCACATACTCAAAACAAAAGAATTACCGCAATATTTTCCAGGATTCGTCCTCTTATTAGCATGAAAAATGACACTACATATAACGTTATAAAGCACTCATTATCATTATCATAGTTCATTGTAACTCTGGTTAGTCATAACTCTTCAGAGAAAATATTGGTAAAACTAACACATCCTGTATAGGCTTTCACTGACTTTCTCGTAACTCAAGCTAAAGAAATCTTTACAAAATCTTAATATTAATGATGTACAATAACGACAAGTTTATGAGACATCTGTGTAACACTTGGGTATCAACACTTGGGTATCTACACTTGGGTATCTACACTTGGGTATCTACACTTGGGTATCTACACTGCGGAAACTTTTCGCCAGTACATATACCCAGGTGTTTCACGTGTTTCAGTCGTCATCATAAATCATCATGTGTGTCTAGTTACATGAGAGACAACACATGTAACATGTGTATAAGAACACGGATGGAAATATAGTATCAAGTGTTTAGAAGCACTGATGACTTAATTTGATAAATTTGAGCGAGTTGTTTACAGGAGACGCTTGTGTTTCTTGCTGCTAGTGCATGAAGGCAGTACTAAATACATTGTGACTGTATGAAGGCAGTACTAAATACATTGTAACTGCTTCAAGACAGTATTAAATACATTGTGACTGCCTGAAGGCATTGCTTACCCAAGTCTTGATGACAATGTCAGTCTCTCTATCATCTAAACAGTTCCGAAAGTTCAATATCCGACCATTTATGTAAAAAAGAATATTGCAGTTGTCTCTCAAGAGACCCTCAAGCCAAAATTTTATTAATACTGTCAGTCACTTTCCTTGAGAAAATACACAGAGCAATGAGGACATGGGTGTCTAATTATCTCGCTTCTCTTTAAGCCAGGTATGAATCTCTTTCAGCCAGTTAAGAAATATGTGAATATTAAAATGGTATAAAATACCGACAGGTTGTTAGGTAAGACACATATGCAACAGTTAGGTATCTTTATTTCGAAACGTTTGGCCCACACAGTAGGCTTCTTCAGTCGAGTAAAGAAAAGTTGATAGAAGTAGAAGAGACGTGAATACGATGTAATCAGTAAATCACCCTTGAAGTTTCGAGTATTGTTCCATAGTCTGAAACAATATGGAGTAGAAGTGACAGGATGGAGCCTTATATACCGCCAGGAGGCGAGATGTAGACCACTGGTAGAGGTAAGAATGTAGTCGTTGGGAGGTCACGTCCATCTCAGATCCAGCCATTCTCACTAGTAGAAGTTGTCCAAGTTGTTTTCTGTTCTGTACCAAGATACCATTGTGTTGCATATGTGTCCGACATGAAATATGTTATGGAATCCTCAACGAGCTGTCGTGGGGGTAACGTAAGGCTCTGCGGAACCTAGTTTGGGAAGCTCTGCTCTGCACCACCTCTATAATCACCATCAAAACCCGGAAAGGGCTAGGACTAAACCCTGGTTCGTTTGCAGTCGTGTTGTTGCGAATTCGTGAACCACCATCACCACGTCAACCACCACTGCAACCATCATTATAGCGTCAATCACCACTACAACCATCATCATAACGTCAACCACCATTGCACCCACCCTCACCATGTCAACCCCCACTACAGTCATCATCACCAAATCAAACACTACTACAACCACCATTACCACGTCAACCACAACTACAGCCACCATCACCACGTCAACTCCCCACATCAACTCCACCTCAAACAGAGGCTCTCAAAACCTTGAGTAATCATTCCAGCTGAAGTCTAGGGGAAAGAGATGTTCATATATAAGTGGTGCGAGGCTGGAAGAAACATTTACGCCGCTGCTACGAGAACAATATTCATTATACTCCTCTAAGGACCTGCCTGAAGGAGCATTTTAGGGTGATAATGTTGTTCCCGGCTCTCCTGCTCCGATATTGAAAATGAGTGTATTCATGTACGATGGGTGAACATGTACGGTATGACTCGCACACAGATGTGCAAGTGACATGTAGACACAAAGATGTACAGACAGATAGACATACATGTATATATATATATATATATATATATATTATATATATATATATATATATATATATATATATATATATATTATATATATATATATGTATATATATTAGACACACACAGGGAGAGAGTGGGCCTAGTAGTGACCAGCGAAGAGGATGGGGCCAGGAGCTATGAATCGATCTCTGCAACCACAAGTAAGTGAGTACACACAAATACACTTCAAAGATTAGAGAGATTTGTGCCAAGTGGAATGATGTCCAAATGTTTGTGCAGAAGTACCACTGTGGCATGCAAAGAGTACGTAACCTTTATTCGGCGCATGGACACACCCTCATTTACAGGCTATCTCCCCCAACCAGCGAACCAGGTTGCTAAGAGTTGATGATGGGGCCCCATCGTTCAACTAGTGACCAGGTTCTAGCCAATAAGAAGGTGGGATTGACAATCGCAGAGGTTATGTGGATACCGCTCTCCTGTCTGCCCTTGTCATTCCCATTCTAGAGCTGGTTGAAGCACGGTCTGCTATCTTGTGGCTTCTATTTCTGCCTTGCTTACCGTGGAGTGCACTATATTTATCACTGTACATAGTGTACATATTGCTGTTATAATTGGTGAAGGATAATATAAGTCTAAACTTTTTCTACTGTGTTTATTTGCTCCCATTACACCTGGGATAACAGGCCATTTGAAATCCTAGGTTGTAATAACCACCCTGAGCAAGCTGAAACAAACCATCTTTGCAATAAGTTCAGTGACAGAACCATGTCCCATTTTAGGGAAATGTTAAAGAGGCGCCAGAAACAGAGGACTGCGGACAGTTATTTTGTGAGACGGGTCCAGTGACTCTCAGGCTGGTCCTAGTGGCATTAAAAGACAGAGAAGGGAAGTAACCCCAGAGAGGGATTTACCTGAAGTCCTCATGGAGGGGGATTCTCCTTCCAAACACTAACCCCAACTCTCTCTCTCCTCCTCCCTATCTTCCAGATGCCATCACCAATCTTCTATAAAGGTGGTTAACGCTCTCGCTTCACACGATGAGCTGTATAGTCCTTGTGGCTTAGCGCTTCTTTTTGATTATAATAATAATAATTCACACGATGAGGGCCTGGGTTCGATTCCCAGCCAGAGTAGAAACATTGGACGTGTTTCTTTCCACCTGTTGTCTATGTTCCCCATCAGTAAAATGGGTACCTGGGTGTTAGTCGACTGGTGTGGGTCGCATCCTGGGACACTGACCTAAGGAGGCCTGGTCACAGACCGGGCCGCGGGGGCGTTGACCCCCGGAACTCTCTCCAGATAAACTCCAGATAAACACAAAGAATACACACAGTGTCCCCTCGTTCCCTGTCCTCCCACATCAAACACTGCCCCTGATAACGCCACATTTCCCAAGTATCTTATAAATCGTGACCATGTCTCCTCTGCTTCTTCCACCGTCCAGCGATGCAAACTTCACCTCACTTAACCTCTTACAAAACCCCATCTATCTTAGACCAGGGATCGACCTTCCAGTAATCCTCTAAACTTTCTCAATTCTCTTCGTGTTCCTGATGAAACGAGGGATCCACACTGGCGCCCAATACTCTGTGTATTCACCTATTTCTGTCTGCGGGGGGTTGAGCAGTATTACCATCTGAATGAACTGTTGTGGCTTCCTCCCTAGAGTTCTTGATCCGAGGAACTGGCCGTATCCTTCCCTGACTGACAACCATATATCACCAGGTACTATAGTACCACTACGGATTTTGCGCTTTCTCATCTAATAATAATAATAATAATAATAATAAATAATAATAATAATAATGATAATATCAGCAATAACTATAATAATAATAAAATAATTATAATAAAAATAATAATATTATTATTATTATTATTATTATTATTATTATGAGAGGCATAACTGTATGGCTCTAGGGTCAGCTCCTGTCCCTTGGATCAAGATTCCTTCATCGGTGACGGAATTGGATCTGTGCTCCAGTTCCCCGAATTAAGCCTGAATGCCTTCCACATCCCCCCCCCCAGGCGCTGTATAATCCTCCGGGTTTAGCGCTTCCCTCTTGATTATAATAATAATAATTCATCGGTGATGATGAGGGAGAGAGGAAATGAATGGTAAAAAAAACAGAGACAATGACAAATTGGCAAATAGAGAGAAAATAAAATAATCTGGGATTTTAAGACATGACAACTAAAAATTATCTGACAATGAATAGAAATGAAAAAATATAAAGTAAACAAAGGCTGAAAAGGAGAAGGAAGAGAAGAGAGGGAGGGGAAGAGAAGAGTAAGAGGGGAAGAGAAGAGTAAGAGGGGAAGAGAAGAAGAGAAGAGGGGTCGCTAATTTAAAAAAATGTTAAGAGGGAGGTAAGAGGTTTTTAGGAACGAAGGAACAAGAAGAGACGAGAGAGAGAGAGAGAGAGAGAGAGAGGAGAGAGAGAGAGAGAGAGAGAGAGAGAGAGAGAGAGAGAAAGAGAGTCAGATCACATGATAGGGAAAATGCAACAACAAGGCAATGATAAGAAGTGCTGAAGAAGAGAGGAGGAAGAAAAAGAGGAGGAGGATAAACGAGAGGAGAAGCAGGAGGACAGAAGGATGAGGGAAAGAGGGAGGGAGAAAGCAGAAAGAAAATCAAAACTGTTACTCTCGACGAATTTGAACGATAGACACTTATGCACTGCTAACTTACCTCTGATATCAGACTAATGAGAAGACTGTAAACGGAGTACAGGCGCAGCTTACACATAACCTTAGACACACTGCAAGACTGACCAAGCAAGCAGCTATCGCAGATTGATATTAAAAAAATAATGTTTAGCAAATCAGGTGAGGGAAGAAAAGACTTGAGACGGAGTACAGTTTGGGAGAGGGGATGACGAAACTCCAAACATCGGCTAACGAAAAGGATCTGTGAATAAACACCACAACGAACATATCACGCATCATATGTGCCGAGGCAGGCCAACTTAACTGAGTCAAGGAAGTAAACTCAAATGTATTTTAAAACACAGGGTAGATAACAACAGCCTGCTTTACCTGCGAGGAACATTGCCAAGATTAGAATAGATTTGAAAGAAAAAATAAAGATTCAGATAAACCAGAGGACACGAAAAAAAACTTTTCCTTTGAGAGAATCACCTAAGTGGAAGCAGACTCGATAAATAGTTAATAAACACGACACAGACGCCAGGAAGCAGTGGGTCCCAGCACCTGGAAATAAAGGAGGGCCAGGAGCTAAGACTCAACCCTTTGTAAATATAGTTCGGTAAGTACAAAGGTACTGCATACGTGAGATCAGTACTGTAGTACGCAGCGCCAACAAGCAACCTTCATCTCAATGCAAGGCTGGACCCAGACTTAGAGAGTGAAATTGTTTATAAAAACAGGTTAAGGGTGTAAAGCCCTACATCACTAAAAGATTGAGGAACTGGAGGAGAAATAATCACAACATAAAGAGTATTCGGAAACATCAAAAAAAAAACTGGCTCTTGTTTATCATATACGAGAGGAAACATAAGGAGAGAACTTAAGTACAAACTGGAATTTCCGGTGAAACAGACCAATGCAAGTACGAACTGTTTTTAAGGTAACAGCTGAAAGCGAGGTGGCTGCACTGGGAGGCTGAAATGGCAAGATATACAGTGGCAGGAAGTTACACTACTTAAAATACAAGCAAAAGCAAGGCTCAAGAGCTGGAACTTAACCCCCAGGAGATACAACTAGGTAAATACCAACAAATCCAGTTTCTGCTCCAGCCAACCAACACCCACCAACTACTGACCCTTGCACACACACACACACACAGACCTATCCACCCATCCAGACCACTCACCCAGATCACCCATACTACCAAAAACCTGCAGCACAATCTGCCAGAGCTATCATTTAGCAAGTTTAAAAACATCAGGTTTCAAACGAAGGTAAAATCTTCATTACCCTTACGGAAAATATTGCGGAAAGTTAGATGAGAATCAGGTTTTTCCTCGGGGTTTTAAGATAGGCACAAGGTCTTGTTTTCCTGCAGTCTTGAAGATAAAGAAACGCATCGTCCGGAAAGTAATCCCATTTTCCCAGATGATGAGCGGGAGAGATTTATTGTAATGGAACCTCGAATGTAATTGGAGAAAATGTAATTAAAAATGTATTTAACGCCACTTAAAATAATTATTGTAGAATTACTCCCTGGTGCCCAGCAAAGAAGTAATTCATCTTTTTTGGAAAATAATTGCTGCATCCCATGCATTTTTCTGAATGGCTATATGGAATTGATTAATAAAAAAGCTGGTTAAATAGGGTTTAAAGCCTATCTACTACACTATAGGTCATCAAGGCCACAAGGTAACCCACTCTCACGCTGTCAGAGACACACCTCTCAGTGTATATACACCGAGAGAGACACACCTCTCAGTGTATATACACCGAGATAGACACACCTCTCAGTGTATATACACCGAGATAGACACGCACCTCTCAGTGTATATACACCGAGAGAGACACACACCTCACAGTGTATATACACCGAGAGAGAGACACCTCTCAGTGTATATACACCGAGAGAGACACGCACCTCTCAGTGTATATACACCGAGAGAGACACACACCTCTCAGTGTATATACACCGAGAGAGACACACACCTCTCAGTGTATATACACCGAGAGAGACACACACCTCTCAGTGTATATACACCGAGAGAGACACACACCTCTCAGTGTATATACACCGAGAGAGACACACACCTCTCAGTGTATATACACCGAGAGAGACACACCTCTCAGTGTATATACACCGAGAGAGACACACACCTCTCAGTGTATATACACCGAGAGAGACACACACCTCTCAGTGTATATACACCGAGAGACACACACCTCTCAGTGTATATACACCGAGAGAGACACACACCTCTCAGTGTATATAACGAGAGACACACACCTCTCAGTGTATATACACCGAGAGAGACACACACCTCTCAGTGTATATACACCGAGAGAGACACACACCTCTCAGTGTATATACACCGAGAGAGACACACACCTCTCAGTGTATATACACCGAGAGAGACACACACCTCTCAGTGTATATACACCGAGAGACACACACCTCTCAGTGTATATACACCGAGAGACACACACCTCTCAGTGTATATACACCGAGAGGGACACACACCTCTCAGTGTATATACACCGAGAGACACACACCTCTCAGTGTATATACACCGAGAGAGACACACACCTCTCAGTGTATATACACCGAGAGAGACACACCACCTCTCAGTGTATATACACCGAGAGACACACACCTCTCAGTGTATATACACCGAGAGGGACACACACCTCTCAGTGTATATACACCGAGAGGGACACACACCTCTCAGTGTATATACACCGAGAGGGACACACACCTCTCAGTGTATATACACCGAGAGGGACACACACCTCTCAGTGTATATACACCGAGAGACACACACCTCTCAGTGTATATACACCGAGAGAGACCCACACCTTCAGTGTATATACACCGAGAGAGGACACACACCTCTCAGTGTATATACACGAGAGACACACACCTCTCAGTGTATATACACCGAGAGGGGCAACACACCCCTCAGTGTATATACACCGGAGAGACACACACCTCTCAGTGTATATACACCGAGAGAGACACACACCTCTCAGTGTATATACACCGAGAGACACACACCTCTCAGTGTATATACACCGAGAGAGACACACACCTCTCAGTGTATATACACCGAGAGACACACGCACCTCTCAGTGTATATACACCGAGAGAGACACACACCTCTCAGTGTATATACACCGAGAGACACACACCTCTCAGTGTATATACACCGAGAGACACACACCTCTCAGTGTATATACACCGAGAGGGACACACCCCCTCTCAGTGTATATACACCGAGAGAACCCCCCTTCCCGTGTATATACACCGAGAGAGACACACACCTCTCAGTGTATATACAACCGAGAGAGGGCACACACCTCTCAGTGTATATACACCGAGAGAGACACACACCTCTCAGTGTATATACACCGAGAGAGACACACACCTCTCAGTGTATATACACCGAGAGAGACACACCTCTCAGTGTATATAAAACATTATGTCAATAAAGACGCAAATAAAACAATACTTGAATACAAAATAGCATTTATGTCAATATACTTCACCAATTTAATGAAAAAATAATTTTATGTTCAATGAAAAAAGGTTTAAATATAATAATGATAATAATTTATTATTATTATTATTATTATTATTATTATTATTATTATTATTATTATTATTATTAGAGTCAAGAAATAAAGGTCACAGGTAATAAAAGAGAAAAGATAATTATATAACCAGAATAATTAAGAAATAAAAATATGAAAATTACAAAATATACAAAAAAAAGTCTCCAAGTTAAGAAAGTAACGAGAGAGGAGAGAGAGAGAGAGAGAGAGAGAGGAGAGAGAGAGAGAGAGAGAGAGAGAGAGAGAGAGAGAGAGAGAGAGAGAGGGAGGGGGAGGGAGAAGAGTTAGAGAAAGACTAATACCACCATCTAACACTGTCTAGGAATGATAGAGAGGCGCAGGTAATAGTGTTAGAGTGTATCCTGGCCATCTGTGTGATTTGTTATGCTGTGTCGACGCCAGAGTGTGAGATAACTCAATTTCTCTCTCTCTCTCTCTCTCTCTCTCTCTTTCTCTGTCTCTCTCTTTCTGTGTATGTATGTATGTATAATATATATATATATTTTATATATTTATATATATATATATTTTATATAATATATATATATATATATATATATATATATACATGTAATAATATATTTATATATATATTATATATATATATATATATATATATATTTTAATATAAAATTTTATATATATATATATATATTATATATATATATTATAATAATATATATATATTTATATATATTATATATATATTATAATTCATGTAGTATATATATATATATATATATATATTTATATATATATATATATATATATATTGTAACAGTGACATAACGCAATATTCTCTCTCCCTGTTTGTTTTCTTGATACAGATTGTAACAGTGAGAACTCAGTACTCTTTCACTCTGCAGACTGTAACGGTGTGAGATAACTCAATAATCTCTTAATCTCTCTCTCCAAGTTATTAGAGTCTAAGTTGGGTTTGGTCGAGTTATATTGAACATCACGGTTACCTAAAAAACAACTTTACCACCATAGAGCTAAAGAATAGCTATCCCATTACAAAATCCTCTCAGTAATTTATTATTTGCATAATAATACAAAGCAGCAGAAGAAGTGAATATTGGCCACAAGAAATGATAATTATAATAGTCCCCTCCAAGACTCATAATATTCAATTAGATTGTTACTATTACTACAAAAAAATAGTTCTACATGACCATAATTTTTAAAGGGGTGGACCGGTAAGCCAGCGGAAGGCCTCGGTCAGATGACCAAAAGCTCCAAAGGCGGGTCATCATCTGACTAAGACCCGCGTCAGGAAACACTCGTCCTGTTTCCTGACAAACCTTACCTAACCTAGCCTAACTGGATTGTTATTCTCATTATTATTATTATGGGAAGCGCTAAACTCGTAGGGATTATACAGCGCCTGTGGGGGCGGGGGAGGGGATGGAAGACACTCAGGTTCAATTCAAGGAACTGGAGCGCAGATCCAGTTCCCGAGATTAAGAGCCCCTCACCAGCGTCAAGGTACCTCGTTTGAAGGGGAATATTCGATTGGAGAGACGAGCGTCTTGAAACCTCAAAGAAACACACGTCAAAGCACTTACTGCGTGTCTCAAAGGCAGTCAGTCAAGGTTCAAAGCAGTCGACAGGAACACAAGACTTTTTGGACAGAGTCAAAGGTGCTTATCGAGCCTTCGTAGCGCACGAGAGAGAGAGAGAGAGAGAGAGAGAGAGAGGAGAGAGAGAGAGAGAGAGAGAGAGAGAGAGAGAAATGTTAAAGGAGTTATTTGCATATAATGAGAGAGAGAAAGAAAGATATTATCGAGTTATTTCACACTGTTACAACGTGTGGAGAGAGAGAGACGGAGAGAGACACACAGAGAGAGTGTAAAAAGTTATCTCGCTGTCCTTGGTATTATTTACCAAGCAATATTGTTTGATCTATAATTTTATGTATAACATTTATACTTGTAGATGAATGGTTCATAGATGAATGGTTCAGAGAACCGACATGTTGATAAATTAGACACATGTGCAACTCTTGGGTATCTTTATTGAGGAAACGTTTCGCCACACAGTGGTTTCATCAGTCCATACAAAGGAGAATCTTGAAGAACAGGAGGAGAATGAGGTAATCAGTCCCTCAACCTTGAGTCGATGTGGTCAGTCCATCAATCTTGAATAGAATACGGCATACGTGCTGAGAAGGAGCTTATAAACCGTATGGCAGGAGAGGTGCAGCAGTCATAGGTCGTGTAACATTTGTTCAATGTGGAAGTAGGTCGTGCCCAAGAATTAGGCAAGCGAAGAGATCTCAATACTTGGGAATTCTTCGCTTGCCTAATTCTTGGGCACGACCTACTTCCACATTGAACAAATGTGACACCACCTATGACTGCTGCACCTCTCCTGCCATACGGTTTATAAGCTCCTTCTCAGCACGTATGCCGTATTCTATTCAAGATTGATGGACTGACCACATCGACTCAAGGTTGAGGGACTGATTACCTCATTCTCCTCCTGTTCTTCAAGATTCTCCTTTGTATGGACTGATGAAGCCACTGTGTGGCGAAACGTTTCCTCAATAAAGATACCCAAGAGTTGCACATGTGTCTAATTTATCAACATTTATACTGATTTTATATTCTTTAAGTATGATTCTTTATTCTATCCAATGGTTTTATGACCTTTTCGTGATTATATATATATATATATTATATATATATATATATATATATATATATATATATATATATATATATTATATTATATATATATATTTATATATATTATATATATATATATATATTTCATTTCCACGTTTTGTTTATGTAAATTTTCCCAAAAAAAACAAAAAAAAAAAAAAAAGTAAGTCAGCCTAGCAAAGTCTAGTTTTTTAACTCCTAAAGCTAGGTTTGCGTCGGTTAGGAATAATAATAATAATAATAATAATAATAATAATAATAATAATAATAATAATAATTATGACAAAAATAATAACGATAATAATAATGAAAATAAATTTATATTTGCCTGGCATCCATACTTATTTGTCGAAGTTCGTTAGTGGGAAAAAGGAGGTTGTTAAAGATCCAATTCTCGCTTTTAATTGGCTGCTGATGGACTGAGAGATCTGCTTTGATGTGTAATGCTTCATACAGGTTGTAGAATGAGCTCTTATTGGGGGACGACGACATTTCGATCTGTGAAGAGCGTTTACAGAGCCTACATAAAGCTCTAGGCAGTGAAAGCATGACACGTAAAGTTTAGCTCTACGTAGAATGAAGAGTGACGTGATAAAGCTCTACACACTTGTAAAACGTGTCGTGATAAAGCTTCACACAGTGAAATACACTACAATAAAGCTCTCGGTCAGACGACCAAAAGTTCCAGTGGCGGGTTATCATATGTCCATGCATAAGTCAGGCAACACTGGTCCCATTGTGGTTTTTTGGTAGGGAGTTTCAGTAGTTCTGTTGACCATTGCTTTGATCACTAGGCCGCGGTTACTGTCTTTCTGGACGCTCGTCACCGGTTCTCTAGTTTTGGTCGTTCGATTTTTGTAGTCTGATATTGATTTCTGATTTTGGTTGCTGCTTTTGTTAGCAATGTGTGGCAGGTAGGTTTTTGACAGCTGGTTTTGTTAGCAGTGTACGGTAACAATAATACTTGATTATAACAAAAATCACCTAATTTTCAACTTACCCTTCTTCTCCTGCTTCCCCTTATGTCCTCTCCTTCTCCCCTCCTCCTCCCCACATTCATTCCCCTCATCCTCCCGCCATCAATATCAAAAAACATTACTTTTTTCCCTCCTCAGTTCAGAAAAAAGTAGAACCGTGCATCACACTGATATATGTAGGGAATTTCCCGGGCACAGTTCTCAGTATGAAGACACGATTTACCACCTATTTTACCATATAGAGTATTTACATGATATTCCGGGGGAGGATAGGGGAAATCTCTAAAAAACTCGTGTGAGGTTGGTTAGTAGAAATGAGGGCTTGGGCCCTGTAGACTACACAAGGATCCTTCTGGAAATCTTCCCCACAGACGAAAAATACTTTCACGTCTGAAATAGGAAAAAAAGGAATTCTTTGCACATAAACTCTGAAAGATATACCTTTCAGTGTAATACGCTGAGAGATACACTTCGGGTTATTGCTGGCACACCTCCGGGTATATGGTGAGGGGACACATTTCGTATAATACGCTGAGAGCACCCTCTCGCAATATAATTGAGAGAACACCTTCAGCAATATACCTGAGAGATACACCTCTGAGTGTATTATTTGTTCCCCTGGCTGTTCCTGGGGAAAAACAGTTATATCTGATTAGGACGTTGTTGTTTTTAAAAAAATTTTTTAAGGGGAGGAAACGCTTAGATTTACCGAATTTTTTGTGCTCAGGGTGATTTAAAATTTACAAATTTTTAAAAAAAAATTGGCGATTAGCTTGTTATAAAAAAAAATTACAATTTTTTTTTACGAAAAACATACAACACAACCCCACACACACACACACACACACAACACAAAACCAACCCCCACACACACACCACACACACCACAAAACAAGCCCGACGGTGAAAAACCGAATAAGAATCCAACTCCCTTTCCCAAAAAAAAAAAGGGAAAAAACCCCTTTTTTTTTCCCCCCCACTGTTTTTTCCCTCCCCACTGTTTGTTTTTCCCCCCCTCAGTTTGTTTCCCCCCCCCATGTTGTTTCCCCCCCCACTGTTTTTTCCCCCCTTACTGTTTGTTTCCCCTCCTCACTTTTGTTTCCCCCCCCTCACTTTTGTTTCCCCCCTCACTGTTTGTTTTTCCCCCCTACGTTTTTTCCCCCCTTTCTGTTTGTTTCCCCTCCCTTACTGTTTTTTTCCCCCCCCTACTGTTTGTTTCCCCCCTTTTTTTTTTTTCCCCCTTTTTTTCCCCCCCAGGCCCCCCATAGCCCCCCACGGTTTTTTGGCCCCCCGGTTTTTTCCCCCATATTGTTTCCCTCCCTTATGTTTGTTCCCTCCTTACTGGTTGTTTCCCTACCTCACTGTTTGTTTCTCCTTACTGTTTGGTTCCCAACCTTACTGTTTGTTTCCCCTAAAACCTTTTAAATGTTGTTTCCCTCCTTTTGTTTCTCCACCCTGTTTGTTCCCTCCCTGTTTGTTACTCTTTAATGTTTGTTTCTCCTCCGGGTTGTTCCCCCCTTATGTTTTTTCTCCCTCCCTGTTTGTTCCTCTCTTACTGTTTGTTTCCTCCCGGGTTGTTCCCCCTTACTGTTTGTTTTACCTCCCGTTTGTTCCCCCCTTACTGTTTGTTTCTCCTCACTGTTGCTGGTTCAACGTGCCTGCTCCCTCTTTCACTCTCCCTAATTATCCCTTTTCTATCTCCCTCCTCTCTAATTTTTATCAACTTTTCCCTCTTCTTTATTGCTTCTTCATTACTGTTCTCCTCCTCTTTCCCCCTTCATGTTTCCTTCTTCCTATCTTCCCTTGCTGTTCGTTTTTTCTTTCATCACCTTTTCTACTTTTTATATTCTCGCTTTTAATCTCCTCTCTCTGTTTCTCTTTCATCCTCTCCTCCAACACCCCACTATACACCATCATCACACTACACAACCTCCCTCCTTTTCAAAACCATTCTCCCATCTCTCCTAACTATCACACCCCAAACCACCCTTTTTCTCACCCAAAAACCTCCACATATCCCCAAAACCCACAACATTACCCTTTCTAACCCCCAAACCCCCCACACCACCATCCAATTAAACCAACCCTCCCACCATAACCCAAACTAAACCAAACCCAATCCACCCACACACACAAACCCCCCCCACCACCCAAACCACCACCAACCACCAACACCACCACCACCCCCACCACACCACCCCCCACCACCACCCCCCATCCCACCACCCCCACCCCCCCCACCCCCCCCCCCCCCCCCCCCCACCCCCCCACACCCCCCCCACCACCCCACCACACCACCCACCACCACCACACCACCACCACACACAACCACAACTAACCACCACTACCCCACCACCACCACTACCACCATCCACCACCACCAACCACCACCTACCACCACCACCACAACACCACCACCACTACCACCACACCACTACCACCACCTACCACCACCATCACCACCACCACTCCCACCACACCACCACCACCATCCATCCCACCACCACCACCACTACCACCCCACCCCACCACCACACCACTACCACACTCACATCACAACCACCACTATCACCACCATACACCACCACCACCCCACCTACCCCACCAACACCACCACTACACCACCACCACCTACCCCACCACCACCACACCACCACCACACTACCTCCTACATCCACCACCAACCACACCACCACCACTACCACCTCCACCTCCACCACCACCACCACCACCCCCACCACTACACCACCACCACCCACCCCACCACCACACACCACCACCACCACTACCACCACCCTACCACCACCACCACCACCACTAACCACCACCACCACCACCACCACCACCACCACCAACCACCACACCACCAACCACACCACCACCACCACCACCACCACCACCACTACCACCACCACCACCACCACCACCACTACCACCACCACTACCACACTACCACCACCACACCACCACCACCCCACCACACCACTACCACCACCACCCCCACCACCACCACCACCACCACCACCACCACTACCACCCACCACCACCACCCCACCACCCCCCACCCCCACACCACCACCCACCACCACACCCCACCACCACCACCCCACCACCCCACTACCACCCCCACCACCACCCCCACACACCCCACCCCACCCACCACCACCAAAACCCCCACCACCACCACCACACCACCCCCACCCACCACCACCACCACCACCACCCACCCACCACCACCACCAACCACCACCACCACCCCCAACCACCACCACCCCCACCACCACCCCACCACCCCCAACCACCACCACCACCCACCCCACCACCACCACCACCACCCCACTCCCAAACCACCACCACCCCACCACCACCACCACTACCACCACCACCCAACCACCACCACCACCACCACTACCCCACCAACCACCACCACCACCACCAACCACCACCACACCACCACCACCACCACCAACCACCCCCAAACCCCCACCACACCACCACCACCACCACCACCACCACCCACCCACCCCCCTACCACCACCACCACCAACCACCACCCACACCACCACCACCACCACCACCACCAACACTCCACTACATCACACATTCAACATTTCCCCAGCAGAGAATGCAGTTGGCCGTGAGTGAGGACCATCGAAGAATCTTATATATATTTTTGGTCTTGCAAGAAATGGGTAAAACTCTCTTTATTATATTTTATTATTATTATGCAAAGTGACTGTGAGAATTTTACCAGAGATGCGATAAGGTAAAGTCAGATAAAAGGTGGAATACGAAGACGAAGGAAGAAATAAAGGAGATGAAGATGGTGATAAAAAAGTGTATGTGTGAGAGATAGAAAGAAAGATAAAGAGAGAGAGAGAGAGAGAGAGAGATCGAACTGCAAGTAACTTTGAGAAGTCAGAGGAAAGACACACAGTCCATGAATAGGCTTTCATTCCGACGACGTTTCGCCCTGAGTAGAGATTTATACAGACCGAAACATTGTTCCAATACAAACAACCCAATACAAACAACGGTAAACAATATGATGTTCAATGAGGACAAATTCCAACTACTCCGTTATGGAAAACTGGAGGAGATAATAACTAGAACAGAGTATACTACTGACTCCGGCCATACAATAGAGCGGAAAAATAATGTAAGGGACCTGGGAGTAGTAATGTCTGAGGATCTCACTTTCAAGGATCACAACAGTGCCACGATCGCACGTGCAAAGAAAATGATACGATGGATAATGAGAACGTTCAGAACGAGAGATACCAAGCCAATGATGATCCTTTTCAAATCACTTGTTCTCTCTAGGCTGGAAAACTGCTGTACATTAACATCTCCATTCAAAGCAGGTGAAATCGCAGATCTAGAGAGTGTACAGAGATCCTTTACTGCACGTATAAGTTCTGTCAAGCACCTTAACTACTGGGAACGCTTGGAAGCACTTGACTTGTACTCGCTGGAACGCAGGAGAGAGAGATATATCATAATCTACACTTGGAAAATCTTGGAAGGAATGGTCCCAAATCTGCACACAGAAATCACTCCCTACGAAAGTAATAGACTGGGCAGGCGATGCAAAATACCCCCAATTAAAAGTAGGGGCGCCATTGGTACACTACGAGAAAACACTATAAGTGTCCGGGGCCCAAGACTGTTCAACAGCCTCCCATCAAGCATTAGGGGAATTACCAATAAACCCCTGGCTGCCTTCAAGAGAGAGCTGGACAGATACCTAAAGTCAGTGCCGGATCAGCCGGGCTGTGGCTCGTACGTTGGACTGCGTGCGGCCAGCAGTAACAGCCTGGTTGATCAGGCCCTGATTCACCGGGAGGCCTGATCATGGACCGGGCCACGGGAGCGTTGATCCCCGGAATAACCTCCAGGTAACCTCCAGTTATGACATTTACGAGCGTGAAGCTGCGTACCAAACCTATTATATATGTATATATAATAGGTTTATATATATATATATATATATATATATATATATATATATATATATATAATATATATATATATATATATATATATATATATATATATATATATATATAATCATTTTCTACCATGTGGACACCAGACAGCCTTCAAGAATTTTTTATTGTCCTTTTGTCATTTCCAGAATAAAAAATAGATTCAGACATTACTCACTCAACAGTCACGGAGTGACTCTGGGATTCATCGGGAAGTCGTAATTGGCTGACCTATCCGGCTATGGTCAATTTAACCCAATTTTGTAAGAGTTGGAAAAGGTTTTTCACAGTTGATTTATTCCACAGTCAGAATGGCGGAGAAGGCAGCCAGCGGAACCATGGGACTCCCCACCAGTGACATCGCGTTATCATTTTATAGCTGATGTTAGTTTCAGTGGGAAAGAGATCCTCCTGCGGTGTTGGGTCTAGCTGAGGTACTGTATCTAACGCAGTTGTTTTCTCTAGGATAACCGTCTACGGGTCTAGAGGAAGGCTACAGTGTCTAGAGGAAGGTTACAGTGTCTAGAGGAAGGTTACAGTGTCTAGAGGAAGGTTACAGTGTCTAGAGGAAGGTTACAGTGTCTAGAGGAAGGCTACAGTGCCTAGAGGAAGGCTACAGTGCCTAGAGGAAGGTTACAGTGTGTAGAGGAAGGTTACAGTGTCTAGAGGAAGGCTACAGTGTCTAGAGGAAGGCTACAGTGCCTAGAGGAAGGTTACAGTGTGTAGAGAAAGGCTACAGTGTCTAGAGGAAGGCTACAGTGCCTAGAGGAAGGTTACAGTGTGTAGAGGAAGGTTACAGTGTCTAGAGGAAGGCTACAGTGTCTAGAGGAAGGCTACTGTGCCTAGAGGAAGGTTACAGTGTGTAGAGGAAGGTTACAGTGTCTAGAGGAAGGCTACAGTGTCTAGAGGAAGGCTACAGTGCCTAGAGGAAGGTTACAGTGTGTAGAGGAAGGTTACAGTGTCTAGAGGAAGGCTACAGTGTCTAGAGGAAGGTTACAGTGTCTAGCACAACATATTTTAACCCAATATTACCAGGATCGAATACAGAGGTGACTTAAATATTACTTTCGACTAAGGAAGACAACTCAGGGAGCGAAACGTTTCAGCAATAGTGATACCCGACTTTTGCACATGTATCTTACTTACATGCCAGCACCTCAGCATGGCCATCCAGAGGGGAAATGCTTGTTGCATACTTGGCTCGCGTCTGGCTTCGGAGGAGCTGGAGGAGATTCATAATCTTTAATATATTGTACCATTGTATTCATGTTTGTGTTTTCTGTAAATGTATTCTGTCTATTAATAAATTTTCCCATAGAATATAAAATATAGGGGGTGGTAGGAGAAGAAAATATTCAAACAGCTCCGGGGAGAACCTTGAGTTTTCCCTGAGGTACGTTCATTGTCTTCTCTGAGGATATATATATATATATATATATATTATATATATATATATATATATATATATATATATATATATATATAATATATATTATATATGTCGTGCCGAATATGTAAAACTGGTCAATTAGCAACAACTCATTTAAAATTACGTCCTTTCTAAAATTTTCTCTTATACGTTTAAAGATATATTTTTTCATTAATGTTAATGTAAAAATTTTGAATTTTGCACCAAAAGAATCTTAGAAAACTGACCTAACCTTATTATAATAAGAACAATTTATTTTAGCCTAACCCAACTAAATATATTTTAGATTTCCTTACAATAATTTAATACTAAACAAACACAGTGAAATATATTTTTTTCGTTAGTTTCAGAATGATTTTGGCGATATTATTGCATACACAAATTTTCGCTTGTCCTATATGGCAAGATGAGCGTTGCCATTTAAGCCAAGATCGCAAGTTCTGCCTATTCGGCACGACATATATATATATATATATATATATATATATATATATATATATATATATATATATATATATATATATATATATATATATATATATATATAATGTGTGTGTGTGTGTGTGTGTGTGTGTGTGATGGCACTCTGGCAGGTACTGAAGAATACCTGGTAGGGGACCTACAACTGGTGAAAACACAGGGAGAAGACTTGGGATTCATCCTCAATCCCTCCAAGTGTGAAATCATCACGGCGAACCAGGAAATAATCAATGCTGTGCGAAGAATCCTCCCAGAAGTCTCTACTACCACTCCGTCCAACAATACCCTCTTGGGAGCACCGCTGGGTCACCAGGCCATCGACACAGTCCTCAAGAACAAATTGAATGACCTGATGAGGATGGAGGAGAGAATAAGCAATCTTGATGCCCATGATGCTCTGTATCTCCTCACAAGGTGTCTTACGATTCCAAGACTCACTTACTTCCTGAGGTGTGCACCCTCTTTTGACAACCCAACACTCGACGAATATGACGCACACCTGAGGTCAACCCTTAAGAAGGCACTGAACCTGTCACTAGAGGATCAGCAATGGGATCAGGCAACCCTCCCAGTGCGACTGGGAGGTATAGGGGTGCGTAAAGCAACGCATGTTGCCTTACCTGCTTTTCTGTCTTCGTGTTTGGCTTCCAGTGCATTAGTCAAGAAGATTGTTCCCGAACGCTTGAGAGACGTGATAGGAGCTCAAGACCCCAGGTTTACTGAAGCAGCGATTCGGTGGGACACCCTTACAGACTCCTCCAGTAGACCAGCTCCTCCCAAAGAACACAAACAGTCCCACTGGGACAAACCGATCATGGAAAAAATCGCCAACACAATGCTTTCCAACGCCTCAGGAAAGGGGTGGAGCTGCCAGCCACAGGGAGACCCAGAAGATCCGCAAATATGAAGACCTTCCCCCTTGCTATAACTTCATCCCAATAGGGTCGGAGACCCTTGGAGCATGGGGCAAGTGTGCTCTAAAGTTCCTCAAAGAGCTGGATGAAAAGCTCATCATAGAAACCAAGGACCACAGGGCGACCAGCTCCCTCTTTCAGAGACTCAGTGTTGCGATCCAGAGAGGAAATGCCTGCAGCATTCTGGGCACGCGGCCCACCGCAGGGGAGCTGGACGAAGTATTCGAGATGTAGCTCTGAGTTACCTATGTTGTTTTACTTTCTGTTGTATTTTTGTGAATGTTTGGCCTATGTATTTTGTCTTTATATATATATATATATATATATATATATATATATATATATATATATATATATATATATATAATGTATACCAGTAAGGAAATATTCAAATAGTCGACTCAAAAACAAATTTCCATAATGTGAGAGGGATGGGAACCGCTTTGTCTGCTGCGGTAATTACATTTAATAATAATATTATTTACAAATCTTCCTGCACATTAGGGTTGAATCAGCCGTGATTAATTTAAATCACGAATTCTGAAAGGTGATATTTTTTGACTCTGAGCTCTTCAGAAATGAAGTTGATTATATTTTATTGTGTGAGACGGAAAACCTACCATATATATATATATGTCGTGCCGAATAGGTTAAACTTGGATTAAATAGCAACGCCCTTCTTGCCGTATAAGGCAAGCGAAAATTTATGTATGCAATAATTTCGCAAAAATCATTCTGAATCTAACGAAAAAATTATATTTAATTGTATTTGTTTATTATTAAATTAGTGTAAACTTATCTAAAATATATTTGGTTGGATTAGGCTAAATTAAATTGTGCTTGTTATAATAAGGTTAGGTAAGTTTTCTAAGGTACTTTTGGTACAAAATTATTAATTTTTAAATTAACATGAATGAAAACAATATATCTTTAAACTTATAAGAGAAAATTTTAGAAAGGACTTAATTTTAAATGAGTTCTTGCTAATTGACTAGTTTTATCTATCGATGGCTTAGATGGTAGGTTGACATGTACATTATGTGGCCTCTTGACGTGGGACAATGTATCGTGTGGCCGAATCCTGGCCTGCCGCAGTTTGGTAAGTGATTCAAAATCACTTGTTTCGTGGTTTTATTGATTATATATATAGATTTATATATATATATATATATATATATATATATATATATATATATATATATATATATATATATATATATATATATATATATATATATTATATATATATATATATATATATATATGCAAAACAACCACTCAGAGTGGTTGTTTTGCATATTCTGAAATCACCTGTTTACTGTGATCTTATTGCATATATATATATATATATATATATATATATATATATATATATAATATATATAATATATATATATATATATATATATATTATATATATATATATAGTGTGTGTGTGTGTGTACGATAAAACACCTAAATTACTGGAACGGTTGAAGGCCCTTGATTTGTATTTCCTGGAATGCAGGCGAGAGAGATACATGATAATATACACTTGGAAAATCCTACAGGGATAAGAATCAAATTTGCACACGAAAAATCACTCCCTGTGAAAGCAAAAGTCTCGGCAGGTGATGTAACATATTCCCAATGAAAAGTAGGGGCACCACAAGTACACTGAGAGACAAAACAATAAGTGTCAGGGGCCCAAGACTGTTCAAGTGCCTCCTAGCATACATAAGGGGGATTACCAATAGACACTTGGCTGTCTTCAAGAAGGCACTGGACAAGCACATAAAGTCAGTGCCTGACCAGCCGGACTGTGGTTCGTAAGTCAGTTTTCGTGCGGCCTGCAGTAACAGCCTGGTTGACGAGACCCTGATCCACCACGAGGCCTTGTCTCAGACCAAGCCGAGGGGGCTGTGTGTGTGTGTGTGTGTGTGTGTGTGTGTGTGTGTGTGTGTGTGTGTGTGTGTGTGTGTGTGTGTAAGTGTGTGTGTGTAATCGTTCGTGGATGCATTAATATATATATTAAAATTTATACATACCTTCATGCATATACATTTGTATACTGTTGTATATCGCTGTAAAATTCAACACACATACTGGTACTTTATTGCACTAAGGCAGGTGGATATACACACGTGTGTGCGTGTGTACACGTGTGTGCATTGCAAATATTAATCATTTCTCTCATTTCTCTGCCTGGAGTGTGAGGCGGGTAACATGTGAGTGAAAGTGGCTTACACGACCTGTTATATTACCACTCTCTTCCTGGAGAGGGAGGGAGGGAGGGAGAGAGAAACGACGATAGGTAGTTTGGGAAGATTGAGAGAGGTGCAGTAAACATGGAGATAGGCAAGTCAAGAATACAAACAAGGATTGCATTTGTGTGTGATTGTTCTTGTTGCTGCTAATGATGATTATAAGATGATGATAATGATGTCAGAAGGGTAATGAGAGGAGGTGAGGGAGATTATGGAGAAAGAGAGAGAGAGATGAGGTAGGGCCAAAATGGAAAGAGTATGGTATATTTTGGTTAATAGGTTTGACATACCTGGCAAATATGGGCCAACAGGCCTACTGCTGTGTTCCTCCTTTCTTATGTTCTCTTGTTTTATCAGATTATATCAGTTTAACTCGTTGTAAATACATACACAACTTCATTCACAGGTACTAACTAATTTGGGTCAGGGAGAGGGTGATTTAGTTGTTATTTTAGACAAGAGTTTTCCCATGAGTTTTTTTTTTAATTCCACCGATTTTGGTTCTAATACCCACCCAGAATTTTGGTTCTAATACCCACCCATTTTTTTTCCTAATATCCACCAAATTTCTTTTCTAATACCCACCCAAAAAAAAATTGTAATACCCATCCAAAAATAAATTTGTAATACCCACCCAATATTTTTTCTAATACCAACCTAATTTTTTTTCTAAAACCCACCCAAAATTTTGGTTCTAGTACCCATTCGCACTTTTGGTTCCAGTAATCAACATACACATTTTGAAAGAATCTTTCAACCTCCCTCAGGTGCATTATTTCCATTATTTTCCAAACACCACATTTTTTATTCCAACATGCTTTTCATATACACTTTTTCAAATTCTTGTTCATTTTTTTTTCTAACAATTATTCTTTTCACCAGAGTATTAGCAAAATATTCAATTAACTATTTTCTGTTTTCTAAAAAAAATTGGGTTGACAATCCTTAATTGTTCATTTGAATTTATTCCACAACAATAGTATAGTTTGTTTTGAGTTCGTATTAAATATACTTTAAGTTGAGATCAATCAGTTATGAGCTGCTATGAACGACTGGTAGTCCTTCAAGTGACTGCCAGTGCCTCTGTAGTCCTTCAAGTGACTGCCGTGCCTCTGGTAGTTCCTTCAAGTGACTGCCATGCCTCTGGGAGTCCTTCAGGTGACTGCCAGTCCTCTGGGAGTCCCCTTTAAGTGACTGCCCGTGCCTCTGGTAGTCCTTCAATGACTGCCAGTGCCTCTGGTAGTCCTTCAAAGTGACTGGCCATTGCCTCCCGGTAGTCCTTCAATGACTGCCCGTGCCTCTGGTAGTCCTTCAAGTGACTGCCAGTGCCTCTGGTAGTCCTTCAAGTGACTGCCAGTGCCTCTGGTAGTCCTTCAGGTGACTGCCAGTGCCTCTGGTAGTCCTTCAAGTGACTGCCAGTGCCTCTGGTAGTCCTTCAAGTGACTGCCAGTGCCTCTGGTAGTCCTTCAAGTGACTGCCAGTGCCTCTGGTAGTCCTTCAAGTGACTGCCAGTGCCTCTGGTAGTCCTTCAAGTGACTGCCAGTGCCTCTGGTAGTCCTTCAAGTGACTGCCATGCCTCTGGTAGTCCAAGTGGGCTGCCATGCCTCTGGTAGTCCTTCAGGTGACTGCCAGTGCCTCCTGGTAGTCCTTCAAGTGACTGCCAGTGCCTCTGGTAGTCCTTCAAGTGACTGCCAGTGCCTCTGGTAGTCCCCTTTAAGTGACTGCCAGTGCCTCTGGTAGTCCAAGTGACTGCCAGTGCCTCTGGTATCCTTCAGGTGACTGCCAGTGCCTCTGGGAGTCCTTCAAATGACTGCCAGTGCCTCTGGTAGTCCTTCAAGTGGGCTGCCAGTGCCTCTGGTAGTCCTTCAAGTGACTGCCATGCCCCTGTAGTCCTTCAAGTGACTGCCAGTGCCTCTGGTAGTCCTTCAAGTGACTGCCAGTGCCTCTGGTAGTCCTTCAAGTGACTGCCAGTGCCTCTGGTAGTCCTTCAAGTGACTGGGCCCGTGCCTCAGGGAGTCCTTCAAGTGACTGCCAGTGCCTCTGGTAGTCCTTCAAGTGACTGCCAGTGCCTCTGGTAGTCCTTTAAGGACTGCCAGGCCTCTGGTAGTCCTTCAAGTGACTGCCAGTGCCTCTGGTAGTCCTTCAAGTGACTGCCAGTGCCTCTGGTAGTCCTTCAAGTGACTGCCAGTGCCTCTGGTAGTCCTTCAAGTGACTGCCAGTGCCTCTGGTAGTCCTTCAGGTGATCTTCACTACCTCTGGTAGTCCTTCAGGTGATCTTCACTACCTCTAGTAGTCCTTCAGGTGATCTTCACTACCTCTGGTAGTCCTTCAAGGGGATCTTCACTACCTCTGGTAGTCCTTCAGGTATCTTCACTACCTCTGGTAAATCCTTCAGGTTTATCTTTACTACCTCTGGTAGTCCTTCAGGTGATCTTCACTAACCTCTGGAAATCCTTCAGGTGATCTTCACTACCTCTGGTAGTCCTTCAGGGGATCTTCACTAAACCCCTGGAGTCCTTCAGGTATCTTCACTACCTCTGGTAGTCCCCTTTAGGTGATCTTCACTACCTCTGGTAGTCCTTCAGGTGATCTTCACTACCTCTGGTAGTCCTTCAGGTGATCTTCACTACCTCTGGTATCCCTTTAGGTGATCTTCACTACCTCTGGTAGTCCTTCAGGTGATCTTCACTACCTCTGGTAGTCCTTCAGGGGATCTTCACTACCTCTGGTATCCTTCAGTGGATCTTCACTACCTCTGGTAGTCCTTTAGGGGATTTTTCACTACCTCTGGTAGTCCTCAGGTGATCTCACAACCTCTGGTAGTCCTTCAGGTGATCTTTACTACCTCTGGTAGTCCTTCAGGTGATCTTCACTACCTCTGGTAGTCCTTCAGGTGATCTTCACTACCTCTGGTAGTCCTTCAGGTGATCTTCACTACCTCTGGTAGTCCTTCAGGTGATCTTCACTACCTCTGGTAGTCCTTCAGGTGATCTTCACTACCTCTGGTAGTCCTTCAGGTGATCTTCACTACCTCTGGTAAATCCTTCAGGTGATCTTCACTACCTCTGGTAGTCCTTCAGGTGATCTTCACTACCTCTGGTAGTCCTTCAGGTGATCTTCACTACCTCTGGTAGTCCTTCAGGTGATCTTCACTACCTCTGGTAGGCCTTCAGGTGATCTTCACTACCTCTGGTAGTCCTTCAGGTGATCTTCACTACCTCTGGTAGTCCTTCAACTGACCCTTAGAGATACGAGTGAACCCGTCTATCGACATCAGACTTGAAAAACGTGATTTTTCAATGTAATTCTATCTCTCAGCTGATATTAACTGTGTATCTGATTTCTTGCTACAGCAATTCTCTGACGGGGGCATTTTTGAGCAGTTGCAGCCACCGTTGCAGCTCGATTGCTTATCATGTAGGTGAGTGGTGCGTACGTAGGTGTTTATGAGTTGACTTTAGTGCCCCCTCGTAGAAGTTTAACTTGATGAGGTTTATGAAGATAGGCGCAAATAATGCTTGGATAACCTCAGCTTTATGGCCTAGTAAATCTTTAAGAATGTTGCCTTCCTGCTGGGCACAGCAGTAGAGCATTGCTGAGATGTTGTGTCTGCCATGAGGTAGGGTGATGAAGATACTTGTGTCTGCCATGAGGTAGGGTGAGGAAGATACTTGTGTCTGCCATGAGGTAGGGTGAGGAAGATACTTGAGTGTGCCATGAGGTGGGTGAGAAAGATGTGTCTGCCATGAGGTAGGTGAAGATACTTGTCTGCCATGAGGTGGGGTGAGGAAGATACTTGAGTCTGCCATGAGGTGGGTGAGAAAGATGTGTCTGCCATGAGGTGGGTGAGGAAGATACTTAATATCACACACACACACACACACACACACACACACACACACACACACACACACACACACACACACACACACACACACACACACACAAGCATTCATAATTACCCACTATCGTATGAGCCAAACTTTAACATGCAGAAAATACCACATTAATGATCCAAAGGTCACATAAAACTAATAACCTCTCAGCCACACTCAACGCATTACAATGATCTGGTGATCAGTCCTCCACGGTGAGATACCGTGGTAAAGCCAACACAGATAATACTGCAAAGTGCTACCAAACACTGCAACAATGCTCCTCATACTGCAACAGTGTCGGTAATACAGCTGCATCGTTGGTAACAAGGCTCCAAAGTTTTGTGTGGTAACCAGAAATTTTGACGCCCCTCTCTACCAGAGTCTCAGGCGATACCTGGCACATTACCATACAAACTGCTCTTGTTGGATCACTTTCTCCTGCCTGGCGTCGTGTTTTTATATTCACTTTACGAGGAGCCCAACTATTGAAAATCTTCCCAGTGGTGAGATACACTTTTATCGTGGTTCTTCTTGTTGTATTTAAAAATATTATTACAACTACGTATTATACTTTTGTAATATTTTATATGTAAAATAATGTTTTTAGACATTAATATAATTAGGATACAGTTTGTTTTTGGGCAAATGTTGATTATATCCAGCTGACTGTCCGGTGAAAAATAAAAAAAATTTTGGGGAGAGACTTACATAGTTTTTCATAAGTTGGAAATATTTGCTGTGTCAACAAAATTTTAGATGTTTGAAAACTGATACAGTTTCATCGATACCATGCCTAACCCTTCTAGGGCAGGGTAGGTACCTGAGCCTGAGCCTTTAGCTCATAAGACTCATTTCCATTAGCCCCCTTGGGGGCGGGATGGCAGATCAGAGGGGCCCCAGCTTGTGGCCCTAGCCTGGGGACAGTTTGGTCCCAAAGATGAGGAGGTACTTGTGCCTCCTCCCATGGGAGACTTAGGTCTCAGACACTCCAAAGAGGGAGCCAAGGCCGGGCCAACACTTGGAAAAGGCCCGGGCCGGGAGAATACCGGCTAATCTTTAATAAAATAAAATAATAATAATGATACAGTTTTGACGCAGTTTAGTTTTTCTGAAGTACTTTAATAACAGGAGCCGCTTGCTATGTAGATACATTACCTATATTTTACGAAAGAAAAAGTTTGGCGTAGTAATAAGTCAGTTAAATTCTGTGAGAGAATGGTGCTTAAGTCACGATCTCGGTGCAAATGTTCAGAAAAATAATTATGGTAAAACTATACATTACTGTAATAAACAGTATCTCCAGAATAGTTTTACTGACATTTACGTTTAGCTCTTAGCAAGGGTTTTCTCAAGTATTTTTTTTTCAGAGCAGAAAGTAAGTTATTAAATTATTATTTGCGGTGCACAGAATTCTCTCCACCATTCGTGCTGTGGGAACGTCTTGCCTCTCATACACATAAATAATAGAAATGTTTAAGTCCTGGATCACGTCACACCAGCAAATGTCACCATTCATCAGGGTACCATAATGTCTGAGGAAATTCTCAAAAGCATTAATTCTTCAACAACGTGTGACACTGGACCATTAAAATGGTAAAAACTATTCGGTAACATAAACTGAAATATGGGTGAGGTGATTCTTATTAATGGTTTATGGAGGCTTGAAGCCTGGCGACTACACTAGCGTTATTATGGCTACATATAACCTTTTCATCACCAGACAAGAACATTCTTATCCCTAAAATGAAGATTATTAATTTATTTATGTGGTAGTGACATTATTTTATTATTATTATTTATTATTATTATTATTATTATTATTATTATTATTATTATTATTATTTTTTTTTTTTATTATTATTATTATTATTATTATTATTATTATTATTATTAATAAAGATTCGCCGGTATTCTCCCGGCCCGGGCCTTTTCCAAGTGGTGGCCCGGTCTTGGCTCCCTGTCTAGGGAGTGTCTGAGACCTAAGTCTCCTATGGGAGGAGGCACAAGTACCTCCTCAATTTGGGACCAACTGTCCCCAGGCCTAGCCACAAGCTAGGCCTCTTTGATCTGCCATCCCCGCCCCAAGGGGCTTAATGGGAATGACAGGCTTATGAGCTGCAAGCTCTGGCTCAGGAACCTACCCTACCCTAGAAGGGCTAGGCATGGTGTCGATGTGGTACTGACAGATGCACCTTGGATATGGGAGGTAACAAAGTTTGATGGTAATTATGAAAGATGAAGACCTTGGCTTTTCATTATGTAATTTTTTCAATATGAAAGTGGTTGTGCAATGGAGACTGCTATATTTTGTGTTGATCAGAATAAAACTATTTCTGTAACAAAATAAAATGTAACTCAAATTATCCTAATCTACAATTTAACTTCTAATTTAGGTTAGGTTGAGTTACCTTCTGGAGGGTTAACGAAAAAAAATGCGTCTAAGCCTATTGCCTTTAAATATAATGGTTTCCAAGGCATAATCTACTGAATACTGTAATATTTACATTTACAGGCCCGGTGGCCTGGTGGCTAAAGCTCCCGCTTCACACACGGAGGGCCCGGGTTCGATTCCCGGCGGGTGGAAATTCCGACACGTTTCCTTACACCTATTGTCCTGTTCACCTAGCAGCAAATAGGTACCTGGGTGTTAGTCGACTGGTGTGGGTCGCATCCTGGGGGACAAGATTAAGGACCCCAATGGAAATAAGTTAGACAGTCCCCGATGACGCACTGACTTTCTTGGGTTATCCTGGGTGGCTAACCCTCCGGGGTTAAAAATCCGAACGAAATCTTATCTTATCTTATCTTAAGCTCAAAACACAGAAGAGGAAAGGATTTCGAATTCTTAGATCAAGAGCGGTCTACCAACAACTAGGCTTCATCTAATTGGTATCAACTCGATTTCTGTTAACTTCCCAGTCTTAATCTCTCTTGCTATATACCCTAACCCTGTGTCTTACTTACCATAATCTACTTCACAGTTTTACACGAGGAAAATTATGCAATCGTGTATCTGAAAAGCTGATTTTTTTTGTTCATCAGATGGAAGCTGTGACTACATATATCTTTGTCGGGAGGGAAAGATCTAGACAGAGTAATATCTGTTGGACTGAGGGATTAATCACATCACACTGCTGTTATACGTTGTCCAGAGTCTCAAAGATGGTCATAACACTGAGGGACCGATCACCTCAAACTTCCACCTCGTGTCTTCCACCGTCTCCAGTAATTATATATATATATATATATATATATAAATTATATTATTTTTAAAGGGTGGCCCGGTAAGCCAACGGAAGGCCTCGGCCAGATGACCAAAGCTCCAAAGGCGGGTCATCATCTAAGACCCGCTTCAGGAAACACTTGTCCTGTTTCCTGACGAACCTTACCTAACCTAACCGTCTCCAGTATTATTCTCTGCACTGGACTGATACAAGCCACTGGCTGGCCAAATGTTTCCTTTTAATAAAGATACCCTAGTATTGCACATATGTCTTATTCGCCCACCATTAATACCCCTTTGCGAATAATTAAAATTCGAAACGTTGTACAAACCTTAACAAAAACATTCTGCTCCTGGGCTTGGAAAGTTTGTGCTCCAAATCCGTGTACATGGCCTAACGAAGCGGGGAGATAGCGGAGTTAACGAAGCTGGGAGGTATCGCGGTTAACGAAGCGGAAGTGGAAGGTATCGTAGTTAACTCCGGAGGGTAGAGGGGTCATTAGTCAGCCCTTGGGAAGAACCCTCTCGTGTCCGTGCTAGGGGTAAACGAGACACCCTCTCTCGTCAACCCTGAGGCTACCATCACCGCTGCTTGAGCCAGGGGTAACTGCTCTTACTCTGCTGGAACCCTAGCTGCAATGTTACCTTATTTGTGTTATCCTAGCTCTGTTGTTTGCCATCCATTTCATTTCTGTCTCTGTTCCTGTTGTGTTCGTCTACTTCTTTTCCTTTATTTGCATTCTTATATTTGTGATATATTTGCGACCTATTTCTGTCGTGTTTCTGTTCTATTTGTTTTGTATTGGTGTCTCATTTTTGCTCTATTTGCGTTGTTATATTTACTCTCTATTTCTCTTCCCCAATTTCTGTCCTCCTGTTTCCCTTCTTTTATTTCCATTATTCTATTTTTGTTTCTATATTTGCTCTCTCTTGTCTTTCTCTTATTTCTACTCCTCAATTTCTGTTCCTCTAGTTATATTCTTCTACTTCACTTCTCCCATTTATGTTCTCCGATATCTGGAATTTGTATTATTTTTGTGTTCTATTTGTTATGCTTGTGTTGTTCTCTATGTGTTTCCTATTCCAGTCCTTATACCTGTGTGGGAAACAAGCAGGTTGCAACACTTGGGTTGGAAACAGTAAATGTATAAAAGGCATTCAGCATGAAGTTATAAATAAAGACAATAGATCAGGTCAGCAAACAAAGGGGGACAGCAGAGGGCAGCAAGGGACTAGCTCCCTTAAGGTTTACTATACTAATAGCAGGAGTGTAAGAAATAAGATAGATGAGCTAAGATTAATTGCAAGTGCAGGAAACATAGATATTATTGCTATAACAGAGACCTGGCTCAATCTGAAAGATAGAGAGATGCCCTCTGAATGTCACATACAAGGCTATAAATTATTCCACACTGACAGGGTCAACAGGAAAGGTGGTGGAGTAGCGATGTACGTCAGAGACAATTTAAATTGTTGTGTTAGACAAGATATTAAATTAGAAGCGTCAGCCACTGAATCTGTTTGGTTACAGCTTCTCGAGGGCCGAGAAAAACTAATTTTGGGTGTGATTTACAGGGCCCCAAATCTTGATAGGGAGTGCAGTAAACTTCTATGGGACGAAATTCGTAAGGCATCTACATACGAAAATGTTGTGCTAATGGGAGATTTCAACTATAGACAGATTGACTGGAACAATTTGACAGGAAATTTAGAGTCAGGTGACTTTCTTGATACGATCCAGGATTGTTTTTTAAAACAGTTTGTGACAGAGCCAACTAGGGGAAATAACCTCCTTGACTTGGTTCTTGCCAGTAGGGAAACACTAATTAATAATCTTGAGGTTAATGATGAGCTTGGGGAAAGTGATCACAAATCACTCAGTTTTAATATATCATGGAATTCCCCTAATAATGGCAATCAAGTCTCCGTCCCTGACTTTCGCTTGGCTGATTTCATAGGACTGAAAAATTACTTAGGTGGGCTGAACTGGAATGACCTGACTAAGGGTCAGGTAGGTGGTGATGGTTGCCGATATGATGCTTTCCAGGGCATAGTTCTAGCTGCTCAGTCAAATTATGTTCCAAATAGGGAAATCAGATCAAACAAAAATGATCCTAAATGGATGAACAATAGATTAAAATATCTAATTGGTCAAAGAGAGGCATATATAGGCAAATCAAAAAAGGAGAGGGGCAATTGAGAAATCGATATATTCAGTTAAAGAGAGAAATAAAAAAGGGAATTAGAAAAGCAAAAAGAGATTATGAGGTTAAAGTTGCAAGAGAATCGAAGACTAACCCAAAAGGATTCTTTCAGGTATACAGAAGTAAGATCAGGGACAAGATAGGCCCACTCAAAAGTTCCTCGGGTCAGCTCACTGACAGTGATAAGGAAATGTGTAGAATTTTTAACACATACTTCCTCTCAGTTTTTACACAGGAGGATACCAGCGATATTCCAGTAATGATAAATTATGTAGAACAGGACGATAATAAACTGTGCACTATTAGGGTCACAAGTGACATGGTCCTTAGGCAAATAGATAAATTAAAACCTAACAAATCCCCAGGCCCTGATGAACTGTATGCAAGGGTTCTAAAGGAATGTAAAGAGGAGCTTAGCACACCTTTGGCTAATCTTTTCAACATATCACTACAAACTGGCATGGTGCCAGATAAGTGGAAAATGGCAAATGTGATACCTATTTTCAAAACAGGTGATAGGTCCTTAGCTTCGAACTATAGACCAATAAGTCTAACCTCCATAGTGGGAAAATTTATGGAATCAATAATTGCCGAGGCAGTTCGTAGCCACCTTGAAAAGCATAAATTAATCAACGAATCTCAGCATGGTTTTACAAAGGGGCGTTCCTGCCTTACGAATTTATTAACTTTTTTCACTAAGGTATTTGAGGAGGTAGATCATGGTAATGAATATGATATTGTGTATATGGACTTCAGTAAGGCTTTTGACAGGGTCCCACATCAGAGACTATTGAGGAAAATTAAAACACATGGAATAGGAGGAGAAATTTTTTCCTGGATAGAGGCATGGTTGACAAATAGGCAGCAGAGAGTTTGCATAAATGGGGAGAAATCAGAGTGGGGAAGTGTCACGAGCGGTGTTCCACAGGGGTCAGTGTTGGGCCCCCTGCTGTTCACAATCTACATAAACGACATAGATGAGGGCATAAAGAGCGACATCAGCAAGTTTGCCGATGACACCAAAATAGGCCGTCGAATTCATTCTGACGAGGACATTCGAGCACTCCAGGAAGATTTGAATAGACTGATGCAGTGGTCGGAGAAGTGGCAGATGCAGTTTAATATAGACAAATGCAAAGTTCTAAATGTTGGACAGGACAATAACCATGCCACATATAAACTAAATAATGTAGATCTTAATATTACGGATTGCGAAAAAGATTTAGGAGTTCTGGTTAGCAGTAATCTGAAACCAAGACAACAGTGCATAAGTGTTCGCAATAAAGCTAATAGAATCCTTGGCTTCATATCAAGAAGCATAAATAATAGGAGTCCTCAGGTTGTTCTTCAACTCTATACATCCTTGGTTAGGCCTCATTTAGATTATGCTGCACAGTTTTGGTCACCTTATTACAGAATGGATATAAATTCTCTGGAAAATGTACAAAGGAGGATGACAAAGTTGATCCCATGTATCAGAAACCTTCCCTATGAGGATAGACTAAGGGCCCTGAATCTGCACTCTCTAGAAAGACGTAGAATTAGGGGGGATATGATTGAGGTGTATAAATGGAAGACAGGAATAAATAAAGGGGATGTAAATAGTGTGCTGAAAATATCTAGCCTAGACAGGACTCGCAGCAATGGTTTTAAGTTGGAAAAATTTAGATTCAGGAAGGATATAGGAAAGTACTGGTTTGGTAATAGAGTTGTGGATGAGTGGAACAAACTCCCAAGTACCGTTATAGAGGCCAGAACGTTGTGTAGCTTTAAAATAGGTTGGATAAATACATGAGTGGATGTGGGTGGGTGTGAGTTAGACCTGATAGCTTGTGCTACCAGGTCGGTTGCCGTGTTCCTCCCTTAAGTCAATGTGACCTGACCTGACTAGGTTGGGTGCATTGGCTTAAGCCGGTAGGAGACTTGGACCTGCCTCGCATGGGCCAGTAGGCCTTCTGCAGTGTTCCTTCGTTCTTATGTTCTTATGTGTGTGTGTGTGTGTGTGTGTGTGTGTGTGTGTGTGTGTGGTGTGTGTGTGTGTGTGTGTGTGTGTGTGTGTGAGCACTCTCAAACACACATGCACACACACACACACACACACACACACACACACACACACACACACACCCCACACACACACACACACACACACACACACACACACACACACACACACACACCATACTACAAAAATACGTTCATCTGGGCCAGCAATGGCTAAATAACTTCCATTTATCATAGTCGCGCCCCGCTATGAAAACTCAACTGATTGTCATAATGAACGATCAGGTTATTAATGAACCATAAAGGCATCAATGAACTTTAATAACACGGCAGTTAATATAGCGCAATAGCCAGGCGGAAAATTTCATGGGCTAACTGCGTTAGAAGCCTTTAATTACCACCTGCTTTGGAGGATTATTATCGACTGTGTCACTATCCACGACCCTTCCTGGTCCTAAGGAAGTTGTCTACCGGCAGTTGATTTTCAGATATCACACCAGATTTTCTGATTAATTAGATAAAGCAATTTTTATTTAGTTAACGCCTTTCCTCTTCATATCAACGTGTGTGTGTGTTTACGTCAGATGTTTAATTTACTTAAGTTAATCCCAATTAAACAAATTTAACCAAATATAACAAGAATTATATCATCGCTGCATAAAGAAAAGACTGTCCTCAAGTAGCAAAAAATAAATGTAATTATGAATATGCAGAGTCTGTTAGGATAATTCAACAGAAAACGAGGATCCTCACTAAAACAGTCACTCTCATTCACATCGACACCATGCCCAGCCCTTCTAGGGCAGGGTAGGTGCCTGTGCCCGAGCTTGTAGCTCACAAGACTGTCATTCCCATTAGCCCCCTTGAGGCGGGGACAGTTGGTCCCGAAGATGAGGAGGTACTTGTGCCTCCTCCCATGGGAGACTTAGATCTCAAACACTCCCTAGAGAGGGAGCCAAGGCCGGGCCACCACTTGGAAAATAATAATAATAATAATAATAATAATAATAATAATAATAATAATAATAATAATAATAATAATAATCAATATCATCAATTAGTCAAAAATATATTATTTTCTGCTTTGAATTCTAATCTATGTGAAGGATACAGATAAACATCTGCTTAGAGTATAATCCAGATCCTTAAAAACATTAATAATATTCCAATTATAAAATAAACAGGAAAGTCCACAAAATGTTTATAATCATAACCATTATTTTGTAAAGGGGGTGGACAGGTAAGCCAGCAGAAGGCCTTGGTCAGACGACCAAAAGCTCCAGCTGCGGGTCATCATAAGACTGAGACCCGCGTCAGAAAACGCATTATACATACAATATAAAAAATTAAGTCTTCATAAAAAAATTAGGATTTCAATCAACCCCCCCCCTCCCCCCAGAAAAAAAAATTGAGCTCCGTGACTCGCAGCGAATTTTTTTTCCTCTCTTCGTTACAGTGTAAACTGGCCATTAGATTTACAATGGTTTTTGGAAACTATAAACCACAGGGGGCTTTACTGGAGGGCGCGAAGACCCCCATATTTCTCCCTGCGCTGTTTTTGGTGGCCCACATTTTCCACATTGCCGCTACTTTATCGGTCCACCCGACGCAGGTATAAATTTATGTCTCTGTGTTATTCAGAAGTGGAAATGTTTCTTCTGGTTTCCTCGCGTGTCCACGACACAGGTAGACTTTCCTCGCGTGTCCACGACACAGGTAGACTTTCCTCGCGTGTCCACGACACAGGTAGACTTTCCTCGCGTGTCCACGACACAGGTAGACTTTCCTCGCGTGTCCACGACACAGGTAGACTTTCCTCGCGTGTCCACGACACAGGTAGACTTTCCTCGCGTGTCCACGACACAGGGAGACTTTCCTCGCGTGTCCACGACACAGGTAACTTTCTCGCGGTCCACGACACAGTAGACTTCCTCGCGTGTCCACGACACAGGTAGACTTTCCTCGCGTGTCCACGACACAGGTAGACTTTCCTCGCGTGTCCACGACACAGGTAGACTTTCCTCGCGTGTCCACGACACAGTAGACCCCCATAAACTCTGCACTAGTCACCTATATTATCATTTTATTAGTAATATTATTATTACCTATTATTATTTTATTATTACTATTATTATTATTATTATTATTATTATTATATGGAGGACCATGTCGGTCAACGTGGTTATCCTTATGCATAGAATTTTAACCTTAGAATCGTTGAATCGTTGAAACCGTTAATTCGTTGAAACCATCTTTGAAACAGTGACGGAATCACTGAAACCATAAATGAAGCACTGAAACTATAGATAAATAACCCGCATAAAGTTTCGGTCCGACTTGTAAATGGTCTAAGTCGGACCGAAACGTCGTCGTAAGCTTTTCTTTCTCTTCTATGTGCGGATTATTCGTGTATTGTTCCAGTCACGGTATTGTGCCTTTTTGTTCTCGAGTTAAAACTCTCACTGATATCGTCTCTGCAACCATCAGATGAAGCCTAACATGGGTACCCAAAACACTGACATGGGTACCCACAACACTGACATGGGTACCCACAACACTGACATGGGTACCCACAACACTGACATGGGTACCCACAACACTGACATGGGTACCCACAACACTGACATGGGTACCCACAACACTGACATGGGTACCCACAACACTGACATGGGTACCCACAACACTGACATGGGTACCCACAACACTGACATGGGTACCCACAACACTGACATGGGTACCCACAACACTGACATGGGTACCCACAACACTGACATGGGTACCCACAACACTGACATGGGTACCCACAACACTGACATGGGTACCCACAACACTGACATGGGTACCCACAACACTGACATGGGTACCCACAACACTGACATGGGTACCCACAACACTGACATGGGTACCCACAACACTGACATGGGTACCCACAACACTGACATGGGTACCCACAACACTGACATGGGTACCCACAACACTGACATGGGTACCCACAACACTGACATGGGTACCCACAACACTGACATGGGTACCCACAACACTGACATGGGTACCCACAACACTGACATGGGTACCCACAACACTGACATGGGTACCCACAACACTAACATGGGTACCCACAACACTGACATGGGTACCCACAACACTAACATGGGTACCCACAACACTAACATGGGTACCCACAACACTAACATGGGTACCCACAACACTAACTTTTGTACCCACAACATAAACATGAGTACCCACAACACTAACATGGGTACCCACAACACTGACATGGGTACCCACAACACTAACATGGGTACCCACAACACTAACATGGGTACCCACAACACTGACATGGGTACCCACAACACTAACATGGGTACCCACAACACTGACATGGGTACCCACAACACTGACATGGGTACCCACAACACTAACATGGGTACCCACAACACTGACATGGGTACCCCACAACACTGAACATGGGTACCCACAACACTGACATGGGTACCCACAACACTGACATGGGTACCCACAACGCTGACATGGGTACCCACAACACTGACATGGGTACCCACAACACTAACTTGGGTACCCACAACACTAACTTGGGTACCCACAACACTAACTTGGGTACCCACAACACTAACATGGGTACCCACAACACTAACATGGGTACCCACAACACTAACATGGGTACCCACAACACTAACTTTTGTACCCACAACATTAACATGAGTACCCACAACACTAACATGGGTACCCACAACACTGACATGGGTACCCACAACACGTTATAACATGGGTACCCACAACACTAACATGGGTACCCACAACACTAACATGGGTACCCACAGCACTAACTTGAGTACCCACAACACTAACATGAGTACCCACAACACTAACATGGGTACCCACAACACTAACATGGGTACCCACAACATTTAGCTCAGGGTCTCCATCCAGTTTAGTGTAAATTTATTGCCCAAAGTGCACAATAATACGGGACCTTTCTATTGGAGATAATTTTATGCAGAGAAAATTGTTATATAGGTTTGGGTTAGGTTAGGGTAGTTCTGGTTGTATTCCAGCCTAACCTCTCCCCAGTCTAATCTAATCTCAGCTTAATCTAATCCCAGCCTAACCTAATCCAGCCTAACCTAATCCAGCCTAACCTAATCCAGCCTAACCTAACCCCAGTCTAGCCTAACCCCAGCCTAGCCTAACCCCAGCCTAGCCTAATCCCACCTAGCATAATCCCAGCCTAGCCGAACCCCAGACTAACCTAACTTAAAAACCTACTAAGCAATCAACGTAAATGCCGAAAGAGCATAGTATTCAAGTCATGTCTCACTTACTCCCCTTCACCTAAAGTTCTGAACTATTTGCAGAACATAAATTTTCACAATATATGGTATATATGTGTTTCTCCTGGAGCGACAGGAGGGTTTCAATGAGAATTTCATGTGGGTTTCTTTTATGGCTCCAGGGACGATCTCTATGATGGCTGGAATTATTTCAAATATACGAAGATATCACCCCCACCCCCTTTAAAAAATAAGACGGCAGTGTTCGTACAAACTAAAATTTGAATGTTTACGCTGTGAGAAGTTATGGAAAAGGATCCGAATGTTTATTTATAGTGTTGAAAAGCTGTAACGTACGTAGGTGTATGTTCTGCCACATAGAGCAAGTTAGAGCGAGAGTCGCTGTCCAATCTATTCCACTTGCTGAACTGTAACTTTTGTGCAGTTGGTTATTTATAGTTGAAGGTGAGGGAGCACTTTCTACCTGAATGATAGGCGAGACCTGGAGACTCCACCACCTTCTCTCACGATTGTTAGGTTAAAATGCAAGCACATATGTGTTCAGGAGGGGTGAAGGTGTGGATTAACTGTGTGTGTGTGTGTGTGTGTGTGTGTGTCTGTTGTGTGTGAGTGTGGTGGTTTGTGTGTGTGTGTGTGTGTGGGTGTGTTGTGTGTGTTGTGTGTGTGTGTGTGTTGTGTGTGTTGTGTGTGTGTGTGTGTGTGTGTGCGTGTGCTTGTGTGTGTTGTGTTTGTGTATGTATGTGTGTGTGTGTGTGTGTGTGTGTATGTGTGTATGTGTATGTATGTGTTGTGTGTGTGTGTGTTGTGTGTTGTGTGTGTGGTGTATGTGTTTGTGTGTGTGTGTGTGTGTTTGTGTGTGTGTGTGTGTGTGTGCTGTGTGTGTGTGTGTGTGTGTGTGTGTGTGTGTGTGTGTGTGTGTGTGTGTGTGTGGGTGTGTGTGCGGTGAGATACATGAGGAATTATTAACGTTTTCACCTGAGTTTGGTGCCGTGGGGAAGAGGGGAGGTGAACTGTTGATGCAGCGCAGCAGAAATACTTGACAGTACCTAGCCTCAGTTCACTGTCAGATTACTTGAGCTCAGTATACAGTAGGAGAACTGGAGCTCAGTATACCGTGGGCTCACATGAGCTGAGCTCACTGCAGGATCACCTGACCTTACTGTACTTCCTTCCTATATACATTACTAAAGTTAAAAAGAGAAGCTTTTTCTTTTTCTTTGTGGGCCACCCTCCTTCGGTGGGATACTGCCGATTTGTTGAAAGAAGATTATATACATACGCATGTACAATTAACAAACTGTGGCATGGCCGGGGATTGAACACGTGCTGCTTTAACTCGCTCGTGGGAAGTAGGTCAAAATTCATTGCTTCCCAGGAGGCGGGTTAAAGTGGCACAGGTTCGATCCCCGGCCATGCTGCAGTTTGTTATTGCATCAAAACCATTTGTATCGTGGTTACATTAACAGTTTCATATTCAATCACTGTTAAAACACTAAGATAACACCGCAATAACATCGTGAACCAGGGGAGCATAGTTCTCTCCCCTGTGACCATTCAGGTCTGAAGAAAGATGTGGAATTACTCCATACATCAAGTTGCAATCTTTAAATCCGAGTTTCTGGAGACGTTCAGCATGTTCCCAACTCTACCTGCAAGTGATTGAAACTCAGGCAAAACGAAAGATACTCCTCAAAGAGCTTTTCTTCGTTGCCACAAGTTCGCCGAATTTTACTCGAAGAGAAGTTTGTGGGGTTTTGTCAGAGGAGTTTCCCCTAACTTTGCCTGAGGAGGACAAACTTTGCATCGAGTCGCGGCTGAATGACCCTTCAGAAAGTGACCACAGCTCTGGTCCACCCTCCTCTCCCCTCCTCCCAGCTTTATTTGTAAAAACCAGTAAGATCGAAAATTTGGGAAATCCTCGAAAAACAGGAGAGATCGAAATTTGGGAAATTTTTGAAAAACAACGGATCGGAAATTTGGAAATCCTCTAAAACCAGTACGATGAAAAATTTGGGAACTCCTCTTAAACCAGTAAGATAAAAAAATGTGAACTCCTCTTAAACCAATAAGATAAAAAAAAACTTGGAACTCCTCTTAAACCAGTACGATGAAAAATTTGGGAACTCCTCTTAAACCAGTAAGATAAAAAAATGTGAACTCCTCTTAAACCAATAATATAAAAAAAACTTGGAACTCCTCTTAAACCAGTACGATGAAAAAAATTTGGGAACTCCTCTTAAACCAGTAAGATAAAAAATTGTGAACTCTCTTAAACCAATAATATAAAAAAAACTTGAACTCCTCTTAAACCAGTTACGATGAAAAATTTGGGAACTCTCTTAAACCAGTAAGATTACAAAATTGTGAACTCCTCTTAAACCAATAATATAAAAAAAACTTGGAACTCCTCTTAAACCAGTACGATGAAAAATTTGGGAACTCCTCTTAAACCAGTAAGATAAAAAAAATGTGAACTCCTCTTAAACCAATAAGATAAAAAAAAAACTTGGAACTCCTCTTAAACCAGCACGATGAAAAATTTGGGATCTCCTCTTAAACCAGTAAGATAAAAAAAATGTGAACTCCTCTTAAACCAATAAGATAAAAAAAAACTTGGAACTCCTCTTAAACCAGTACGATGAAAAGTTTGGGATGATTTATAAATTCTGATATGACCGAAATTTTCGACAAAGTTTCTTTAACATCTGTTATATTTATTGCTAATAGTTTCGGGGTTTATATATTTAACTATGAAAATTCTTAGATATTAAGTTATTACTTTAAAAGAGCTCTCAGTTATATTTTGATCTATTTTGAACTATTTTGATCTATTTTGATCTATTTTGATCTATTTTGATCTATTTTGATCTATTTTGAACTATTTTGAACTATTTTGATCTATTTTGATCATTTTGAACTATTTTGATCTATTTTGATCTATTTTCTGATCATTTGATCTATTTTGATCTATTTTGAACTATTTTGATCTATTTTGATCTATTTTGATCTATTTTGATCTATTTTGATCTATTTTGAACTATTTTGATCTATTTTGAACTATTTTGATCTATTTTGATCTATTTTGATCTATTTTGATCTATTTTGATCTATTTTGAACTATTTTGATCTATTTTGATCTATTTTGATCTATTTTGATCTATTTTGATCTATTTGATCTTTTTTTGATCTATTTTGATCTATTTTGAACTATTTTGAACTATTTTGATCTATTTTGATCTATTTTGATCTATTTTGATCTATTTTGATCTATTTTGATCTATTTTGATCTATTTTGATCTATTTTGAACTATTTTGATCTATTTTATTATTTGACTATTTTGATCTATTTTGATCTATTTTGATCTATTTTGATCTATTTTGATCTATTTTGATCTATTTTGATAGTTATATATTTTGATCTAACATACAAGAAACAAATTTTAGTAACCAAGAACATCTATTTTCCCTTACAATAACCTAACCTCTAATTTAACTCTTAATCCTGGTTAAGTTAGGTTAAAATGATTACTTTTCTTGATTATCCAAAAAAAATCCAAATATTTTGAAAATACATCTCCATTGCACGACTCACTTAATAATGGAAAATTTAAGTTATGATTTACAGAAAATCAGATACAAACAAAAGTAAATAAATATGGAAAGAACAAGAGAGCAGTACTTAAAAATGGTTATAACAGCCATAAATTTTAAAGAGGTGGATGGATAAGCCTGTGGAAGGCCTCGGTCAGGTGACCAAAACCTTCAGCTGCAGGTCATCACATAACTAAGACCTACATCAGGAAACAATTGTCCTGTTTCCTGACGAACCTTACCTAACCTAACCTAAGATCAAAGATTATTACCACGGGTCATCTGTATGATTAGGACCTGTGTCAGGAGACACTTGTCCTGTTCCCCGACGAATATTGTAACAAAATCAAGGATTTTTTGGTCCAGTTCCAAATTCTTAACGAGAAAACCAGGATGATCGAAGGTTTTGCTCCAGGTTCTCTTCTTCGGAAAATCATAAGAGGTCTGTTATCATCCTCTATATCCTCACCTCTCGTCTAGTTTACTTATTCATCATTATTATTATTATAATAATAAAAAAGAAGCGCTAAGCCACAAGGGCTATACGGCTTTACTTATTCAGTCACCAGTTATCGAAAACTTCTGTCCAGAAAAAAAAAGTCAAAACGGACACATCTACATGAGTAAACAAGGTTTGAATTTTACAGGAGTTCAATGTATATACGTATTTATATATATTATATATATATATATATATATATAAATATATATATATAATATATATATATATTTATATATATATATATATATATATATATATATATATATATATAGGGGACTTATTAGTCTGGATATTGTCAGAGAAGCTCTGCTATCGGATAGCTGTATAGAGTTTGGTCAACTCACGCATTCAAAGGCTCTGTGGTTAGGTCAACAAACATGAGTTAATCTCCTCTAATACACACTCTCTCTCTCTCTCTCTCTCTCTTCTCTCTCTCTCTCTCTTACTCTCCCCTCCTATATCATATCCCTGCCATGTATTCTCATTACCATAATCTACCTCTGCCATACCCTCACTTTGCGAGAATATTTCGTCGTGAACAAATGGAAGAGGCAGGGCATAGTTCCCCCACTGTAAAGTTATGGTCAGTCTCTGTGGGAAGTTACCGCTGGCGGAGGAAGTTCCATGAGTTGAGAATGAGTTCACGGATTGTGCGAGTGATGCTTAAGGGAAGTTAGTGGATAAAAGAGAACAGAAAAAGCTTGGATAAAGTGAGCAAGGAAGAACTACGAGAAAGCTCTCGTGGAAGATAGCGGTGTGTGCGGTTGTGGTTTTTCTAAAGTTTGGATAAAGAAAGTGCTGACAGTAACCATCCAAGCAGGTATTACCTTCCTATCATACTAGCGTAGAAGACAGTAGGTTGGCTACAACAACCATCAGGGGAGGAAATACCGTCCCGTTATGTGAGTGTGGCAGACAGTAGACTGGTAGACAGCAACCATCCAGACAGGTACTATCGTCCTAGCATGTGAGTGTGGCAGACAGTAGACAGGTAGACAGCAACCATCCAGACAGGTACTATCGTCCTAGCATGTGAGTGTGGCAGACAGTAGACAGGTAGACAGCAACCATCCAGACAGGTACTATCGTCCTAGCATGTGAGTGTGGCAGACAGTAGACAGGTACACAGCAACCATCCAGACAGGTACTATCGTCCTAGCATGTGAGTGTGGCAGACAGTAGACAGGTAGACAGTAACCATCCAGGAAGGTGCTATCGTCCTAGCATGTGAGTGTGGCAGACAGTAGACAGCAACCGTCCAGGGGGGCACTACAGAAACCATTATCAGATAACGTATCTGTCTCGCGATTAAGTATCGGAGGAACAAGCCTGTACTTGTGACTGGTACGGGTTTAGCGCTTTGCTTGAAGCCTCTATCTATACTTCTCTGTCGCCTCCGAGCGTTGTTTTACCCTCAGGGATTTAGAGCTTCCCCATAATAATATTAATAATAATAATAATAATAATAATAATATACATCGTGCCTGTAATTCTTTCATGCAAATCAGCAAAAAATATACATTATTACTGTTATTATAATTATCGATCGACACCATGCCAACCCTTCTAGGGTCAGGGTAGGTGCCTGAGCCCGAGCCTTTAGCTCATAAGACTGTCATTCCCATTTGCCCCCTTGGGGCGGGGATGGCAGACCAGAGAGGCCTAGCTTGTGGCTAGGCCTGGGGACAGTTGGTCCCTAAGATGAGGAGGTACTTGTGCCTCCTCCCATGGGAGACTTCGGTCTCAGACACTCCCTAAAGAGGGAGCCAAGGCCGGGCCACCACTTGGACAAGGCCCGGGCCGGGAGAATACCGGCTAATCTTAATAATAAATAAAATATAATTATCATTATTATTATATTCATAGGGAAGTAAGGGAGATGAGCGGGGAGGTAATCATGTACGATCCAAGACACGGGATGGAAACAACAACGCCATGGATCAAAAGACCTTCAACGGCAATACAGAAAGAATCACATCTTCTCTTTAACAGACCACAAATCTTCAGGATGTCTGCGCTATCCTCCGTCCGTGTTCCGTTAATTATCCGTCCTTTGTTATCATCTCCCATTTGTCTTTCCACAAGGACGTGCCTGTTATCACTATTGATAACTCTCCACCATCCCCTCCAGCGGCTTACGTTTGTCAGGAAATAGAACAAGCGTTTCCTGACGCGGGGGTCTTCATCATACGATCATCCGCAACTGGAGCTTTTGGTCATCTGACCGAGGCCTTCCACTGAGTTTACCAGTCCACCTCTTCAAAAAAATATGGTTACAACCACTTGTATGATCCACATCTACGGTAGGTATAATGTTCCTCAGCAAACAGGACAAGCGTTTCCTGATGCTGGTCTTCGTTCTATAATGACCTACAGCTGGAGCTTTCAGTCATAAGACTGAAGCCTTCCGCTGGCTTACCGGCTCGCCCGTTAAATAAATTATGGTTATACTTACGTCTTCTCGGCGACCTTCTTCTTGAATCGCCGGTACTCTCCCGGCCCGGGTCTTTTCCAGATGGTGATCCGGTCTTGGCTCCCTGTCTTGGGAATCTGAGACCTATGTATCCCATGGGAGGAGGTACAAGTACCTCCTCATCTTCTGGGACCAACTGTCCCCAGGCCTAGCCCCATTCCCCGCCCTCACGGGGCTCGCAGGGAGAAACTAGGCCTCAGGTCTCCCCAGTTCCCCGCCCAGGGAGGCTCGTGGAAACAGCATTCTTGTGAGCAGCAGGTGGTAGCAAGCTCGGGCCGGTAATCCGCGACCCACCTTTTATTTTATTTTTTATTCGTCGGTACTCTCCGGCCCGGGTCTTTTCCGAGAGTGGTGACCCGGCGTTGGCTCCCTATTTGGGGAGTGTCTCGAGACCTAAGTCTCCCATGGGAGGAGGCACGAGTACCCCCTCATCTTTGGGACCAAGTGTCCCCGGCCTAGCCACAGTCCCCGCCCTCACGGGGCTCGCAGGGAGAAGCTAGGCCTCTGGTCTGCCATCCCCGCCCAAAAGGGGCTAGTGGGGATAGCAGTCTTGTGAGCCGCAGGTGGTAGCAAGCTCAGGCCCTTCATCCGGCACCAGGTTAGGTTAGGTAAGGTTCGTCAGGAAACAGCACAAATGTTTCCAGACGCGGGTCTTGTGTAATAAAGTTGGTAGAATTACCGACAATATGTAAAGTAAAAGGACACAAGTGCAACTAATGTGACATTTATTGTGGCAACGTTTCGCTCTCCAGGAGCTTTATCAATGGCTTGATAAAGCTCCTGGAGAGCGAAACGTTGCCACAATAAATGTCACATTAGTTGCACTTGTGTCCTTTTACTTTACGCGGGTCTTAGTCAAATGATGACCCGCCATTGGAGCTTTGGTCATCCGACCGAGTCCTTCCGCTGGCTCACCGGTCCACCCCTTTAAAAATTATGATCCTTTGTATCTGGCACCACAAATTTTCTTCCTCTATTATCATTACAAATTGAAAAAAAATTAAGTTACTAAGTTACTTATATTTTCAATAATGTGATGTAATCAGAGTTTAATTTATTTTTTATTTTTTTGGGTTCTAATTATAATTTTATATTTTGTTTCTTTTCAACTTGTTTTAATTGAATGGAATTTACTATAATTCTGTCTGTCAATCTCTCTCTCTCTTTCTCTTTCTCTCTTTCTATCTATCTATCTATCTATCTATCAATCTATCTCTCAGGGAGGATGTATTTTTGGGAAAGTCATAGTGAATACCGACACGTTTGTGAAAATTTTCTAATCAGTCACTAGGCTGTCAAATAACTTTAAGGAGTCTTGCTCCATGAGAGAGAGAGAGAGAGAGAGAGAGAGAGCAGTCTACTTACTTTCTATCTAAAGTCCATGTGTAAGAATTGTGAATCTCACTTTAAATTCAGAAAAAGAGGAAATAATTCGAAAATTTTCTTGAAGAGAGGAAGTTCCAGTCGGTGTGTTGGAGATGGTGTTAAGGGTTGTGTTGGTGTTTACGTTGTATGTTGGTGACGTTGAAGGTAGTGTTGGTGTTTATGACATAGTGATGTTGGTGTTGATGGTGGAGGTGTTGGTGGTGTGGAGGGTAGTGTTGGTGTTTGTGTTGCAGGTGATACTGGTGTTGAGAATAGTGTTGGGATTTATGGCGGAAGTGTTGGTGGTGTCGAGGGTAGTGTTCGAATCTTGTCCGGGTCGTCGAAAGATTCAGATCAGTGTGAGCAGACTGACCTAACGAGTAGTCACCAACTAGTGCTCAAGTTCATAGTAGTGTTAGTGTTGCTAATGGTGGTAGTGATGGTGGTGGTAGTGATGGTGGCGGTGTTAATGGTGGTGTTTGCGTCGACTGCTTCTGAAGATAAATATTTCCCCACAAGGGCTGATGCAAGGTGAGAAAGAACTTGCCTATGATTTAAATGCAAATCTTCGCTTTTTCAGTCCCCCTTACTTCCTCTCTCTCTCTCTCTCTCTCTCTCTCTCTCTCTTTTCTCTCTCTCTCTCTCTCTCTCTCTCTTTTCTCTCTCTCTCTCTCTCTCTCTCTCTCTCTCTCTCTCTCTCTCTCTCTCTCTCTCTCTCTCTCTCTCTCTCTCCTCTCTCTCTCTCTCTCTCTCAGTGTGTGACTTGTTAATGGTCCAAATCTGGTCGAAACGTCGTCACAAGCCTCTTTCATTCTATATTTTGGACTGAAGAAACCACTGGCTGGCGAAACGTTTCCTAAATAAAGCCACCCAACTACTGCCCAAGTATCTCATTCCATTTATGTATTGTGTCAGTCACGGTGTTGTAACTTTTCATTCTTTACTCTATTCTAAAATAAGATTACAATCGTTAGAAAATTTTTAGTAATAATCATAGACTTAGATATTTTTCGTAGGTATAAATGTTCACCAGAAGATTCCTGACGCGGGTCTTAAGTCATGTGATGACCTGCAACTGGAGCTTTTGGTCATCTGACAGAGACCTTCCACTGGCTTACCCCTCCACCCCTTGAAATATTAAGTTTATAATAATGTATAATTTACAAGATACAAACATTCTTAATAAATTTGTTTTAATTTCTTCATGACTTTCCATCCTTAATCATATTTTTTTTTTTGGGGGGGGAATTTGTATATATTTTTTTAACATTTCTTACGTTTTTCATAAGACATAAATTTCTTATAGAATTTCAGTGAAGATTTTAAAAATTTTAAGTTAGGTGTTCACATATACAATGGTTTTTAGGCTTAAAAATTATAGTCAAAATATATTTGTTAACCCTAAAAAAAAGTATCATATGGTTATAATCATAACCATAATTTTTAAAGGGGTGGATGGGTAAGCCAGCGGAAGGCCTCGGTCAGATGACCAAAAGCTCCAATGGCGGGTTATCATCTAAAACCCGCGTCACTTTCTCAGTTTCCTGACGAAGCTTACCTAACCTAACTATGTGGTGCATTTCAAGCGTGTGCCATGAATGGGTTGGAGAGCTAAGAGTCCTGTTTTATGAGTACACTTGACGTACGACGCTATTCTTAGAGCCCTACACAGATTTCTACCCTGATGGCTACGAGGAGGAGTTTTGTGTGTGTGAACCCAACAGCTGAGGGAGAGAAATGGAGGACCAGGAGAAAGTTGAGAATGAGGAGACGAAGAGAGAGAAAGGGAAGATAACTAGATGGAAAAGCAAGAATGTCAGGAATAGGAGGAGGAAGAATCACAGGGAAGTTGAAGAGTTTGACAGAGATACAGATGTGGAAAAGGAGAAAGGTCGAGAATAGGAGTTGTAGCAGGAAGGAGATTCAGGGAAAAGTTGAACAATGAGAGAGATACGGGTGATAAAGAGAGTAAAACAACAGAGAAAGTGAGAAAACTGTAAATATTTAGATTATAAACCGGAGAGGTGGAAAAAAATAGTGAAGCAAAATGTTTTAATGTCAATAAAGACGTTGAAAATAAAATTAACGTCTTGAAAGAGTATATCAGGAGAAAACTAATGAAGAAAGTTTGTAATTAGTTCTGCTGTGTTTTGTGTGTCGACCTCTGAATGACGTGACCTGACGGTGAATGACGTGACCTGACGGTGAATGACGTGACCTGACGGTGAATGACGTGACCTGACGGTGAATGACGTGACCTGACGGTGAATGACGTGACCTGACGGTGAATGACGTGACCTGACGGTGAATGACGTGACCTGACGGTGAATGACGTGACCTGACGGTGAATGACGTGACCTGACGGTGAATGACGTGACCTGACGGTGAATGACGTGACCTGACGGTGAATGACGTGACCTGACGGTAAATGACGTGACCTGACGGTAAATAACGTGACCTGACGGTAAATGACGTGACCTGACGGTAAATGACGTGACCTGACGGTAAATGACGTGACCTGACGGTGAATGACGTGACCTGACGGTGAATGACGTGACCTGACGGTGAATGACGTGACCTGACAGTGAATGACGTGACCTGACGGTAAATGACGTGACCTGACGGTAAATGACGTGACCTGACGGTGAATGACGTGACCTGACAGTGAATGACGTGACCTGACGGTAAATGACGTGACCTGACGGTAAATGACGTGACCTGACGGTGAATGACGTGACCTGACAGTGAATGACGTGACCTGACGGTAAATGACGTGACCTGACGGTGAATGACGTGACCTGACAGTGAATGACGTGACCTGACAGTAAATGACGTGACCTGACAGTAAATGACGTGACCTGACAGTGAATGACCTGACCTGACGGTGAATGACGTGACTTGACAGTAAATGACGTGACCTGACGGTGAATGACGTGACCTGACAGTGAATGACGTGACCTGACAGTGAATGACGTGACTTAACAGTGAATGACGTGACATCACAGTGCCAAGACCTGATAACAAAGTTAAGTATGTTTCACCACCAGTGTATTTAATTTATAGTTTTAAAGAGGTGGACAGGTAAGCCAGTGCAAGGTCTCAGTCAGATGACCAACAGCTCCAGTGGTGGGTCATCATATAACTAAGACCCGCGTCAGGAAACACTTGTCCTGTTTCCTGACGAATCTTGCCTAACCTAACCTATCGCCTGTAGCATGATACACCTGAGAGTAGTGAGGAGAGGTATTATCTTGCTATTGAGAGAGAGAGAGGAGAGAGAGAGAGAGAGAGAGAGAGGGAGGGATAAGAGAGATGGAGGAAGAGAAAGAAGGAAGATGCTAAGATAAAACTTGACTTGAGATAAACTTTTCTCTATCTCTCTTTTTCTCCTTACCTGTACAAACTCACAGAAATACATCGAAGTACAACTGCAAAACTCCCAGGTGTGACAGCTGCAACACTCCCAGGTGTGACAGCTGCAACACTCCCAGGTGTGACAGCTGCAACACTCCCAGGTGTGACAGCTGCAACACTCCCAGGTGTGACAGCTGCAACACTCCCAGGTGTGACAGCTGCAACACTCCCAGGTGTGACAGCTGCAACACTCCCAGGTGTGACAGCTGCAACACTCCCAGGTGTGACAGCTGCAACACTCCCAGGAGTGACAAATGCAACACTCCCAGGTGTGACAGCTGCAACACTCCCAGGTGTGACAGCTGCAACACTCCCAGGTGTGACAGCTGCAACACCCAGATGTGACAGCTGCAACACTCCCAGGTGTGACAGTTTGCAACACTCCCAGGTGTTGACAGCTGCACCACTCCCAGATGTGACAGCTGCAACACTCCCAGATGTGACAGCTGCAACACTCCCAGATGTGACAGCTGCAACACTCCCAGGTGTGACAGCTGCAACACTCCCAGGTGTGACAGCTGCAACACTCCCAGGTGTGACAGCTGCAACACTCCCAGGTGTGACAGCTGAACACTCCCAGGTGTGACAGCTGCAACACTCCCAGGTGTGGACAGCTGCAACACTCCCAGGTGTGACAGCTGAAACACTCCCAGGTGTGACAGCTGCAACACTCCCAGGTTGTGACAGCTGCAACACTCCCAGGTGTGACAGCTGCAACACTCCCAGGTGTGACAGCTGCAACACTCCCAGGTGTGACAGCTGCAACACTCCCAGGTGAGACAGCTGCAACACTCCCAGGTGTGACAGCTGCAACACTCCCAGGTGTGACAGCTGCAACGCTCCCAGGTGTGACAGCTGCAACGCTCCCAGGTGTGACAGCTGCAACACTCCCAGGTGTGACAACCGCAACACTCCCGTGTGACAGCTGCAGCACTCCCAGGTGTGACAGCTGCAGCACTCCCAGGTGTGACAGCTGCAACACTCCCAGGTGTGACAGCTGCAACACTCCCAGGTGTGACAGCTGCAACACTCCCAGGTGTGACAGCTGCAACACTCCCAGGTGTGACAGCTGCAACACTCCCAGGTGTGACAACCGCAACACTCCCAGGTGTGACAGCTGCAACACTCCCAGGTGTGACAACCGCAACACTCCCAGGTGTGACAGCCGCAACACTCCCAGGTGTGTGACAGCCGCAACACTCCCAGGTGTGACAACCGCAACACTCCCAGGTGTGACAGCCGCAACACTCCCAGGTGTGACAGCTGCAACACTCCCAGGTGTGACAACCGCAACACTCCCAGGTGTGACAGCTGCAACACTCCCAGGTGTGACAACCGCAACACTCCCAGGCGTGACAGCTGCAACACTCCCAGGTGTGACAACCACAACACTCCCAGGCGTGACAGCTGCAACACTCACTGGTGAGACAACTGAAGCACTCCTAGGTGTGACAGCTGCAACACTCTCACGTGTGACAACTGCAACACTACCAGGGGTGACAACTGCAACACTCCCAGGTGTGACAACTGCAACATCCACACATTTGAGACGGATACAGCAACAGCAACATTACGAAAAACTTGCAAATACTGCATAATGAGGTGCAAAACTTATTTCCGTATTAAACCCACCAAAGCAACTCCGATCTCGGGATCTCCAAAGTTATTTTTTTCCGATGATCTTACCTCTGGCTGTGATATCAGACGTTATACCGAAATGCAGTGGTTATATTCCTGTGTAATTTTTGCCCGTGGTTCTCAAAGTTGCTGGTCCTTGTTACGTGGGATACACGGTAAAAGCACTAACTCTTGGTCTCTACAAGAGAGCCCCGTGTTTACGATAGGTACAGGAGAGATGCATTTTCATGGTTTTTCAAGGAAAGCCACCAGTTCGTGGTTGCTACGGACAGCCACTAGTTCGTGGTCTCTACGGAGAGTCACCAGTTCGTGGTCGCTACGGACAGCCACCAGTTCGTGGTCGCTACGGGCAACCACCAGCTCGTAGTCGCTACGGAGAACCGCTGGTGTATAATACTTACGGAAGAATCACTAGTTCATGGACTCGCAACGACCACTTACTCGCGTAAACAAAAGAGCGTAGGATTTGCAATGGCCAAGCAGGAACGTACACAAAAGAACGGTCAAGTCTCAATAGTTAACGCAGGAGCCTACTGTAGTAAAGATTATCCTTTTCAACTAACACATATAAGTATTTACCCATCTTTTCTCTCTACAAGTTTCATACGCTCTTCTTCCTAATTTAAGGCATCGTATTAATTATACGTGAATGATGATAGAGGGAGCTTTCCGCCCCCGCCCCCTCAAGTGAAAAGTACTATGGCATTCAAAATAAAAAGTCCATGGTGAGCCGGCTGGAAACCCTTCCCCTTCCAGTAGTCATTTGCTACTTTCCGCGAATCGCTTCGGAGTTGTTTGTTATTTCGGCTTCACACACACAGAGGCCCTCAGAAGAGTGCCTCAATCTCTTGAAAACAGTCTCGTTGTCAGGGCGAAACGTGCAGAAACCTCAATGGTATATTTTTTTTATTTTTTATTAATCAGTGTGACATAACGTTACTGAATTTTTGGAATTTAGCCTAACAATATTATGCTAATTCTGAAGACAATGTCTGTGTGTTAATGATTAGCTGGAGGGTCTTAAGAGCGGAAAGGTGGAGAAATAATGTACAAAGGGAGGGAGACGGGAAACAGAGAAAGGAAAGAGATAATAGAGAAAGAGAGGGAGAAAGATAACTGAGAAAGACGTGGAAAGATGTAACGGTAGATGGATGGGAGAGAAATAACAGAGAAGTGGATGGAAAGGTTATATCAGATTAAGAGGGAGATATATAAAAAGAATAAGAGACAAAAACAGAAGCGTAAAGAGAACAGAGAAAGGGAGACACATAACAAAGAGAGGTGAATAATAATGCAAAGAATACGAGATAAAGAAAATGGTTACAAAAAATTAACGTAAAGCAAATTTTTTTTTCTCTCTTATCCAGCATAATTTATAAATACCTAAGCATTTTCCTACATTAAACCCAAACACAAGATTTCTCTCTCTATCTCTCTCTCTCTCTCTCTCTCTCTCTCTCTCTCTCTCTCTTCCCTCACATGTTATTTCTCAATCATTCTGTTCCCGACCTTCTCTTGTCCTCAGTTTACGGAAGATTTTCATGTATAGACTTGGTCGAGTAAGACCCGCGTCAGGAAACACTTATCCTGTGTCCTGACGAATCTTACCTAACCTCGAGTAATAGTCATTACTGTAACAAACGGGTCGTCTATGTGACGACCGAAGCCTTCCACCTGTTCCAGTGGCGTGGCCATCATATGACTGAGACCCGAGTCAGGAAACACTTGTCCTGTTTCCTGACGAATCTTACCTAACTTGACTCGCACTAAGTTCAATTTGTAGCCTGCTAGTATTAATATCTGACAGCCTCAGTCACTTATATGTACACTCTTGAGTTTTCGTGTTTGCTAAGCAAATACAAACACGAGAGAGCAGGTGCTCGACTCAACATACATACACATGAGGACACAGGTGTTTGGCAAACATGTTATGATACATACACGCACATCTGACTCATTTACACACACAAATGAGTACACATTTGTGTGACAAACGCTTATTCACACATATATACATAGCTACAAGAAGAGGAGCAGTGAAAGAGTGAACCTACTAGCGAAGAGTCTGAGCCAGGAGCTAAGACTCGACTCCTGCAACCACAAATAGATGAGAGCACACACACACACACACACACACACACACACACACACACACACACACACACACACACACACACACACACACGCGCGCCAGGACACAGGCGTTTAAGGCAGCTCAGCCATAATATTTTAGATTTCCATACTGAAGTCACAAAATCAAATCACCAGGTGGACAGTTTTCCAGTGTGACCCAGTGGTGTTGGCTGCGTATGTGATTACCTGTTTGTCAACCAATATACAAAGTCTTTGAAAGTTAATGAGCCTAAAGCTCCGGAATGGAATTGAAGGTTACCAAGTGTGATTCGATGACTTGTAGACTATCTATCATTGGATCAATTGGTCTTCAGTATCGCCCTTGACAGAACTATAAAATATTTGGCCTATAAGTTCAATAAAGCAAAGAATATCACCAAAATACTTACATTTCAATGGTTATCAAACGCTTCTCGGAGTTACGCTGAACGATATAGCAGGTTCCAGGAGCAGACACATTTTTAGTTTCAACCTCCCATGGGTTTTCAGGTCAGGAGGTCAAATCATTGCAATTATTATTCATCTTAGGCGTTATAGACCATGTGGATCATTTAGCACAAATTGAGGAGGCTCGATCCTCCGTTTTAAACACACTGTCAGTAAGAAATTTCTGACGCTATCACTCGATCTCTAACCCACAAAGTGATGGAAGTAGATGAAGTTTCGGTCCCTTCTGCACCGAAACTAAGCTTGATAACAGTCCAGTATGGACCGAAACGTCGTATCATTTCATCAGAATAAGTTATTAGGTAAGATTTGTCAGGAAACAGGACAAGTGTTTCTGGACGCAGGTCTTATTTGTATGATGAGCCGCCACGGGAGCATTTGATCATCTGACCGAGGCCTTCCACTGGCTTACCCTTCCACCTCTTTAAAAATCATTATTATTATAACCGTTAAGTCTAGGTACACTTCTTTAGTCTATAATAAAGGTTAGGTTAGGTAAGGTTCGTCAGGAAACAGGACAAGTGTTTCCTGTCTCAAGTCTTAGATAATGACCCATCTTTGGAGCTTTTGATCATCTGACCGAGACTTTTCGCTGGCTTACTGGTCCACCCTTTAAAAATTATGGTCATATTTATAGCCATTTCTAGATCTACATTAAATTATTTATTCGCCGGTATTCTCCCGGCCCGGGTCTTTTCCAAGTAGTGGTGACCCGGCCTTGGCTCCCTATCTGGGGAGTGTCTCGAGACTTAAGTTTCCCATGGGAGGTGGTACAGTACCTCCTCATCTTTGGGACCAAGTGTCCCCAGGCCTAGCCACATTCCCCGCCCTCACGGGGCTCGTAGGGAGAAGCTAGGCCTCTGGTCTGCCATCTACCCCGCCTCAAAGGGGCTCGTGGGGATGGCAGTCTTATGAGCTGCAGATGGTAGCAAGCTCAGGCCTCTTTCTCTACATTCAATCAATCAATCAAGGACTCACAGGTAAGGACCCACGAGGGGCGAGGGGCAAGTGGGGACAGTGCGAAGAATAGACGGTGAGAGGAATGTCTTGAGTCGAAGAGAGAAGAGTCAGGACTAGACCCAACTGCTAAGCCACAATAACGATAACAAAAGACGATGTAGATACAACAGGAGCTCTGCAGGCTCTGACTGCAACTTGCTGGACGAAAAATTGCTGCATCTTGATGTTGATTGGCGGCTGGCAGAAGCTGGAGGTGTGGTCAAGGGAGGCAAGCTTCTTGATTGGTCAGGTGTCGTTAATATGCGAGTCTGGAGTTACTTCGTTTCTTTAGTGAAGGAGGCATTCCTTATGTTGTGCATTTGTTGGAAGGAAACGATAAGTAGTCTTGTAATCTTAGGTCGAAATGCTGGGTTGGCTTGTAACTGGTCCAAGGTCATCTGGAGTGTAGTGAAGGAGCAGTGGGATCCTTTACGATTTGTAAACTTGACTGTTCTGTCGTGTATTTTCTCGTACAAAGTGTCGACATTCATGGTGGGTTCTTGGTCAGGAGTCGTATAAAAAGTTATATCTTTCCAGTGCAGGTATTGATCTCGATGTTGGTCTTCTGTATTAATACGTCGAGTGATGGCTGGAGAGGTTTTTGTTGGTGGTTGCAGCATTGAAGGTTCTTTCAATGTTGGTGTCTCTGCTAGAGAGTGTGTAGAAGACTGTGGTAGAATCGTGGCTTCTGATTGGTCCATATGAGTAGTGGTGAGTGGAGGTGAAGGAGGTACGCCGCCACGACGAGCCAATCGACGAGTAGGAGGCGATCGACGAATAGGAGGCGTAGTTCTGACTTGGATGTTATCAGGTGAACGTTGATTGGAGGATTCAAAAAAGGATGCGTCGTCATTGTCAATTATTAATTCCTTCAAGTCATCTGGCGCTTCAGAACTGACGATCTTCGGGATTATTTTCAAAATTTCAGCTGATGGTGGACTTGCAGGGAAGTTAAATGATGGCATGTTGTTGAGTGCAAGAAGTTCATTGATAGTCGTGTTGAAAGAGCCAGGTTTTGCAGCATTTTGCATGTGGGCAAACATAATGCAGTAATAGAATTTGGTGGAAATATCATCAGGTGGAGGTTGGGTAGTGAGAGGTGGTGGAGACGACTGTTGAGTAGCTTGTAGTATCTTGGATGTTGTAGATTGAATCTTGGCAATTGCAGCGTATGTAGGAGAGGTACCAGATGACCTCTTTGTTTCTTCCTTCAGTTTCTTAGAAAGGATATCCTTTCGCACTGGACACTTGGCTGCAAGAGTATGGTGATCACTCTTACAGTTGATGTAAGTGGGAGCAGCAGTGGAAGTGCAAGAACGAAAATCGTGTCCTGCAGACCCACAGGTGGAACGTATCTTCTTATTCTTCACGTGGCAGTCGGCAGTAGAGTGACTGTACGAGTAACATGTCCAGCAAGGTGTTATGTACGTGAAGCGTTCAGGTTCAATCTGTCGAGGGTTGATATAGTAGTAAGAGATGGCCAGGCCATCCGACAGTGCTCTGGTCGCCATGGTAACGTCCAGGAATGTGACCTTGAGCATTGAGGAAGCGTTGGGAATCTTCACTACAGTGTCAATCTTGGCCCAGGTGTTGAGATCTTCAAGTGATGTAGCAATTTCCTGGATGGTCATGTTCGTGATCAGCTTGTCAAGACGTTTCATAAACACTGAACGTTTTGCAAGCATGTATGGTGACGTAGAGATGGTAAAGCTTCGGTCTTCTAAGGTCTTCATGGCAGTAGGTGTAAGCACCTTGTCAGCTTCAGTATCATCGAGAAAAGTGACGATGAAAGCTTCCTTCAGTGACGTGATCTTGGAGAACTTTGCGTGCAGACAAGTGTTGAGAGAAGCTGCAAGCTCAAGCTTCGTGGCGTCATCGACGACAGCAGACTTGGGCTTAATTCTCACACGATGAGACATCGTGGAGATGGTAGAGGTTCCCCTCCCCAACGGGGATCGTAGGGATACTGTGCAAGTAAGGAGAGCTGCTATGACCTGCCAGGGCGAGAGTCAACAGCAGAATGTCTGTTCCTGTCTATCATCTACATCAGAGATCAGATCAGATCGGAATCACAGGTAAGGACCCACGAGGGGCGAGGGGCAAGTGGGGACAGTGCGAAGAATAGACGGTGAGAGGAATGTCTTGAGTCGAAGAGAGAAGAGTCAGGACTAGACCCAACTGCTAAGCCACAATAACGATAACAAAAGACGATGTAGATACAACAGGAGCTCTGCAGGCTCTGACTGCAACTTGCTGGACGAAAAATTGCTGCATCTTGATGTTGATTGGCGGCTGGCAGAAGCTGGAGGTGTGGTCAAGGGAGGCAAGCTTCTTGATTGGTCAGGTGTCGTTAAATTGTGAGTCAGAAGTTACTTCAGTTCTTCAGTGTGGGAGGCATTCCTTATGTTGTGCAGTTGTTGGAAGGAAACGATGAGTAGTCTTGTAATCTTGGGTCGAAATGCTGGGTCGGCTTGTAACTGGTCCAAGGTCATCTGGAGTGTAGTGAAGGAGCAGTGGGATCCTTTACCATTTGTAAACTTGACTGTTCTGTCGTGTATTTTCTCGTACAAAGTGTCGACATTCATGGTGGGTTCTTGGTCAGGAGTCGTATAAAAAGTTATATCTTTCCAGTGCAGGTATTGATCTCGATGTTGGTCTTCTGTATTAATACGTCGAGTGATGGCTGGAGAGGTTTTTGTTGGTGGTTGCAGCATTGAAGGTTCTTTCAATGTTGGTGTCTCCGCTAGAGAGAGTGTAGAAGACTGTGGGAGAATCATCTACATTAAAGTTGAAGATTAGCCGGTATTCTCCCGGCCCGGGCCTTGTCCAAGTGGTGGCCCGGCCTTGGCTCCCTCTTTAGGGAGTGTCTGAGACCTAAGTCTCCCATGGGAGGAGGCACAAGTACCTCCTCATCTTTGGGACCAACTGTCCCCAGGCCTAGCCACAAGCTAGGCCTCTCTGGTCTGCCATCCCCGCCCCAAGAGGGCTAATGGGAATGACAGTCTTATGAGCTAAAGGCTCGGGCTCAGGCACCTACCCTACCCTAGAAGGGTTAGGCATGGTGTCGATCATCTCCATTAAAACTCCAACCCCTGAATTGAATGTGGGTAAACTGCCAATTATTCTATTTGCTAAATTCTATGTAAGTACGTCGTGAATTTTACATCAACAATATTGTAATTTTAAATACCCTTACTTATATTTTTTCTTATTCTTCCTTTTAGATAAATTATTATTTATAAGGCTTTTCTTGAAAAAAAAATTATATTTTAATTTATATGTCCTGTGCCGGAGACGGGAAATTTACTTCGTATTAGCAGCAAATTCTGCGGGAAAAAAATCAAAATGGCCCGAAACGAATGGGGCCATTTTTAGTCTATTTCCTTTCAAGCACGAGTAAATAATGCCTTCCATATGTCTTGAAGGTAATTAGGGAGGCTAAATTGCAGCTGCAGCGGTAATAAAGATCTGAGGGAACCTCGGGGGGTTCTAATGGACCCTCGGGGGGTTCTAATGGACCCCAGGTGGTTTCAGTGGTGGCTCTGATGTAGGAAGGGGGTTCCTGAGGTGGTTCTAAAGTGGAGGTTCTTGAGGTAGTGGTTAAGGGGGTTCTAATAGACCTAGGTGGTTCTAATGGTGGTTCTGGAGGTGATTCTGACATGGGGGGTTTCTGAGGTGGTTCTAATAGTTCTTAAAGGGATTCTAAACTGCTTTCAAAAGTCGTTCTCAAGGTGGTCAAAAAGTTCTCTCTCTCTCTCTCTCTCCTCTCTCTCTCATCATCTCTCTTTTCTTTTCTCTCCTCTCTCTCTCTCATTTAAGTTTTCCCCTTTTATCTCTTAAATATTTTCTTCCCTCCTCCTCCTCCTCCTCCTTTTTCTTCCTTCCTCCTCAGCTTCCTGAACCACATAATCGTGTTTCTTTTTCTTTTCTAGTTCATTCCTTCGCCTTTGTTTTCTCCTCTCTCTCTCTCTCTCTCTCTCTGGCTGTCTCTCTCTCTCTCTCTTTCTCTTTTCCCATTTAGTCACTTTCTGCTCTATTTTCGCGCATTTATTTCCCTTCCTTTCACCCCTCCTTAAATCTTCTTGTAATAATCTCCCTCTCTGTCTCTCTCCCTTTTCCACCATCTACCTCTGTCTCCCTCTCTCCATTTCTTCCTCTAAATCTCCCTTCTATTATTCCTCTCTCCCCTTGCCTTCTCCCGTGTTCTCACTCTTTCTCCTAATCCCTCCTCCTTCCTCTCTCCCTTTATCTCCCTTTCTCTCCCCATTTCTCCCTCCCTAATTCTCCTATTATTCTTCTCTCCTTTGCCTTCTTCCCTCTTCGTTTCCTCCCTCGGTCTCTCTCTGTCTTCTAATCCCTCCCTCTTCTCCCTCTTTCTTCCCACCTCCCTCTTCCTCTCCCTACACAGCCGAGTTTAATCCTATTACCCTCTACAGGTTTTCCGAGTGTGTGCCTCTCTTGACCAGAGCAGTAATGCAGATTACTCCCAACGCACTCCGCCCCTTGTACGTACCCTCGTGCGAGGGGTTGATCCGTAGCTCCTGGCCTAGCTGCTAAACTACCCAAGAAAGTTGAAGAACTGGATACACATGCAACATCTGGGTATCTATTTGTAGGCGACCCTCCATCCAGTGGCTGTGTCAATACTTTACAAGGACATGGTGGGAACACTGTACAACTATATATACAAACGATGAGGTAATCAATCCCTCAGTCTTGGAGTTGATGAGGAAGACCGAAGTCTTGAAGAATCCAAGGCTGAGGGACTGATTACCTGATCCTTTGTATATAGTTCTATTTTCTTCACATTATGTCCTTGTATTGTACTGATAAAGCCACTGGATGGCGAAATATCTACAGATAAATATACCCAAATGTTGCATATTTGGAGTTTATCTGGAGAGAGTTCCGGGGGTCAACGCCCCCGCGGCCCGGTCTGTGACCAGGCCTCCTTAGGTCAGTGTCCCAGGATGCGACCCACACCAGTCGACTAACACCCAGGTACCCATTTTTACTGATGGGGAACATAGACAACAGGTTGAAAGAAACACGTCCAATGTTTCTACTCTGGCTGGGAATCGAACCCAGGCCCTCGCCGTGTGAAGCGAGCGTTAACCACCAGGCCACCAGAGTCCTGGCGGTATTGTATACCATTCATATAAAATTACCAGGGAAATGGTTGTGTGTCCTCTCCTGCATTTCCTATCATACCGTCTCTGAAAACTGCGTACGAATTCTACTTCATGTATTTTTTCCTCGTTCACAACGTTTCTCACTAGTGTGGCTTGTTCAAGCTGATCAGTCAAGTTGTTAGTAATCGCTACATTCCTCTGCTCTCTTGTTCTCAGTCTCCTCCTTTCAAACTTATCAACTAGGCTACTAACGTTATTGTCAAATTTAATTAAAACAAAAGTCGTTAGGAAAAAAATAAACAAAATTCATGAGGGGAAAAAAGCTGGGGTCGAACAGTTTGCTTTCAATCGCCATTATGTATCTCAGATCTATTTTTTTTCATAATCCCGTATATCAGATCTATTTCTTAATAATCCCGTATGTCAGATCTATTTCTTAATAATCCCGTATATCAGATCTATTTCTTAATAATCCGTATATCAGATCTATTTCTTAATAATCCCGTATATCAGATCTATTTCTTAATAATCCCGTATATCAGATCTATTTCTTAATAATCCCGTATATCAGATTTATTTCTTAATAATCCCGTATATCAGATTTATTTCTTAATAATCCCGTATATCAGATTTATTTCTTAATAATCCCGTATATCAGATCTATTTCTTAATAATCCCGTATATCAGATCTATTTCTTAATAATCCGGTATATCAGATCTATTTCTTAATAATCCGGTATATCATATCTATTTCTTAATAATCCGGTATATCAGATCTATTTCTTAATAATCCCGTATATCAGATCTATTTCTTAATAATCCCGTATATCAGATCTATTTCTTAATAATCCCGTATATCAGATCTATTTCTAATAATCCCGTATATCAGATCTATTTCTTAATAATCCGTATATCAGATCTATTTCTTAATAATCCCGTATATCAGATCTATTTCTTAATAATCCGTATATCAGATCTATTTCTTAATAATCCCATATATCAGATCTATTTCTTAATAATCGGTATATATCAGATCTATTTCTTAATAATTCGTATATCAGAGCTATTTCTTAATAATCCCGTATATCAGATCTGTTTCTTAATAATCTTAGTATATCAGATCTATTTCTTAATAATCCCGTATATCAGATCTATTTCTTAATAATCCGTATATCAGATCTATTTCTTAATCCCGTATATCAGATCTATTTCTTAATAATCCCGTATATCAGATCTATTTCTTAATAATCCGGTATATCAGATCTATTTCTTAATAATCCCGTATATCAGATCTATTTCTTAATAATCCGGTATATCAGATATATTTCTTAATAATCCGGTATATCAGATCTATTTCTTAATAATCCCGTATATCAGATCTATTTCTTAATAATCCCGTATATCAGATCTATTTCTTAATAATCCCGTATATCAGATCTATTTCTTAATAACCCATTATGTCAGATCTATTTCTTTCATATTTCTTTCATAATCTCATATTTCATTTTTATTTTTAGTCCTGTTATACAAGATCTTTTCTTAATAATAACCGTTTTTTTCAGACTTGTTTACCTATAGTGGATACAGTGAATGCACTACACTGAACGGAATCAGGATTCGAACCTATGCGAGCCAGTCTTAAATTAGTGGTCAGTGACTTTTGGGTGACAGTGGGGGGGGAGGGGGGGTCCTGGCTAACTTCCTGTTGCAGGCATAGAAATACACCTAGATGGGTGAATTTACTAGATGGAGTGGTACGGTGGCCACCATTGTCTGTATTGATGGATGGCTCGCATTGGGTTCAAATGCCACCTTTCTGGGGAAATGTAGTCTTACTTCCCTAATCGAACACTGACACCTATGAAGGCCTCAAGATTTCTGAATGTATCAGACAAACCCTTATGAAAAAATATCGGAGAGAGAAAAAATAAACGGAAAAAAATTTTAAAGGGCGTATAAGAATAGTACTTACCAACTCCCGTTGTATTTTTTCCCTTGTAAAATATATGGAGTTTTATGTCGTTATCCAGGCATCGTTCACGACACCATGCCAACCTTCTGGGAGGGAGGTGCCTGAGCCCGAGCCTTTAGCTCATAGCTGTCATTCCCATTTGCCCCTGAGGGGCGGGGATGGCGACCAAGAGGCTAGCTTTGGCTAGGCCTGGGGCAGTTGGTCCAACAGATTGAAGAGGTACTTGTGCCTCCTCCCATGGAGACATTAGGTCTCAGACACTCCCTAAAGAGGGAGCCAAGGCCGGGCCACCACTTGGAAAAGGCCCGGGCCGGGAGAATACCAGCGAATATTTAAAATATGTAATAAATCCAGGCATCTTGTCAGCTTAAACATGATTCATCGGTCATAATACAAGGTAGGAACAGGTTGCAACAGTTTAATTAAAATGCCCGATGGCATGTTACCGTTTAAGAATCGGGTGCTCCTGAGTGTAATAGCAACCCGTTGGTTGTCTGTATCAAGAAGTTGTAAATAAGACGCAATGTGCTAACATCTGGGTATCTTTATGTGCGTCTTCGCCACAGTGGCTTTATGAATACAAATTCTAGGACTATACTTGAAGACAGTAGGTATCATACTAAACTACTCCTAGGTCTGAGGGACTGATTACACTATTTCTGTTCCATTGTTTGTGGCTCTAGCGCTTCTTTTTGATTATAATAATAATAATCTGTACATAGTTCTACTGTCTTCAAGTTATGTCCTAGAATTTGTATTGATAAAGCCACTGGATGGCGAAACGTCTGCAATAAAGATACCCAGATGCTGCACATGCGTCTTAATTTCATCTTCTCGGTATTATATACCATTCTTGTACATCAAAAAAGTTGTCAGAAATATGAATGTCTTTAATTAATCACTGACAACAAACAACTCGCACAAAAACCACATGAACATCTCTGGGGGGGAAAACACCATGCCCAGCCCTTTTAGGGCAGGGTAGGTGCCCGAGCCTGGGCTTGCTACCACCTGCAGCTCACAAGACTGCCATTCCCATTAGCCAGCCTGGGACGGGGATGGCAGGCCAGAGAGGTCTAGCTTTTCCCTACGAGCCCCGTGAGGGCGGGGAATGTGGCTTGACCTGGGGGGCAGTTGGTCCCAACGATGAAGAGGTACTTCTACCTCCTCCCATGGCAGACATTAATCTGAGATACTCCCAAGAAAGGGAGCCAAGGCCGGGCCACCACTTGGAAAAGGCCCGGGCCGGGAGAGAACCGGCGAATCAAGAAGAACATCTCTGTAAATAAACTACTCGCACAAAACCACATCATCTCAGTAAACAAAATATTTGCACTAAAAAACATCAATAGCTCCGTAAACAGAGGCTGGTAAAAACAATCCCATTGGAAAGGACATTGTCACAATCACTAATGGCTAACTATTTTAAAAATTTCGTCTTGACATCTTTATAGAAAACGCAGTTATACTTAATTTCCATTACACTTCTCCAAGCGACGGTAGCGATACACTTTCTCCTTCCTCCAATTTCTAGAATATGTCTACATATTTTTTCATTTAGTTAAAAAGTGAAACTTACGTTTTACTCAACTTCGTTCAACAACACGACGTAAATCTTCATTAATCTCGAGGTTACGAGGTCTCTTTTCTTGGGAAAGAAAAAGCATTAGAAAGCTTGTTTTAATTACATATTTCGACGCTTCACACTTATTACTCTTGTCAGGAAGAGCTATAAGCGTTAATTTACGACCCCCGGAAGATATAGCGATGGAAGGCGTCGAAATCGATGGACAAATGCAATTTAAACTGCTACAATTTGAGAGCTGTGGGTGATGGTTGGCTGCTCGGGTTCAAAGTTTACCGAATACACCAGGGTCATTAAGGCTGCGTGTAACCTGGAAACCACTAGTCACGAATACTTTAATCCCTAAAATAGGAATTAAAGTGTACCCTCAACCCTCAATTTATATATAAAATATATATATATATATTATATATATATATATATATATATTTTATATAATATATATATATATATGTGTGTGTGGATCGACACCATGCCCAGCCCTTCTAGGGTAGGGTAGGTGCCTGAGCCAGAGCTTGCAGTTCACAAGACTGTCATTCCCATTAGGCCCCTTGGGGCGGGGATGGCAGACCAGAGAGGCCTAGCTTGTGGCTAGGCCTGGGGACAGTTGGTCCCAAAGATGAGGAGGTACTTGTGTCTCCTCCCATGGGAGATTTAGGTCTCAGACACTCCCTAAAGAGGGAGCCAAGGCCGGGCCACCACTTGGAAAAGGCCCGGGCCGGGAGAATACCGGCGAATCTTAAATAATAATAATAATAATAATAATTGTGTGTGTGTGTGTGTGTGTGTGTGTACATTGAAAGGTACGCACCTCTCATTGCAACTGAGTCATACACCTCATTGTATATAACCCTGGCCACCTTGGGTGTAAACACTGTGAGCGTCTGCATGAGCATGGATGGGGCAGTACGATACGGTGTTGGGTCCACCCTGAGCTAATCTCTGAAAAAATAACTTGAAAGGTTGATTAACTTCGTTTATTAACTTGGTTTAAACCCTATCTACTACACGTTTTATTAAGGCTGCATATATTCAGTACACTACCAGCCATTAATACTCTAATCCTTAAAAACAGGGATTAATATATATACCATTCAGTATGTGTACTATTAATGCTTTGATTCTCCTAATATCTCACCAATTGCCACGCAGATTAGACCATATTTTTACAAAATAGAGACCGGACAAAAGCTTAATTTCCACCCTTTCCCTTCGCATTATTTATGACAGATCCATGAATCTTATACTGGAGACCTGACACTCATAACATCATGGAGCATTCTAATGATCAGAAATTACTTATACTGCTAGTGTAAGTAAACACAGTGTAACTACACAGTGTTTACAAATTGTGCAAGCAAATAAACAGTACACAGTTTGAGTAAAAGGAGCCCCAGGGAGCTATGGTATCCTGTCCCGCGTCAGGAAACACTTGTCCAGGTTCCTGACCGATTTTACCTAAGCTAAACAACATATATACCACAACGTGTGTATGAGGTGGGACAGACCAACAAATCAACATTTTTTTTTTTTTTGCACTTTCACACGCATACAAATCAGTTTAGATTAGTTGAACTGTACGAATTTCTATATTTTGCATGTGAATGTTTGTGTTTTAATGTTAGAAAGTGTTTGTTTAAAAAGAATAAGTAATGAGCTTTTTTTTATGACTACTGTCAGTGTGTTTGCAACTGCTGTCAATGTATTTCTAACTACTGTCAGTGTATTTGCAACTAGTCAGATGTGTTTGTAACTACTGTGTATTTGCAACTAGTCAGGTGTGTTTGCATCTGTGGTCAGGTATATTTGCAACTACTGTCAGTGTATTTGCAACTTCTGTCAGTGTATTTGCAACTAGTCGGGTATATTTGCAACTGGTCAGGCGTATGTGCAACTAGCCAGATGTATTTGCAATTACTGTCGGTGTATTTGCAGCTACAATGTGCACGTTATTGCAGCTCCAGTCATTTCTTTTTACAACTACAGCCAAAGAATTCGTTCCCCAAACAATAACACTAGCATAAAACAAACGAACAAACAGTAAACAAGTAAACAGGGACAAACAAACAAGCAGCCGTCAAGTCAGCGCATTCGTTGAATCTTTCTTTCAAAAGTAACGTAAAAAAATATTTTTACGTAAATAAATGTCACACGACATGATTCATTTACAACGTGAAAAAGCAATTGAATTTACGTGTCTATCCGGCTCGCACGTCTGTCTGGCCTTGGTATTCCTCTGACTCTGATGCCTGTTAGTCACAGTGTCCTATCTGGCATTCATGTCTGTCGGGACCTGATGTCTATCCGTCACTGATGTCTGATAGTGATGTTTATTTAGCACTAATGTCTATCTGATAATGTCTCATTGATACTGATGTCTATCTGGCACTGAAGTCTGTTGGGCACTGGTATCTATCTGGCACTAGCGTCTCTCTGGTACTAACGTCAATCTGGCACTTAAATCTGTCTATCAGAGTGTGTGTGTGTGTGCGTGTGCGTGTGTGTGTGTGCGTGTTTGTGTGCGTTTTTAATAATTTCCTAACGATAACTATTATATTTGGTGAGTTCAGATATAATACCCAAAAACAAGTAGCACAACTTTATGTAAAAATTATAAGAAGCAGCGAGCCAAAGCTACCAAAGCATTTATTGGCTTACAGTATAAATTTTCTTTTAAAACGAAAATAAAATTAGCATAAGCTTTTACCAAACATTAAGAGAAAATATAAAAATTTATATAACCACTCCCAGGAGCCCTCCTAGGGCTCCTGGGAGTGGTTATATAAATTTTTATATAACCCTCCTAGGGCTCCTGGGAGAGGTTGCTCCCACCTGCAGCTCACAAGACTGCGAGTCCCACAATCTTCCCTGGGGCGGGAAAGATGGCAAACCAGAGGCCTAGCTTCTCCCTACGAGCCCTGTGAGGGCGGGGAATGGGGCTGGGCTTGGAGACAGTTGGTCCCCGAAGATGAGGAGGTACTTGTACCTCCTCCCAAGACAGGGAGCCAAGGCCAGGTTACCATCTGAAAAGACCCGGACCGGGAGAGTCCCGGCGAATCAAGGAGAGAATGATGTATGGAATGTTTTGGAAATATTCTTATCGTTTTCCAACGAGAAAGTGAAGTTAATATCATCAGTCAACGATAAGCCATTTACTCTGCCTACTGCTCGTTCGCTCAGGTATTTAAACAGGCACTTAATCAGCCACAGGCGTAATCAGACAGCCCATTACTCATCCAGTGAGAAAATCAGACTGGGAATTAATCATTCCCTTCACTCAGATACTTGGACAGCCACTCAGTCAATCAGTCACTCAGCTTGTCAGTCAGTACAGGAAAGCTTGCAAAAGTAATATTACGTTTTTCTTCCACCTCTTCCTTCTCTGTCTCTCTCTGTCTCTCTCTCTCTCACTGCTGTTATTAACATCAATCAGTTCAAGAACATTTGCTCCACTCAAGAATCTCTCTTATACGAGATAAGCTGTTATAATATTTTTTTCCTAACTCAGTAATATACTTCACTAATATTGCAAGTTAAGTCACTAATATTGAATGATAATTCACCAATATATTATATTAACCCTTTAATATAACGCGTTAATTATGTAATCTCGCATAATAATTGTGTAATCTAACACAGTAATTCTCAAACGTTCCTTCTTAATTGTTTAATTCCTTATGTTAATTCTCTAATATTCTATGTTAATTCTCTAATATTCTATATTAATTCTGTGTTTTACTTTAATTTTCGTTTAATGTTTGTAAATCTTTTCTAATATTGCTTGGTTTTATTTTCTGTTTTTTATGTTGAATAATCAGGGCTTCAATAATTTTTTTTTCGACATGTTTGTTTTTCACGGGAAAATTTTTAATAGATATGAATATAAGGTTTTTTCAGTATATGTTATCTGAAGTACTTCAGGTTTTATAGAGTTTTGCGGTTGTCATCGATCCATTTTCCACATGTGGACTTCTAGTAGGCTGTAACACGTCTGTAAGCTCTACTATAGAGTTCCGCTATAGCGGGACTGGTCGTCATAACTAATTTTTCGTAAAGGGGTGGACGGGTAAGCCACGGTCGTTTGCTCGGTCGGAAACGCTTGTCCTGTTTCTTGAGGAATCTTAACTAACTTACCGTGACTGGTCGTCATGTGTGATTACGTCCCATGTCAGGATAGTGTCCTGACGAATATAAAAAGTTTGAGTTTTTTTGTAATGCTATTGAGAGAGGGGATCCAAAACTGAACAACGCACACTATGAGGCTCTTTCCACACGCCGTTCCGTTTTGGATACATATTTTTTCCAGTCGTATTTATAAAAATAATCGCACTGTATTAAACAGCTTTATATGGGAGCTTACCGTACCTCAGCTCACTCACGTACTGGCCAGCACAGTCGGTATGAGGTTCCGCTGGTGTAATTTTTCAAGCCAGGAGTATTCTAATGTCGCGACTCGATATCTGGAAAGCAAAATCCTTCACAAATCCTCACAAGAATGGGTCATCACCCCGGAATCCATCTGTCAGGAAACTTTATACTGTGATAAGTATGAAGACAATCGTATTTATTTTGACTAGTGTGTGTGTGTGTGTGTGTGTGTGTGTGTGTGTGTGTGTTTGTGTGTGTGTGTGTGTGTAATTGCGTGGTCGACGATTTGTCTTCTGTCTGATCCCTTGTGTCTCCTGTGCGCATCTCATTACGGCTGTGTACACGGATTACTTGCACTGTGCACACACGGCAGCACACGTTACACACAACACATATACATAACGCCCTTGATAAACACTGATTGATGGTCATTGCTTTTCAACATCCAGAGTGAGCATTACCAGGCATAAATATCCTGAGAAAATTGATGCCTAAACAACTTAAAGTCTGGTTAGGAAATATTGCCACTATTATTATTATTATTATTATTATATTATTATTATTATTAAAATTTATTTACTATTACTATAATTATTTTTATTTATTAAAAATTATTATTACAATTATTATTACTATATTATTATTATTGTTACTATATTATTATTATTACTATATATTATTGTTATTATTATGATTTATTATTATTATTAGTAGTAGTAGTAGTAATAATATTTTTCTTATTACTAAATGATTATAACTATGGCTATAATTTTTAAAGGGGTGGAAGGGTAAGCCAGTGGAAGGCCTCGGTCAGATGACCAAAAGCTCCAGCTGTGGGCCATCATATGATAAAGACCCGCGTCAGGAAACAGTTGTCCTGTTTCCTGACAAAACTTACCTAACCTTCTTGTGTACGAAATTAGAAGAATAGGAGGTTGTTGGGTGGGGAAGGTGTAGATAAAAAGGCATGTTCAAGTAGACTGTTGTTGCCGGCGACATTTTTCTCTTACCCAGCGGCAGAGTCCCGGCCCATTATAGATGATTCATCGCCGAAGTATCCTGAAAAGACAATGTCAAAGAATAATGAATGGAAGCACTTTTTTCTTTCATTTACAATGTACGGGACAATTAATTATTATTATAATCAAGGGGGAAGGGCTAAACCCGGAGGATTATACAGCGCCTTGGGGGGGGGGGATGTGGAAGGCATTCAGGCTTAATTCGGGGAACTGGAGCACAGATCCAATTCCCTAAATCAAGAGCCCCTCACCAACATCAAGGAACCTTCCTTGAGGGGATGTACGGGACAAGAAGCGTGGCGTACTCATGGTATTTTTTCTGTCAGGAGTAATGGTGAAGTTGAATTTTCCCGACGCGGGAAAATTCAACTCGCCCAGTGGAGCTTTATGGTTATTTCTTTTTCTTTTGATCAATTAAGCTAGTCCTGTCCCTCCCATGCAAAGTATTGGCAGTGTTGACATAACGATTAGATAGTAATAGCAGTAGTACTATCATTTGCAATAATCGTGAATAGCCGTCAGCCCGTTTGTGTTATTCATTGAGGGTTGATCCTGCGTCTGCTGAGCGAGACAGACACAGTACCTTAGTGTAAGAAGAACTTTTGAGGTATAAGATACCTAGTGCCTGCTCCTTCAAGCAGTTAGTGCCTGCTCCTTCAAGCAGTTAGTGCCTGCTCCTTCAAGCAGTTAGTGCCTGCTCCTTCAAGCAGTTAGTGCCTGCTCCTTCAAGCAGTTACTGTGCCTGCTCCTTCAAGCAGCTAGTGCCTGCTCCTTCAAGCAGCTAGTGCCTGCTCCTTCAAGCAGTTAGTGCCTGCTCCTTCAAGCAGTTAGTGCCTGCTCCTTCAAGCAGCTAGTGCCTGCTCCTTCAAGCAGCTAGTGCCTGCTCCTTCAAGCAGCTAGTGCCTGCTCCTTCAAGCAGCTAGTGCCTGCTCCTTCAAGCAGCTAGTGCCTGCTCCTTCAAGCAGTTAGTGCCTGCTCTTTCAAGCAGTTAGTGCCTGCTCCTTCTAGCAGCTAGTGCCTGCTCTTTCAAGCAGCTAGTGCCTGCTCCTTCAAGCAGTTAGTGCCTGCTCCTTCAAGCAGCTAGTGCCTGCTCCTTCAAGCAGTTAGTGCCTGCTCCTTCAAGCAGCTAGTGCCTGCTCTTTCAAGCAGCTAGTGCCTGCTCCTTCAAGCAGCTAGTGCCTGCTCCTTCAAGCAGCTAGTGCCTGCTCCTTCAAGCAGCTAGTGCCTGCTCTTCAAGCAGTAGTGCCTGCTCCTTCAAGCAGCTAGTGCCTGCCCTTTCAAGCAGCTAGTGCCTGCTCCTTCAAGCAGCTAGGGCCTGCTCCTTCAAGCAGCTAGTGCCTGCTCCTTCAAGCAGCTAGTGCCTGCTCCTTCAAGCAGCTAGGGCCTGCTCCTTCAAGCAGCTAGTGCCTGCTCTTTAAAGCAGCTAGTGCCTGCTCCTTCAAGCAGCTAGTGCCTGCTCCTTCAAGCAGCTAGTGCCTGCTCCTTCAAGCAGCTAGTGCCTGCTCCTTCAAGTAGCTAGTGCCTGCTCCTTCAAGCAGTTAGTGCCTGCTCCTTCAAGCAGCTAGTGCCTGCTCCTTCAAGCAGCTAGTGCCTGCTCCTTCAAGCAGCTAGTGCCTGCTCCTTCAAGCAGCTAGTGCCTGCTCCTTCAAGAGTTAGTGCCTGCTCCTTCAAGCAGCTAGGCCTGCTCCTTCAAGCAGCTAGTGCCTGCTCCTTCAAGCAGCTAGTGCCTGCTCCTTCAAGCAGCTAGTGCCTGCTCCTTCAAGCAGGCTCACTGAGCAGCGACAGCAATCGCCTGCTCAAGACAGGCCGGAGGTTAATTATATGCATATTGCGGTTATCCCCTCCACGAGTTTCCTGGTGTCTGTGATGTGTAGCTCCCAAGGGCTTTGATGCTCCTTCCTTCCTGTCACTCACACACACACCACACACAATATACACACACACACACACACACACAACCACCTCCCAGCTATTTAAGAAATATTGCACAGTGACACTTCAACGCTCAGATGAAATCTTCACACCGGACTGAAACCAGCAGTTAAGCAGGAAGAAGAGAAAAGGGAGAGAGAGATGAAGAGATGCGAGAGAGAGTTGAGAGTGAGAGAGAGAGAGAGTGTTCTTTACTGCCAGCATAAAAAATCTGTATTTATAAACAGGTAAGTATTAAGAAAGGTATCTATAAAATGTGTAAATTATAATATAGCGAATTATAAATTATTTAATCACAAAATGAGCAGTAGCAAATAGACAATTTAACGAAGATAACTACAAATAGATATATACAAATCAAAATTTGGTTCATCAGGTTTAAAGCCTATCAACAAGACGGAGAAAATTTAAGCTTCACCGACTATTTTGATCCAGGGACGGATCTACTATGAAACAAATGAAGCTTAAGCTTGAGGGCCCCTAATCCTGGAGGGGCCCCAGAAGTCACTTTAGTCCACATTCCTTAAAACTTTTGGGTTTACTGTATGAGAAGAGGTTGCGACGGGGCCCCCATAAGAGTTCCAGCTTCAGGGCCCCCACAACAGTTCCAACTTCAGTGCCCCCATAACAGTTCCAGCTTCAGTGCCCCCATAACAGTTCCAGCTTCAGGGTCCCCATAACAGTTCCAGCTTCAGGGACCCCACAACAGTTCCAGCTTAAGGGACCCCACAACAGTTCCAGCTTCAGGGCCCCCATAACAGTTCCAGCTTCAGGGTCCCCACAACAGTTCCAGCTTCAGGGTCCCCACAACAGTTCCAGCTTCAGGGCCCCCATAACAGTTCCAGCTTCAGGACCCCCATAACAGTTCCAGCATCAGGACCCCCATAACAGTTCTAGCTTCAGGGCCCCCATACCAGTTCCAGCATCAGGGCCCCCATAACAGTTCCAGCTTCAGGGCCCCCATAACAGTTCCAGCTTCAGGGCCCCCGTAACAGTTCCAGCTTCAGGGCCCCCATAACAGTTCCAGCATCAGGGCCCACATAACAGTTCCAGCTTCAGGGCCCCCATAACAGTTCCAGCATCAGGGCCCACATAACAGTTCCAGCATCAGGGCCCCCATAACAGTTCCAGCTTCAGAGCCCCCATAACAGTTCCAGCTTCAGAACCCCCATAACAGTTCCAGCATCAGGGCCCACATAACAGTTCCAGCTTCCGGGCCCCCATAACAGTTCCAGCATCAGGGCCCACATAACAGTTCCAGCATCAGGGCCCACATAAGTTCCAGCATCAGGGCCCCCATAACAGTTCCAGCTTCAGGACCCACATAACAGTTCCAGCATCAGGGCCCACATAAGTTTCAGCTTCAGGGCCCCCATAATAGTTCCAGCTTCAGGGCCCCATAACAGTTCCAGCATCAGGGCCCATATAAAAGTTCCAGCATCAGGGCCCCCATAACAGTTCCAGCATCAGGGCCCCCATAACAGTTCCAGCTTCAGAACCCCCATAACAGTTCCAGCATCAGGGCCCACATAACAGTTCCAGCATCAGGGCCCACATAACAGTTCCAGCTTCAGAACCCCCATAACAGTTCCAGCATCAGGGCCCCCATAACAGTTCCAGCATCAGGGCCCTCATAACAGTTCCAGCTTCAGAACCCCCATAACAGTTCCAGCATCAGGGCCCACATAACAGTTCCAGCATCAGGTCCCACATAACAGTTCCAGCATCAGGTCCCACATAACAGTTCCAGCATCAGGGCCTCATAACAGTTCAATCTTCAGGTCCCCAAAAATGTAGGTCCGCCACTGCCTTCATCCCTGAAATTGAGGTTAACTAAAGTCTCAGTGTAAACATGCTCAGACTTGCACCTCTCTGTCCGTACATCGAATTTTAGAAACAAGTGTAATTAATATTTCAAATTACAGTTAAGCAGTGATACATACTGAACTAAAAGAAGTGGTAGCCGAGTGAAGAATAAATCGTCCTCAGTGTAACAGAAAATGGTAATAAAAATTATATAACTCTGTAAAGTGCTCATAAAATTGAACAATGCTATATTCATTGCCCTATTAAAAAATTTACTGCTACCCCATTTTCAATCTCGCTGGCAGCTACGGGGAAACAAATCATACAATTCATTATTTTATCGAGTCTATATAGATCACAACTATTTTTTTTTTTAAGCTACAGACAAAAGGTTGACACAAATGAAATGACAGAATTTAGGGAAATACTGAACCAGTGGTAGTGTGTGTGTTAGTCTTGTTACCTGCAGGCTGACTTGCGACACCAACTGTCCTGTTAATGTTCTAACACACACACACACACACACACACACACACACACACACACACACACACACACACACACACACCTCGACCCCTGCAACCACAAATAGGTGAGTACAAATAGGTGAGTACACACACACACACAACACACACAGTGTTTCTTCAGCCACTTGTAAAAGAGAGTAGACTTAGTATCATTTACTGGTAGATCAGACAAACAGGAGTAAGCGAGGAGAGTTATTTTCAGGACACACTCTCACTCTCACACACACGCACACCAGGCAGCTAGGAACCTAGGAAGTAGGAATTTTAGGAAGAAGGATAAATACAGAAGGAACTAGCATGTAGGCGGCTGGGTCAGCATCAGGTCAAAGTCAGGCCAGTGCACGAGGACCATGCAAGCATTCTGAGTGTTCACACGCACGCATAACGTGCACACACATCCATGCACGCACTCAAACCCAAAACTAAAGCTCACACATGCACACACATACACACACATATATATGCACACAGACCAATTGACACCTCACTGTGACTCGATAGCACTTACCCACTCGTTTTCATACTTTCTCTCTCTCTCTCTCTCTCTCTCTTCTCCCATCTCTTCCTCTCTCCCTTTTCTCTTCCACTCCCTCCCACCCTTTCCCCTCTCTTTCCTTCCTCTCTCTCCCCTCCCCCCTTTCCCCTCTCTTTTCCTTCCTCTCCCCCTCCCCCCTTTCCCTCTCTTTTCCTTCCTCCCTCCCTTCCCCCTTTCTCTCCCTCTAGCCCCCTTCCTGCTCTTTCTCCACCCCACTCCATCACTTCCCTGTCCCCCTCCCTTCCTCTCCCCATCTCTCTCCCCCTTACAACCCCCACCCCCACATGCACACACACAACACACACACACCACAAACAGCACACACACACACACAAACAGTACATACACACATTACAACACCTAACCCACAAAAAAATGGTGGCTCAGAAGGGAAGTTGAAGGCTCAGGGGATCAGAGGAAAATGGTTCTGGTAAGGAAAAATGGATGGAAGAGCAATGTAAAAAGATGGAACTAGGATGGGAGAGGTAACTAAGTGAGCTTTCTGCGAAAATGGAGAGGATGGAGGCAGAGAAGAAATGAGAGTCACAAACCAAAGCCACAGAAGCCTGCATATGGGCCCAAGAAGATGAGGTAAATAGGCTGAATTGAGTTACAGGGCTATTGCCCAGAAGAGACATAGCACCTGAAGCAGGTATACCCCTACTGAACAAGAAGCCCAGTGGAAAGGAACGAGACATGACTTATGCTAAGGCCCTATCAGCCCACCAAGCAGGGCTGAGGAATGAAGGGGCAGAGCAGTTGGGAGCAGGGATAGCAGTAATGGAGGAGGGAGAAGGTGAAGAGGGGGATAGGTCCCATGCAGAGACACGACCATGCCACCGAGAGTTACAGGAAAAAATAAGGAAGACAAAGGTCATGTACATATGGGACCCAGAGACACAGAGGGGAAGGCAATGGGAGGAGGAGAGGGAGAAGTCAGTGTTTATTCATGGGCTTCAGGAGAGCGAGGGGAGGACACAATAAAAGACAATAGGAAGAAAAACAGGAGATTGAAAACGTCATCATAGAAATAGGCGAGGAGGACGTGACTGAGAGAGTAAATTTTCAGAGAATGAAGGGGGGAAGGGTTAGTTGAAGGGGAGAAATCGGCTGGTCAAACTGATTTTCAAGACAGAAATGGTGCGGAACAAGATCCTGCAAGAAAAACTATGGTTGAAGGAATTGTCAACATACAGGAAGGTGTTCCTAGACCTAGACAGAACAAGAAAAGAAGGACAGCAGCTGAGGGAGAAGACACAGAAGCAAAAGGGTCTAGAAAGAGACATGACAGAATCAACAGAGGACAACCAGAGTAGGGCAGAGCAACAAGCGCAAGCACACACAGAACCATCCCCAGAACCCCACAACCAAACACGCTATCCCAACACAAGCCACAATCCACACTTACATCCTCCACCCCACACCACAGTGTAAAACCAACAGTACAATCCCAGGTCCCCCAACCTTACAGACACTCCCTCCCAGGACATAGTGTTGGAGAGGAAACTGAAGGTATAGTACACCAACGCTGATGGGATAATGAATAAGTGGGAGGAGTGGCACGAAAGAGTCAAAGAGGCATCACCCAACATCATAGCTCTCACAGAAACCAAGCTCACAGGAATGATAACAGATGCCATCTTTCCAACAGGATATCAGATCTTGAGGAAAGACAGAGGAAACAGGGTGTGGAGGAATGGTACTGCTCATCAAAATTCCATCGGTTTTTGATGAGCAGTTACACACACACACACACACACCACACACACACACACACCACACACACACACACACACACACACACACACACACACACACACTAAATATATAAATTATTATATATAAATATATAATATTATATATATTAAATATATAAATATAAGTAATGCCGAATAGGTAAAACTGGTCAATTAGCTTGTAGATGAATTGTTGAACCATTCATCTACAATCCTGTCAGACACTGCAACTTCTTGGGATCTTAATACTTGGGAATTCTTCGCTTGCCTAACCCTTGGGCACGACCTACTTCCACATTGGATAAATGTGACACCACCTACGACTGCTGCACCTCTCCTGCCATACGGTTTATAAGCTCCTTCTCAGCACGTATGCCGTATTCTATTCAAGATTGATGGACTGACCACATCGACTCAAGGTTGAGGGACTGATTACCTCATTCTCCTCCTGTTCTTCAAGTTTATCCTTTTTATGGACTGATGAAGCCACTGTGTGGCGAAACGTTTCCTCAATAAAGATACCCAAGAGTTGCACATGTGTCTAATTTAACAACGTGGTCAATTAGCCAGAACTAACTTAAAATTAAGTTCTTTCTAAAAAAAATTCATGTACATTTAAAGATATATTTATTTCATTTATGTTAATGTAAAAATTAATAATTTTGTACCAAAAGAACCTTAGAAAACTTACCTAACCATATTATAACAAGCGCAATTTAATTTAGCCTAATCCAACTAAATATATTTTAGATAAGTTTTCAAAAACAATTTATTTTTTCCGTTAGGTTCAGAATGATTTTTGCGAAATTACTGCATACACAAATTTTCCCTTGCCTTATTCGGCAAGAAGAGCGAGCGTTACTATTTAAGCCATAATCGCAAATTTTACCTGTTCGGCACGATACATATATATATATATATATATATATATATATATATATATATATATATATATATATAAAGTTTGTAGATGAAAGAGAATTTAGTCGTTATTTCTTGCTTGCAATACGATTGCCTATATTGACAAATCTGCATATTTATTTTCTGTAAATCAAATTGAAATTTCACACGTTCATGCGTGCAGTAATTTGCATTTGGTATTTGTAAGAGTGACAGGGGGGAAAAAAATCAGTGATGAAATGTCAGAGCGGAGTGTGCTTGGGGGGGGGGCGGGGGCAGTCAGTGCCGGAAACTTAACTTGGATGTAAAGATTGTTATTGTTGGGAAGATGAGTGGATGTTTGTGCATCTCGTTGGTGGAGTTCATTGAGGTTCAGGTACCTGTAGTCGCTCCCGAGAGTGAGGAGGAGGAGGTGGTGGGGGTACCTGACCAAGCTTCCTGGTTACTGGCCAGATCGTTCAAACTGTTAGGACCCGCCACTCGTAGTCCAACCTATGCACCACAGTCGTGGTGTATATATTTTGTTGAATTTTTCGCCTGGATATTTTTCATATTACAAAATAAATTACAAAAGTAAGAAATAACTAATAAGACTTAATAACTGGTTTAACTGATAACTAAAAATTAGAAATAACCTAACTGAGAGATGAAAAACAGAAAAAAAACTATTAATTTAGCCATTAAATAGAACCGTGTTGGATACTGTGTGGTTATAACTATGGCCATAATTTTTAAGGTGGTGGACCGGTAAGCCAGCGGAAGGTTTCGGTCAAATGACGAAAAAGCTCCAACGACTGGTCATGTTGTAAGAACCGCGTCAGGAAACGCTTGTCCTGTTTCCTGACAAACATTATCTATCCCCTAGAACCTTGAAATAAAACATAGAAAAACTGTTAGGTCGGTGGACACAGATGTGACATTTTATCGTGACAACGTTTCGCTTCTGAAGAGCAAAACGTTGTCACGATAAAATAACACATCAGTTGCATCCGTGTCCATTTACTTAACATTCTCTCGGTAATTATACCAGTATTACCGTAGTCGTGGAGATTCACGACTACGGTGCTCTTCGCACCTACACCTAGGTTGAGGGACTGATTACCTCATCTTCTGTACATAGCTCTACTGTCTTCAAGTTACGTCCTGGAATTGTATTGATAAAGCCACTGGATGGCGAAACGTCTACAATAAAGATACCAGATGTTGCACATGTGTCTCAATAATAGAGAAATTGATTGCAACTTGAGCCAGTAAAGTCAAAAGTGAAAGGAAGTAGTTAGGTCTAAGGGAGGGATCCCAGTCATATGTAGCATCTTGCCTAGAAAGGGAGTGGGGAATGAATGGATGTCCAGGGCAATTGGTATAAATTGCTGGCTAGACAGGTACTGCAAGGAACTTGCAATCCCATTCATTGATAACTGGGACCTATTCTTTTTCAAACGTGATATGTATGCAGGGGATGGGGTTCATCTCTCTGGGGATGGAGTGGTTGCATTAGCCAATTCATTTGAGAGGGCAATTGATGACTTGTCTAGGAATTTAAACTGATAGATTATAGAGGTATGGGTGTTTGTGGGAAACAATCAGGCTGCAGCATTAGGGTTAAAAACAGCAGTTATTACCGGGATACCTCAGGGATATGTTTAAAAGACAATATTCAAAATAAAGTTGCTAGTAATGGCAAATCAATTGATCAACAAACAAAGAGAGATAGTAGAGGGCAACGAGTGACTAGCTCCCTTAAGGTTTACTATACAAATAGTAGGAGTCTAAGAAATAAGATAGATGAGCTAAAATTACTTGCAAGTGTAGGTAATATATATATCATTGCTATAACAGAGACCTGGTTCAACCTGAAAGATAGAGAAATGCCTTCTGAATGCAACATACAGGGTTATAAACTATTCCACACTGATAGGGTCAACAGGAAGGGTGGTGGTGTGGCGATGTATGTCAGAGATAATTTAAATTGTTGTCTTAGACATGATATAAGATTAGAAACATCGAACACAGAATCTGTTTGGCTACAGTTTCTCGAGGGACGTGACAAATTAATTGTGGGTGTGATTTATAGGCCCCCAAACCTTGATAGGGAGGGCAGTAAGCTGTTATGGGACGAAATTCATAAGGCATCTAGATATGAAAATGTTGTGATAATGGAAGATTTTAACTTTAGACAAATTGATTGGAACAATATGACAGGAAATCTTGAGTCTAGTGACTTTCTTGATACGGTTCAGGATTGCTTTTTAGAACAGTTTGTGACAGAACCAACTAGAGGAAACAATCTGCTTGACTTGGTTCTTGCCAACAAAGATTCACTAATTAATAATCTTGAGGTTAATGGTGAGCATGAAGAAAGTGATCACAAATCACTTAGTTTCAATATATCATGGAATTACCCAGATAACTGCAATCAATCTGTCCCAGATTTTCGCTTGGCCGACTTCATGGGACTGAAAAATTACTTGGGTGGGCTAAATTGGGATGTCCTGACTATGGGTCAGGTAGGTGATCTTGGTTGGCAATATGACGTTTTTCAGAGCATAGTAATAGCTGCCCAGACAACTTTTGTTCCGAGTAGGGAAATTAGATCTAACAAAAAGGATCCCAGATGGATGAACAATAGATTAAAACATCTCATTGGTCAAAAGAGATGCATATATAGGCGTATCAAAAGAGGGGATGGGCAATTAAGAAATCAATATATTCAATTAAAGAGAGAAATAAAAAAAGGAATAAGAAAAACAAAAAGGGATTATGAAGCTAAGGTCGCAAGGGATTCAAAGAATAACCCAAAAGGGTTCTTTCAGGTACACAGAAGTAAGATTAGGGACAAGATTGGCCCACTTAAGAGTAACTCTGGTCAGATCACTGACATTGATAAGATTATGTGTGAAATTCTAAATACCTACTTCCTCTCAGTTTTCACCCAGGAAAATACTAGCGATATTCCTGAAATAATAGATTATGTAGAACAGGATGATAATAAACTATGTACGATTGCGGTAACTAGTGACATGGTCCTCAGACAAATAGAGAAACTAAAACCTAACAAATCCCCAGGCCCTGATGAACTGCTTGCAAGAGTGTTAAAGGAATGTAAAGAGGAACTTAGCATACCTTTGGCTAATCTTTTTAACATGTCACCACAAACTGGCATAGTGCCTGATAAGTGGAAATTGGCAAATGTAATGCCTATTTACAAGCAGGTGACAGATCCTTGGCTTCGAATTATAGACCAATAAGCCTTACCTCCATAGTGGGAAAATTTATGGAATCAATAATTGCAGAAGCAATTCGTAGCCATCTTGACAGGCACATATTGATTAATGAATCTTAGCACGGTTTTACAAAGGGGCGTTCCTGTCTTACGAATTTGCTAAATTTTTTCATTAAGGTGTTTGAGGAGGTAGATCATGGTAATGAATATGATATTGTGTATATGGACTTCAGTAAGACTTTCGATAGAGTTCCACACCAGAGGCTATTGAGGAAACTTAGGGCACACGGAATAGGAGGAGAAATTTTTTCCTGGGTAGAGGCATGGCTGACAAATGGACAGCAGAGAGTTTGCATAAATGGGGAGAAATCAGAATGGGGGCACGTCACAAGCGGTGTTCCTCAGGGGTCAGTGTTGGGCCCGTTGTTGTTCACAATATACATAAATGACATAGATGAGGGAATAAATAGCGACATAAACAAATTTGCTGATGACACCAAAATAGGCCGTCCAGTTCATTCTAATGAGGACATTAGAGCACTCCAGGATGATTTGAATGGACTGACGCAATGGTCGGAGAAGTGGCAGATGCAGTTTAATATTGACAAATGCAAAGTTGTAAATGTTGGACAGTTAAATAACCATGCCACATATAAACTAAATAATGTAGATCTTAATACTACCGATTGCGAAAAGGATTTAGTTCTGGTTAGCAGTAACCTAAAACCAAGACAACAGTGCATTAGTGTTCGCAATAAAGCTAACAGAATTCTTGGCTTCATATCTAGAAGTATAAATAATAGAAGTTCTCAGGTTGTTCTTCAACTGTATATATCCTTGGTTAGGCCTCATTTAGACTATGCTGCTCAGTTCTGGTCACCGTATTACAGAATGGATATAAATGCTCTGGAAAACGTACAAAGGAGGATGACAAAGATGATCCCTTGTATCAGAAATCTTCCCTATGAGGATAGACTGAGGGCCCTGAATCTGCACTCTCTCGAAAGGCGTAGAATTAGGAGGGGTATGATCGAGGTGTATAAATGGAAAACAGGAATAAATAAAGGGGATGTAAATAGCGTGCTCAAAATTTCCAGCCAAGACAGGACTCGCAGCAATGGGTTCAAGTTGGAAAAATTCAGATTCAGGAAGGATATAGGAAAGCACTGGTTTGATAATAGAGTTGTGGATGAGTGGAACAAACTCCCGAGTACAGTTATTGAGGCTAAAACGTTGTGTAGTTTTAAAAATAGGTTAGATAAATACATGAGTGGGTGTGGGTGGGTGTGAGTTGACCTGACTAGCTTGTGCTGCTGGGTCTGGTACAGTGCTCCATCCTTGAGTGGAGATGACCAGACTGGGTGGGTCATTGGGATAATCCGGGGGGTGGGTCATTGGTCTAATCCGGGGGGGGGAAACATGGACCTGCTCCGCTTGGGTCAGTAGGCCTGTTGCTGTGTTCCTTCTTTCTTATGTTCTTATGTTCTTAAGTCTTCTTGAAGAATATCTCAACTTGGTTATTCAAGGATATACTACTGTATGTGCCGTAGTTCACTGGGTCATCCTCACTCCTTCCTTCTGTGAGAAGTGACCCACGTTCGATCCCACACGATTCCATGACTTTTATAACGTAACATTCACGACGCCGAAGAATTTTCAGTTTTGTCACCAGAGTTTCTTGCAGTTCATAATATTTACCAGAACGAACAATCTCTCATTTGTAATAAAGTTGGTAGAATTACCGACAGTATGTAAAGTAAAAGGACACAAGTGCAACTAATGTGACATTTATTGTGGCAACGTTTCGCTCTCCAGGAGCTTTATCAAGCCATTACAAACAATACATGGACACAGAGGGTATATAAAGGCTCAGAGTGAGGTGAATACTAGTGAGGTACCATTTCGATGTTCACTAGTGGTAGTAGTAGTAGTAGTGGTAGTGACAAAAGTAATACAATAAGTAATACTCATGTACGAATTAATTGCTCTACCATATTGTATTACTTTTGTCACTACCACTACTACTACTACTACCACTAGTGAACATCGAAATGGTACCTCACTAGTATTCACCTCACTCTGAGCCTTTATATACCCTCTGTGTCCATGTATTGTTTGTAATGGCTTGATAAAGCTCCTGGAGAGCGAAACGTTGCCACAATAAATGTCACATTAGTTGCACTTGTGTCCTTTTACTTTACAAATCTCTCATTTCTTGATGTTCGTTCGTGCAGTTCTTGGGTTAAATGAGCAAGCCACAAGCCACACAGCCTCTGCAAGCCGGTGGGTTGGGGTTAGGCTTGTGTGTGTGTGTGTTCCTGATCTCTCCTATGTAGGGTCTGTCTGTTTGTCTGCTTCAGAAGTCTGAGAGACTGATTACCTCATATCAAGACTGAGAGACTAATTATCTGAAAGCTACTTCTACTGCCTCTAGTGTTATCGCCTGTATTTGACTGAAGAAGCCCGCTGTGTAGGAAGAATATTTCGGCAATAAATACACCTACGTTTTGCACATGTGTCTAAGTCATCTAAGTCATCGGTATCGTATTCCATCAATAGAAAATCAATAGAAAATCAGCTCAAAGCGACGATTCTAGTTGATGGAGGAGGAGGAGGAAGAGGAGGAGGAGGAGGAGGAGGAAGAGGAGGAGGAGGAGGAGGAGAAAAAGGGGCAAACATCTAAATTCTCTTGAAATTAACATACATGTTGTGTTGCTGTAGCTTCAGCCTTTGTCACTTAAGTCATGTGTATTCTAAGTAATATGTTTACACTGTACTGCATATTGTGCAAGAACGCTTTGATTGATTGTAGGGGCCGCCGTGATGTCCACTTCTCGAAGACGTATTAATGTACGTTGCGTCTCTCTACCGCGTTGATGGACTGATACAGTCCTCGAAGCGTCTCTCTCTCTCTCTCTCTCTACCGTGTTGATGGGGAAGTCAATCTCAGCTTTGTCTCTCAGTAAAGTTATTGCATAAGTTGAACTAATTATGCATGTGAAAATGACCTACCCCGTCCCACGAGAAAATAATCCGGTTTTCATAGCAATTCCGAAGTCATAGCAAAAGGCTTACTACCCCACCTGGACACCGCCATTAGATGACACCAGCTGGTAAAGTCACTCCAAACCCTTGTCAGAAAACAGGATAAGTGTTACTTGACGCAGGTCTTGGTCATATGATCACCCGCCCTGGAGCTTATTGTCTGACCGAGGCCTTCAGATGGCTTACCCGTCCACACCAGGAGCCACTTGCTTATGATACTCCACTGTTAACAGGTCCCTCTCAGACCCGAGCCATCACACCTGACTTCCTCAGCTATATATACTCGCTTCTTAGCTGTTGGAAATAAACCAAGGATCCCAGTGAAAATAAGTCATTTTGTCTGTCTTTTTTGGGGTTATCCTAGATAATTTACACGTGTTACTATGTTTGATAATTTGTGTAACTGTATTTATGTTTTCCTGTACCTAAATAAACTTACTTAGGACTGAATAAACCACTTGTGGAGAAACGTCTTGAGCTGCTCGCGTGTCTTTATCGTCTACAGTGACTTTTATTCTCTTATTACGTATGTTGTTCTAACTAGGGGAGAAACGTGCTTTCCTTGTGAGTATCCATGATAAGCGTCAGAATGTGCAAATTCTGGTGACGTGAGCAGTGTCAACGTAGAAATTTAATGTGTCTGTTAGTTGGTCTCTAAGAGACAATGGTAGTGAAGTTTGTGTTTACACGGGAGAAACTGCCAGTGTAACATGTGTCATGAAGTTGTAAACATCTCTGTGGTCGTGATTATTGCTGTTGTGTCCACACTTATGTATGATTCTTGTACCCACACTCATGTGTGATTACTGTACACACACTAATATGTAAACGAACGAACGAAAGTTCAGGTAAGATCCCAAATGGGATGAGCGAGGAAGACGGGATAGACGAAGAATAGTGCTGGAGAGGAGTGTTCTTAGTCGTAGAAATAGAGCCAGGGCTTAACCCAGCAGCGAAGGCGATCGTGGGACAGATACTGAGAAGAGAAAATCAGGCTCTTCTGTTGGGATTCCGGTGGGGTGAGCGGGGAGGAAGGGACATGCGACGTTTAGCGCTAGAGAGGAGTGTAGAACTGAGCCATGTCTTATCCCAAAAGCTAAGGCGAACGTGGGTCAGAGAATGGTACCTGTCATAGAAGGTACCTGTCAGTGAATCCAAGGTTATTTGTAAATAGTGTTAGGAGCAGGATCATGCAAGGAGCAGAAAAGGTTGTGTTGGTTTGTGGGTCTGCGAATGTCTTCGTCAAGGAGAGAGGTCCAGTAGTCATGTCGTGTCTCAGGTTTGTCTCTCTCTCTGTCGCTGAGCGTCTTCCAGCACAGATTCAGCGAAGGGATGTCTAATTGGGCATGGAGAGACTCGCTTGTGGCGAAGTCCTCCCATCTGACATCAAGCACCCAGCGCAGCGCCTTGTTCTGGACACGCTGCAGTTTAAGTAAGTTTGTTTTTGCTGCAAGAGAGAGGGCTAGAGGAGAGTAAGTTATCAGAGGACGTATTAGGGATTTGTAGAGGTGTAGTTTGGTGCGTTGAGAGGCTTGTTTCAGCTTGTAGAGGCCCGCAAGGGCCTTACTAGCTATTGCATGCCTTGAGTGAATGTGTCCGTGTAAACGAAGAAGGTAGTCAAGATTAACGCCAAGGACAGTGATAGATTGTGTGATGGGGATGTAAGTGCAGGTGTCAGCTGTTCTGAGCTCGACAGGTAATGGAGAATCACGTTTCCTGTAGTTAAAATACGTAATGCTGGATTTAGCTGCATTGGTTTTGATCCTCCATTTTTGTTCCCAGATGGCTATCCTGTCGACCTCATTTTGTGTTTTGTGTGTGAGTGTATCTATATTGGCATGAGTGATAAGTTGTGTAATGTCGTCTGCATAGGCTAGTGTGATGGAGTTGTGGTATACATGTGTTGGAATGTCGTTAGTGTATAAAATGTAGAGGGTAGGAGAGAGGACAGACTGGCTACTCCGCATTAGTGTGAAGTAGTCAGAGTAACAGCCTTGGAATTTGATTCTCATTGTACGGCCTTCTAGGAAGTTGCAGAGGAGTTTACGAGTACTGAGAGGCAGGTTGAAGTTAGTGCAGAGTTTGTACTTGAGCCCTTCGTGCCAGCAGTGTCAAAAGCTTTTTCAACGTCTTTTGCAACCAGGGCTGTCCTGTTTCTTTGTTTTGTGTTGATGTGGTTGAGAATGATGTTAATGGCATCCTGTGTGGATTGTGTGTTCTGAAGCCAAACTGGCTATGTGCTCCCCTTTCTTTATATTTGACTGGCTCCTCCTCCTTAGCTCCCCACTACTACCACTACTACTACTACTACTACTACTACTACTACTACTACCACTACTACTACTACCACCACTACCTCTTCCTGCCTATATATAGCCGTCCTGCTCCACTTCTGGTTAGTGTGACTTTGTAAATGGTCCAAGTCGGACCGAAACGTCGTCGTTAGCTCCTCTCTTCTATGTGCGGGTTATTTGTGTATCGTTCCAGTCACGGTATTGTGCCTTTATTTTGTTATTTACTAATATGCGACTGCTGTACGTACACTCATGTGTGATTGCTGTCTGTACGCACACTCATGTGTGATTGCTGTACCCACATTCATGTTTAACTCCTGTGCTCTCACTCATGTATGATTCCAGTATCTACGCATATTAGATTCCTGTACCCACACTTAATTCCTGTACCCACACTTGATTTCTGTACCCACATTTGATTCCTGTACTCACACACTTTCTCGATCCTCGTACTCACACTGATGTCTAGCTGTCGTACCAACACTGATATCTAACTAGCTTAACCATAGCCTCATTACAGCCTGGCTACAGCCTGGCTACAGCCTGACTACAGCCTAATTACAGCCTAATTACAGCCTGACACTTGCTGGAGGCGGTCACTGTTGGTGAGTGTAAGGCAGTCTCACAACTCCAGCAGGAAGCCGTCATTTTGTAATGAGTTAAATTGGGTCTCCACCCCTTCCTCATGAGCCCGAAACACATCACCCCTCCCGTGGACTGGTCCTCCCCCCTCCTTCCTGTGACAGACCCACCCACTCCCTTATCTCCAGTGAGACCGGTCTCGCCCCTCTTCTGTGACAGACCCTTCCACCACCCCTTCCTCTCCCCCGTGGTCCTCACTAGTCCCACACATCATGCCAGACACCATAGTTGAGTGTCTCAACAACTTGAGAGAGAGAGTTGTAATTGGCCAAGACCTAAGTCTGTCTTAGGAACTTAGGGACACTGAACAGTAGTACGTACACGTGTATGCAGTTAATACGTACACACACATGTATGACATTACAGCGAGATCTTCAACACATATATTCATGAATTTCCAGCTAATTCTCTAATACGTACACAGACATACACAACTTGACGACTCACCGTTTAATACGTACACACATACACAACTTGACGACTCACCGTTTAATACGTACACAGACATACACAACTTGACGACTCACCGTTTAATACGTACACAGACATACACAACTTGACGACTCACCGTTTAATACGTACACAGACATACACAACTTGACGACTCACCGTTTAATACACACATAGACATACATGGTATTTATTACGTAATTGTTCACAAAACTGACAAGTTGAAGACACAGAGAAATCTTCATTTAGGAACATATCTTTGCTGTGTTGAACTATTGAACACTTAAGGAAAATTTATTTTAAAATGGAAAATTTATTTAAAAAGGGGAAAATTTAGTTAAAAGGGGAAAATTTATTTAAAAATGGAAAATTTATATAAAAAGGGAAAATTTATTTTAAAATGGAAAATTTATTTTAAAATGGAAAATTTATTTAAAAAGGGAAAATTTATTTAAAAGGGGAAAATTTATTTAAAAATGGAAAATTTATATAGAAAGGGAAAATTTATTTAAAAAGGGAAAATTTATGAAAAGGGAGATTTATTTTTCTTTATTAGAAAGAAAAATCTTTTGAAACGAATTTTTTTTATGAAAATTTATTCAGAAAGGAAAGCTTTTAGCAACAGGGAATTTTTTTCGAAAGGGGAATTTATTCAGAATGAAAACTAATGTATTAAATTCATCGTAACTTAAGTGATTTGTTGTAATAGCTGATTTTTTTAATTATTTTTTTTTTTAGTTTTTAGTGATAAATTTCGTAAAAAAAATTCATTAGAAAAATTCCCACTGCAGTCAAAAATGATCTTGTGTGATTATTTTTAGTATTAATTAAAATGAGACGGTTAATGGGTGATCCGAGGAAGGGGAGAATAGCTCCAATGCATTCGATCAAGAGCCCTTCGTCATCGCCAGGACGTCTCCCTCATGGAGGTAGCAGAGTAACGTTGAACCTAGAACCTATCTCTCTCTCTCTCTCTCAGGTAGCAGCGTCTAGAGAGACATCAGTAGTGATGCTGGATAAAGTAACGTTGAATCTAGAGTCTCTTTATCTCTCTTTCTCTCTCTTGAAGGTAGCAACGTCGAAGGTACATCAGTATTGATGCTGGCTATAGTAACGTTGAAAGTAGCAGCGTCAAGGCATCGATATTGACGCTGACTAAAGTAACGTCGAATCCTGTAACTTGGCAAGCTTAAATTCTCTGAAGGGAGAGAGACGAAGGGAGAGGGATGAAGGGAGAGGGACGAGGGAAGGGCGGGGAGGAGAGAGAGAGAGCGAAGAGAGCGAGGCGAGAAGGGAGAGGGATGAAGGGAGAGGGATGAAGGGGGAGGATAGGGGAGGATGAAGGGAGAGGGACGAAGGGAGAGGGACGAAGGGAGAGGGACGAAGGGAGAGGGACGAAGGGAGAGGGACGAAGTGAGAGGGACGAAGTGAGAGGGACGAAGTGAGAGGGACGAAGTGAGAGGGACGAAGTGAGAGGGACGAAGTGAGACGAAGTGAGAACGAAGTGAGAGGGACGAAGTGAGAGGGACGAAGTGAAGGGAGGGACGAAGTGAGAGGGACGAAGTGAGAGGGACGAAGTGAGAGGGACGATGGAGAGGGACGATGGAGAGGGGACGAAGGAGAGGGACGAAGGGAGAGGGACGAGTGAGAGGGACGATGGAGAGGGACGAGGGGAGAGGGACGATGTGAGAGGGACGATGTGAGGGGGACGATGTGAGAGGGACGATGGGAGAGGGACGAAGGGAGAGGGACGAAGGGAGAGGAGGAAATCTTCATTTGCTTCGAAATAAAAAATCTCGGAAAGTAACTCAGCTAAGTGGACGATTTTGATGAAAAATATATTAGGGCTATTCATAGTGTTAATTAAGGAAGTAGACTGACGTGCAGCCAGTCTAGATATAAACAATAATGTTTATCATTATCTCTCCTAAACAACATCTCTCTCTCTCTCTCTCTCTCTCTTCTTTTCTTTCACACACTCTCTCTCTCTCTCTCTCTCTCTCACGCACTACATTATCTTCCCATCACATCCAAATTATAACAAGATACTCCTGATGATGTATTGATTGCAATACAAAGAGCCTACAGCTATCATTCTACTCCCCCAGTGGTTGTTTTGCGCATATATATATATATATATATAATTTATATATATATATATATATATATATATATATATATATATATATATATTCCACCCAAGTACTTTCACACTTTTCAGTGCGTCATCAGGAGCTGTGCAATGTTGCAAGGGAGCAGCCGAAGCAGGGAGAGAGGTCTCAGAGTAGCGTAGGTGTCACTGGCCACGGTTACCCTTAGACTGGAAAAATGTGCTAGTTTTACCATACATTAAGAATCTGGCTTGCCTGCGTGAGGCATTAAAAAAGACCAATATAAACCTGCCTTTCAAAAACACGGGGACAGCGAAACAAAGGCTGATTAAAAACACATCCTCCAACAATGGTGGGGTTTACAATTCCCATGTACTCAGTGTCCTCTCACATATATCGGTCAAACAGGTAAATGTCTGGAAACCAGAATTGCCCAGTATAAATATTCAGTCAGGACAGGGCAGGAGTCGAACGCTATCTTTAACCAGGTTAGTGCATGTTATCACCCACCGGGGTGGGATGCTGCCCAGATTATAGTACCAAACAGTTCTGTCATGGAAAGAAACATAATTGAATCTTCCCTCTTGAAACATGAAAGGAATACAGTATATAATTCAAATAATGGGTTATACAAGCTCGATAATTATTTAGTAGAGTCCATTGTACACAATCTTAAACAACAATGCTATACAAAATCACAGAATTGTTCATTATGCCAGGTGGTTGATGGATTGGTGACGCCCGTCCAGTGTCTACGTGCCAAAACTTGACACCACGTCAATTATGAAGGTTATATAACACCTGTAGCTGTTCATTCACCACACAGTGACAAGCACACAAGATAACGTAAGGATAGGTTAAAGGGTATTAGTAGAATTTAGATCATAGAAATATTATCGGATATTATCGGGTAGGCATAGAAGTCCCCATGTATGGCATATTAACAGCCACTGAGAAAATAGTTGAAAATGTATGACAGTATTTAGGAAGATGATGACTTAGATCATGGTAGTAAATTCGAATTATAAGAGAACTTTACGCACAAGGCACTTGTTCCTTTTCATTATTGAAAAGGTCACGAAAACTTACTTATCAAGTCGTCAACTAACGAGAAGTTTTTTCTCAACCTATGACTGTTTAACAATAGTAAAAGGGGATGGCTTTATTACTGTTTAAATTTCCACTTGACATGGAGATAAACCGCCAACCATTGTATTCGTTTTATTATGTTGAAGGTTGGCACGAAACTAACCAGTCTAAAACATGGCAGGACATTTTCTAATACTATATATAATTTAATAATTATGATAAAATTGGCGAACTAATTTATTTCTACAGACATTGCTCACACCACAACAGGACTCGAACCTGCTAACTCTGCATCAGAGTTACAGTACTTTACCACTGGGTCTAGCTCAGTAGTAAAGTACTGTGGGCTCTGATACAAGAGTTAGCAGGTTCGAGTCCTGTTGTGGACGTAGAGACAATGTTTGTATATAATATTATATAATATATATATATATATATATATATATATATATATATATATATATATTTACTACGTATTGAGGGACACACACATAGTCATCTTGGTGAGGTTGAGGGTCAGTATAACACAGCTCTCGCAACAATGTTTTAGGAAGGATCACATATATGTGAAATATTCTGCAATATCGCGTCTTCTGAGCTCTTAAAGAATTCGCAACTGACATTCCTGACTTGTGGAGGAGTGTGGCGGCTGTTGTTGGTCTGTGTGGTGGCTGTTGTTGTTCTGTGTATACCGACTGTTGGTGTGTGTGTGTGTGACGGCTTTTGTTGGTCTGTCTAGAGACTGCTGGTCTGTGTGGCGACTGGTCATGATCTATTTGGCTGCTGTTGTTAATTTATGTGGCGAATGTTGACTCTTATATCGTCTGAGTAGCGTCTATTGACGTCTGTAGTATGTTGGCTGACATCAGTGTGTGTGTGTGTGTGTGTGTGGCAGTCAGACATTTACGTCAGCCAGGTAATTGACCCGACATGCATGCTTGACAGGGAAGGACATGCATGCTTGACAGGGAAGGATATGCGTCATTGCATACTTCACACGGACATTCTGGACATACAAGGAGAAGCAGTAGCGGACATGCGTCAAACACAGGCTTTTCGAGATTCCAGGGATCAGAGGGCACAGAGGACATGTGTGACAATCCTTGCTCAATCCCAGGGATCAGGAAGTACTCAGAGGTACTGTATTGACGTGGGTGTACTGGAAACAAGCCTTACCCTGTTCCAGAGATTGCAATGCCAGTCCGTGTTATGGCCAAATTACACGGCAGATGTGAACTGTCGATGTTTGGGAGTTACGGGAGAAGGAAGCTAAGGAGGAAAGGGATAAATGGAGGAGGAGGAGGTTGATGATAATGAGGAAGATGAGTGAGAAGACAGTGAGAGAAATTACGGATAGAGAGAGAGACGGAGAGAAAGGGAAGGAGGAAAATGAGAGCGAAAGAGGAAGAGGAATGAAACCCGAGAACTGCCGTACGACCTCCAGAACAATGGGTGAAAACTGGAGGAAGAGGACTCATCCTGCCTCATTCCATCACCACCACCACCACCACCACCATCACCACCACCACCACCACCCACCACCCATCACCACCATCACCACCACCATCACCACCACCACCATCGATCACCATCTCCACCACCCACCACCAACAACTATCCCCACCACCATCCACCAACCAACCACACCCTCTTCACTGTTCCTACCTTCTCCAAGCACTCTTCACCTGCTCCTCGAGGTACTTGTAGCCACAAGAGACAAAGTGGAGACCAGGACTGGAGGGAGACAGTGAGAGAGGTACCTTGGGTGCCATTCAAGAGCCAGGCACAGTGCCACACGGACCATGTGACACTTGAGTTACTGCTTTGTGAAGTGACGTGGCCCCTAGGGCCATGTAGCTTGTGCTTGAGCGTCAACTCGTGAAGTTTCTGCTTGAGCGGCAACTTACGTATGCATGTAGATTGCAACAAGCTAGGAAGGTAGTGCCGCTGTGTCTTGTTTGTGTGAGATGAAAGCCTGTTAAACGTTTTGCACTCTGGCAGTGGGCAGCAGATCAGCAGACTGCAAACGTCCAGGGAGAAACTACAGTCTTACGAGTGTCAAACGGAAACCTGTTAAACCTTCTGCACTCTAGCAGTGGAAAACAGGTCAGTAGATAACAAACGTCTATGGATCTTCACTGTTCTTGCGATCCTTTACTGACTGCATTTCGCCCACACAGTGGGCTTTATCAAGTCACAAACAGATCTGTTCATGACTTAATAAAACCCACTATGTGGGCGAAACGTTGTCAATACAGAATCCCATTATCCTGCATTTGTGTTTATTCTCCTTTCGTGTCAGTATTTTATACCATTTATCTCCATACTCTCGTAGTTCTTGCTTGACGACCGAGATACAGGGACAACACCTGAAGTATCTTCAGTGTTCACGTAACTTATTCATCAACTCGTTTATGTTGTACATCTTTGTGATTCATTTTTTTTCCATTGCATTTTACGTTCACTGACTTGTCGAAATACACGGGAGTTCGCCTGACCATATCTCACACTGATCTGTTATATTGATCACTGTGGGTAGGTACCAGCCAATGTCCCCCACGTACATAGTGTTAAATTAACCATAGTGGGTAGGTACCAGTCATTGTCACCCCACGTACATAGTATTATATTAACCACAGTGGATAGGTTCAAGCCAGTGTAATACACGAACAGTGTTAAATTAACCACGGTGGGTATGTTCCAGCCAGTGTCACCCAGGTAGAAGTGGGGCAGTCTTCACAGGAAGTTTCAGAGGCGGAAGCGAGAGGAAAGCCCGGGGTAAGACGCTCATGACTTGACGTTCACTGCATCAACGTTATTAACATTGCATGACAAGAGGCTGGTAAACATATGAACCGTGACACTGTTGCATATAACCCAGCCATCTGCAACACACCACACGGAGAGGAATAGGGAGTTGGGGGGAGAATAAGAAGAGGGGAGCTACGAAGGACAGGATGACTATTGGAAAGAATGTAGGGATGAAGAATAGGAGGAAAGACATAAGGAAGAGTTTGAGGGGGAGAGAATGAATATGAGAAAGAGGACGGAGGAGATAGGATAAGAAGAAGAGGTGTGAAAGGATGATGAAGAGGGAGGGAGAGAGAGGATAGGTAGAAGAGTAGAATAAAGCAGGAGGAAAAGAATGAGATTATTAAAGACTGGAAGAGAATAATGAGTGAAAGAGTCATGTTGGCATTTTTTTCCAAATACGTGACATATAAACGAAATGAAGAGAGAGAGAGAGAGAGAGAGAGAGAGAGAGAGAGAGAGAGAGAGAGAGAGGACTCTGACAAGTGCCGCATCATAGAGTCAAGTAACGTTTACTCTTGGGTTTGCTGAAGTCTCCCGGCGGCAGTAACAACCCGGGTAACCCTGAGCAGCCGTACCTCTGGAGCACTCGCAGAGGAAGCCCACGAGTGAAGCACCGGCAGCAGTGTATCCCTGGGAAAGAGAGTAAACAAGGTAATGTCTCCGGTAAACAATGAACGAGCGAGTCTACCGCCAGCCCTGGTTCCTGCCGTTCCGGAGAGCAGCGCCCGCCGCTACCGCTGAGGGGAAATAAAGAATGCAAGGCTATTACCGTGGAGTTAATAGCGAGCGAGAAGCCTCGCTCAGCCTACATAGTGTTCGCTACATGTAGGGAAGGGGTATTGCGTTTTAAAAGAAGAGGTACTGTATCTTAGTAACTGTATTGTGTTTTAGAAAGGGCATGGTGTCTTAGAGGGGTATTGTGTTTTAGTAACGGTATTGTGTTTTGTACTCTGGTTTTTCTTTTTATAAAAAATATCTTTAAATTTAGGTAGGCATTGAGTGCAGGTAAGGTGCAGTACACCTTAGATCAACACAGGTCCAGTACATTGAAAGGTCAGTTACCCCTCAATGTACTTATACATTGCGTGATGTCCATTTGTAAGTGAATATACACTGAGAGATGTATGTCTGTCTCAGTCCGTGTATATATATATATGATATATATACTCGGAGGTGCGTATATCTCTCACTTTATAAACACTTGTGTGGTGTGTATCCTCCAGTGTATATACATTGAGTTACTACTCTAATTTGTATTTGCTCGATGCGACCCATACGGATTTAGAGCTTCCCCGAGAATGCCCACTCTTCTTCCCAGGGAGGCAAAAAAAAAGTCGAAGAAAAGGCAACGAACGACGCCTGGTGGTTAACGCTCTCGCTTCACACGGCGAGGGCCTGGGTTCGATTCCCAGCCAGAGTAGAAACATTGGACGTGTTTCTTTCCACTTGTTGTCTATGTTCCCCATCAGTAAAATGGGTACCTGGGTGTTAGTCGACTGGTGTGGGTCGCATCCTGGGACACTGACCTAAGGAGGCCTGGTCACAGACCGGGCCGCGGGGGCGTTGACCCCCGGAACTCTCTCCAGATAAACTCCAGATAAACGGGTCGGGTTAGAACCCGCGATCAGAGAGTCACAAAACTCCAGACCGACGCGTCAGCCATGTTGACAGATAATATTACACAGGGTGTTTCAAAACGATGGACTTAATTTCAGTCCAGTTTGCATTGAAATTAAGTCCATCTCTTTGAAACAGTATAATAAATATTTCGACTCTGCCCGAGCTAATTTCTCGGGTTAATAACCTCACGCTATTATATATATATTTTTTTACGTATTCAGATTTATGTAAATACTCTCGCCCTCTTAAAAATGTAATATATATTCATTTTAATAAATATTTTTCCCCAGACATTTTTTTTTCAATAAAGACAACGTGGCAAAAATTGTGTGTGATGGTGTCAGGTTGCTGGCCAAAAAAAAAAAAAAAAAAAAAAAAAAAAAATATATATATAAAATATATATATAAATATAAATAAATATAATATATATAATAAATATATATATATATATATATATATATATAATATATATATATAATATATATATATATATATATAAAACCTAAAGTATTGACTACCTCTTTAACATTTTCTGATGGAGGTAAGTTATGAAAGACTTAGGGGAGGTTATTACAACAATGTTATAGCCTGCATAACACCGAGAGGCATACAACTCTCAGTGTACTTGCTGAAGGCTCCTGGTGAACTATAAAATTGGTTGAACAAATACGTGAGTTGGAAGGGTTGAAACCGAGAAGAATCTGCCTAGTATTGGTCAGTAGACATGTTATCGAGGCTTTATATTCTCATGTTCTTCTGTGCCTCGTCTGACAGTGGTGAGCGAGGCAACGCTTGTTCGGCTATCATGTGTCCTGTTGTGGCAATACTGTAGCTGCCTGCACTTCGTGTGACAGTATTTGTTACAGTGTGGTATAAACGTTGGTAAATGATACTGATAAATACGTTTAAAGAGACGCGTGAACAGGCACTAGGTCACCATGTGCCACTCACAACTTACTCTCCGCCTATATATGCTGTCTTTTTAATGTGTGTATGAGGGGTTTTAATCATAACCATAATTTTAAAGGGGTGGACCGTAAACCAGCAGAAGGCTTCGGTCAGATGACTAAAAGCTCCAGCAGTGGGCCATCATATGACTGAGACCCGCGTCAGGAGACACTTGTCCTGTTTCCTTATGAACCTTACCTCTGTGTGCTAGAAGTGATCAAGGTTCCAGGACCGAACCGTTTTCTAATAAATATGTCTTAGTGTTTGCTCACGTGTCTTTTAGAACCAATTTGTTGCGGTAATCAGAGCGGCTTCTAAACATTTGCGTCTACTGAGATCTGGTTCCGTGAAAAATCATTTAAGCATTCTTAACGGAGCAGGTATTCCCTCCGCATTTCTGGGGATCACACATCCATTATTCTCGCCTCTGCTACACTCATTTTTTGTGTGTTCACTTACTCTAATGAGCAGACTTTTACATATCTCCCTCCACGTGTATTTTTCTCGCAATGTCCACATATGATCGTGTGGACTCCAGTGGTGGAAACTGGCTGGTGAGTATAGTGTGTGGCTTCTTAGAGAGTTCTTGGATGGCTGTGGACGCCGCGGTATTCAATGTAGTTTCTCTTCAGAGTATGAAACTTGTTACTGGGTACGTTGCTTCAGGGAGAACCACATAACTCTTGATGGTTTCTTCCATGTGTGTCGTGTTGACGGCAGCCACTGCCCCTCATCTTCAATCGTGCATAAAGAAGGCAGGAAACTGATGTCGAATATTCGTTTGAAGAATACAGTCGCAGTCTTTCTCCAGGAAGACAGGACTTGTGGTGCGGAAAGCTCTTAGGAGGAAATCAACAAGTACTCCTTTGGTCCGTGTAGTCGCGGCGATAGTAGAAATCTATCAGAACGTCTTTATTGATCGGTTTCTCATACACTTTACAGGCTAGGATGTTGCTGCTCTGAGACCTGCAGAGAAGGACGCTTAAGGTAGTTAGTTGACTATCTTTCTCGAGATATTTAACCATAATTTTTAAAGGGGTGGATGGGTAAGACTGTAGAAGGCCTCGATCAGATGACCAGAAGCTCCAGCTGAAGGTCATCATATGACTAAGACCCGCGTCAGAAAAATATGTGTCTTTTTCCTGACGAACCTTACCTAACCTAACCTTTCTTGAGCTTCAGGGAAAGTATAATAGTGAGTTCCAGTGTGCCAGGAGGCGGTGCATGTTGAGACGCCTTGACTACCGCAGTAGTGTGCCTTCTTCAAACCACGAAACGGAGGGAAGATTGAACCTATGGTGAGTGAGTTCTAACACTCACTTGCCATGGGGTTCAAACACCTTCCGTCCCGTGGTTTGTTTACAATTGTGTTATTACAGTTTCGTGATTTACGTCACCTTCGTATCTCAGTCATGTTACAATACTGAGAACACTAGACTGGAACCCAACTGTGTCCAGGTTCTCCATGTAAATAATCATATAATTTAGTTAATAGGGGCTAATAATAAATGTATGTTTACGCATATACGCTACATAGAAGTATTAACATGTACATCCCTCCGTTGCCTGACGCTTCCCTGACACAGCATATATACACCAAGAAATGTGCGTCTCTGTATATATTCACCGAGAGTTTAATCCCAAGCATTCTTGACTCGTGGTTAACAGGTTATATGCAGCCTTAATGACCCTCGAGGACATGATAGGCTTTAAACTCCCATTAATCAACCTATCCGGACATAGAAGTGCAGAAGTTGCTGTATCATGGTGAAGGCTCGAGGACAGTATCTCTCTCGGAAGCAAGACACTGCCACTGACTGTATCTTCCTCGGAAGCAAGACACTGCCACTGTATCTCCCTCGGATGCAAGACACTGCCACTGACTGTATCTCCCTCGGAAGCAAGACACTGCCACTGACTGTATCTTCCTCGGAAGCAAGACACTGCCACTGTATCTCCCTCGGATGCAAGACACTGCCATGCTGTATCTCCTCGGATGCAAGACACTGCCACTGACTGTATCTCCCTCGGATGCAAGACACTGCCACTGACTGTATCTCCCTCGGATGCAAGACACTGCCACTGACTGTATCTTCCTCAGAAGCAAGACTGCCACTGACTGTATCTCCCTCGGATGCAAGACACTGCCACTGACTGTATCTTCCTCGGATGCAAGACACTGCCACTGACTGTATCTCCCTCGGATGCAAAACGGTGTAACAGTGGAAGTTTGCCAAAAAATTAACTACTGTGACCATAGAAAAGCTTTAAGTATTGAGACAGTGGTGAATATTTACCACGTAATATTCCAACTGTCTGACTGCAAATAGATAGATAGAGAGGGAGAGGGAAAGACACTAAAACAATAACTTATAAAGAATAAAACATTAACTACCAGCTTGTTACCTTACAAGCTAACAAGCCTGGTCTCTCAGTAACAAGCCTAGTCTCGCAGTAACAAGCCTGGTCTCTCAGTAACAAGCCTGGTCTCTCAGTAACAAGCCTGGTCTCTCAGTAACAAGCCTGGTCTCTCAGTAACAAGCCTGGTCTCTCAGTAACAAGCCAGGTCTCTCAGTAACAAGCCTTGTCTCGCAGTAACAAGCCTGGTCTCGCAGTTACAAGCCTGATCTCTCAGTAACAAACCTGGTCTCTCAGTAACAAACCTGGTCTCTCAGTAACAAACCTGGTCTCGCAGTAACAAGCCTGGTCTCTCAGTAACAAACCTGGTCTCTCAGTAACAAGCCTGGTCTCTCAGTAACAAACCTGGTCTCTCAGTAACAAATCTGGTCTCGCAGTAACAAGCCTGGTCTCTCAGTAACAAACCTGGTCTCTCAGTAACAAGCCTGGTCTCTCAGTAACAAGCCCGGTCTCTCAGTAACAAGCCCGGTCTCTCAGTAACAAGCCTGCTCTCTCAGTAACAAGCCTGGTCTCTCAGTAACAAGCCTGGTCTCTCAGTAACAAGCCTGGTCTCGCACTAACAAGCCTGGTCTCGCAGTAGCAAGAGCTCAGTGCTGTTACTCGGACGCTCCAGCAATTACCCAGTAATTAGGATACCCCAGTAATTAACTAGTAACAGCTGCGACAGAGGCCAGAATTAAGGGATAACGCCTGGGGGCCGAGGCAGAAGTAAATTATTTTTTACGAGGCTTCAAAGAACGCCAAGTTTTCATCACTGGTGATCAAATTTGACTCTCGCACCTGTGGGGTGGTAGTCCCCCACCAGTGACTGACTTTAGCATTGGTGGGGACTACCAGCTAAGGGAGACCACAGGCGACATAGCCACAGAGGTTCCCAGTCCACAGTATGTTTGCAGTCCACAGTTTGTCCATAGGTTCCAAGCTGACGGGCCCAAACTATGTGTGTAAGTGCATGGTAGCAGAGCATAGCAAAGCACAGCAGAATACAGGAGAGCACAGCAGAATACAGGAGAGCACAGCAGAATACAGGAGAGCACAGCAGAATACAGGAGAGCACAGCAGAATACAGGAGAGCACAGCAGAATACAGGAGAGCACAGCAGAATACAGGAGAGCACAGCAGAATACAGGAGAGCACAGCAGAATACAGGAGAGCACAGCAGAATACAGGAGAGTGCAGCAGACCTGCAGAGTCCATCATCCCCGGCGCTTCAACTTGCACAAGAACACCAACTGAGAATCGACTGCGCGTGACACATCGTCAGTCAAGTCAGTGGACGAGATTTGAGCGCCTAGGAATGTTTAGGCGCCTATTCGAAGCGCTCAGATCTCCAAAAGACGCGATGAAGGTTGCTCACCCAGGAAATGAAAATCAATCAAGCTGCCGCAATTGCGTAAAACAAAAAAAAAACACACGTCCATTGGTTTTTTTCTGAGGACTACATGACCAGCCACGCAAACCGCAATCTTAGAACCGCAAGTACGGTGCTGAGAGTGAAGCAATCAGTGTAGTGTACTGTTGCACACTACACTGGTGTTGCACTGGCGTTTGCAACACGACACAGTGGTTGCAAAGTAATAATTGTTTATAAAAGAGGTAGAGAGTGTAGCTTGCAGAGGCAGACGTTGAGTGATGAATCTTGTGGAGAATCAATTGCGGTGGTTGATGGCGTGTTGACTTTTTTACGGGAGTTGATGGATGGTGGTGGTCATCACCCTGTGATAGTGGTAGTAGTTAATTTTTACCGTTTGTTACGAGTTACTAACCCGTTCCTCTCTTCCACCTCCCTATTAATACACTCCTCCCCTTCGTTGCCTCCTTCATCCCCCCCCCCCATACACACTCTTCCCATTATTCACATGTTAATGTTGCACTCTCAGCTGACTTTGCACTTTGGATTAATATTAGTTGCACTCTCGTCTCAGGAGCAGGAAAAGTTTTTTTTCCAGAGTCTTCGAACATTAGAGGGAAGAGAGAGAGTGAGAAAGTTCACTTCCTTCTGCAAGTTCCTGATCTCATGTCAAGGCTCTTTGATCTTAATCTCCTTTTCTGCCTGATAGTTTTTATACATATTTTATACAAGAGAGTGTGTGGGGAGGGAGTTCCCGGTATCGAGTCACAGCTCCTGGCCCCTACCTCTTCCGACGTAGAACGCCTCATTCCCAAAATGTCCCATACATATATTTTCAATTTCGTTCATCATTTTTTTTAATTAAAATAAACGAAAATTAAGGAAAAACTAAATTTACACCAATCAATATAACAGGCTAAGACTTATCATAACCATATTTTTAAAGGGGTGGAGGGGTAAGCCAGCGGAAGGCCTCTATCAGATAACCAAAAACTCCAGCTGCGGGTCATCATATGACCAATACCCGCGTCAGAAAACACTTATCCAGTTACCTGACAAATCTCACGTAATCAAACCTTATCCAACCTCGGCTCTTCCAAGAATTTCATCACTTAACAAGGCTGACTCTTGAAGCTAATTAGGGAAGAGTTGTAACTTGAGAGCTGGAGATATTGCTCATTAGATGGCCCTCTCCCTCAGGTCAAGGAGCCAGTTTAAATACTCCACTTTCCTGGAGGAGGAGGAGGTATGTATGTCCTCTACCACATGTCTGCCGCCGCATGTCTGCCGCCGCATGTCTCTTACTCGTCTTGTCCAGTGACTGACAAACCTCAGCCACATGACTGTCTTAGGCCTTCCAAAATGTTTTGATTTCTTCCGTATCACTGTTTATTAAATATTTCCTTTCATTCGTAAAATGAGAATCGAAGCAGAATCATGTTAACCTGTTGATTCTAAGGCACTTTGAGGCACTGTGCCAGGCACTGTATGAAGCACTGTGCCAGACACTGAGGCACTATGCCAGGCGCTGTATAAGGCACTATGCCAGGTACTGTACGAGGCACTATGCCAGGCACTGTATGAGTCCCTCATACGGTGAGGTATAGCCCTCGGTTCCATCCGGATGATACATGACACGGCTGGCCTACAAGCTGACACGTAACACGTAATTAAGCGAAGCGTTACGTGTGAAACGGAAGCCTGGTAAACGCTTTGCACTCTGGTAGAATTGATGGTGACAGAAGAGGCTTACTGGCAACAGCATTGATGTTGCAGGTCAAGCTTTCAACGTTTCACTCAGTGTAGAGCTTTATCAAGCCATGTTTCACTCTGTGTAGAGCTTTATCAAGCCATGTTTCACTCTGTGTAGAGCTTTATCAAGCCATGTTTCACTCTGTGTAGAGCTTTATCAAGCCATGTTTCACTCTGTGTAGAGCTTTATCAAGCCATGTTTCACTCTGTGTAGAGCTTTATCAAGCCATGTTTCACTCTGTGTAGAGCTTTATCAAGCCATGTTTCACTCTGTGTAGAGCTTTATCAAGCCATGTTTCACTCTGTGTAGAGCTTTATCAAGCCATGTTTCACTCTGTGTAGAGCTTCATCAAGCCATGTTTCATTCTGTGTAGAGCTTTATCAAGCCATGTTTCATTCTGTGTAGAGCTTTATCAAGCCATGTTTCATTCTGTGTAGAGCTTTATCAAACCATGTTTCACTCTATGTAGAGCTTTATCAAGCCATGTTCCACTCTGTGTAGAGCTTTATCAAGCCATGTTTCACTCAGTGTAGAGCTTTATCAAGCCATGTTCCACTCTGTGTAGAGCTTTATCAAGCCATGTTTCACTCTATGTAGAGCTTTATCAGGTCAGTGACTGACAAATTTCATGACAAGAGAAAAGACTAACTGTCTGCAGGACAACTCAGCTCTCCTTTACGTCTCTAGTGAACATATAAGGTTACTGGAGGGGATTGACTACATCAAAAGTGCCTCTTACAAGCACCTGTGAGCGTCTTAGATCAGCGGGGATGAGTCAAGACAAGTGGTTTTGGGGGATTCGACGTACTGTCGGAGTGCAAGCAGGTGACATTAGTGTCATGTGGCAGCCTTGTTGACAGTGTGGCAGCCTCGCTGACAGTGCGGTAGCCTTGCTGACAGTGTGGCAGCCTTACTGACAGTGTGGCACCCTTGCTGGCATTGTGGCACCCTCGCTCATAGTTTCTCATCCTCGCTGACAGTGTAGCACCCTCGCTGATAGTGTGGCACCCTCGCTAACAGTGTGGCATCCTCGCTGACAACGTGGCACCCCTTGCTGACGAACTGTAAGAAAGAAATTCACCACCTATCAGACTGTTGTGTCCTGGGTGACAGATCCAGGCTGCTACATAACTAACGAAGAGACGTAGTTCTTGTTTCTCTCCTGGTGAGAGAGACAGAGAGAGACAGAGACAGAGAGACAGAGACAGAGACAGAGAGAGACAGAGAGAGACACAGAGAGAGACACAGAGAGAGAGAGACACAGAGAGAGACACAGAGAGAGAGACAGAGAGAGAGAGAGAGAGAGAGAGAGAGAGAGAGAGAGAGAGAGAGAGCAGTGGCCTGCAGGTGACAAGAAGCCTGATTAACGCGGAGTTTAACGCTCTTTGAGAATAACGATAACTACTACTGGCAAACTGGAGAGAAAACCCATTAAAGTAGAAGAAAAATAAGAATAAGGAGAAGAATATGAGAAGTAGAATAAAAAATAGCTAATTGATGATGAATTACGTGATAATAATGGATAAGAGAAGAGAGAGAATGAGAGAGAGAGAAAGAGAGAGACGAAGAAAATGAAGATGGGGGAAAGCTTGAGATAAAGTGGAAAAAGAAAAGGGCAGAAGATAATATTAGATGAAAGTGAGATGGAAAGTGATGGTAATGTGTGTGATAATGATCGGGAGGATCATTATCACCGTTTAGGGTGACGCTGGCTAAATGATTTTGTTTTTTTATTTTGAGTGTGAAGGTGATTACGAAGATGATAATGTTTGTGTTGTGTTTGTGCTAGTTTGTGTTGTGTTTGTGCTATTTTGTGTTGTGTTTGTGCTATTTTTGTGTTGTGTTTGTGCTATTTTGTGTTGTGTTGTGCTATTTTGTTGTGTTTGTGTATTTTGTGTTGTGTTTGTGCTTTTTGTGTTGTGTTTGTGTATTTGTTTGTTGTGTATTTTGTGTTGTGTTTGCTATTTTGGTGTGTTTGTGCTATTTTGTGTGTTTGTGATATTTGTGTTGTGTTTGGCTATTTTGTGTTGTGTTGTGTATTTTTGTTTGGTTTGGCTATTTTGTGTGTGTTTGTGCTATTTTGTGTTGTGTTGTGCTATTTTGTGTTTGTTTGTGCTATTTTTGTTGTTTGTGTATTTTGTGTTGTGTTTGTGATTTTTTGTTGTGTTTGTGCTATTTTGTGTTTGTTTGTGTATTTTTGTTGTGTTTGTCTATTTTGTGTTGGTTTGTGCTATTTTGTGTTGTGTTTGGCTATTTTGTGTTGTGTTTGTGCTATTTTGTGTTGTTGTGAATTTTGTTTGTGTTGTGATTTTGTGTGTGTTTGTGCTATTTGTGTGTGTTTGTGCTATTTTGTGTTGTGTTTGTGCTATTTTGTGTGTTTGTGCTTTTGTTTGTGTTGTGCTATTTGTGTTGTGTTTGTGCTATTTGTTGTTTGTGATATTTTGTGTTTTTTTGTGCATTTGTGTTGTGTTTGTGCTATTTTGGTGTTTTGTGCTATTTGTGTTGTGTTTGTGCTATTTTGTGTTGTGTTTGTGTATTGTGTTTGTGATAATTTTGTGTTGAAGTTTGTTGCTATTTTGTTGTGTTTGTGAGAAATTGGGATTGAAGTTTGAGCTAGTGTTGTGTTGTGTATAGTGGGGCTTATATTGTAAATGGTGAAGTGATTTGTGTGTGTATGTGGGATATTTTGTGTTGGTGAGTGGTAATTGATTTTGTTTTTGTTTTTGAGTGTGAATGTGTTATGTGAATGTTTGTGTTGTGTTTGTGCTATTTTGTGTTGTGTTTGTGCTATTTTGTGTTGTGTTTGTGCTATTTTGTGTTGTGTTTGTGCTATTTTGTGTTGTGTTTGTGCTATTTTGTGTTGTGTTTGTGCTATTTTGTGTTGTGTTTGTGCTATTTTGTGTTGTGTTTGTGCTATTTTGTGTTGTGTTTGTGCTATTTTGTGTTGTGTTTGTGATATTTTGTGTTGTGTTTGTGCTATTTTGTGTTGTGTTTGTGATATTTTGTGTTGTGTTTGTGCTAGTTTGTGTTGTGTTTGTGCTATTTTGTGTTGTGTTTGTGCTATTTTGTGTTGTGTTTGTGCTATTTTGTGTTGTGTTTGTGCTATTTTGTGTTGTGTTTGTGCTATTTTGTTGTGTTTGTGCTATTTGTGTTGTTTGTGCTATTTGTGTTGTGTTTGTGCTATTTTGTGCTGTGTTTGTGCTATTTTGTGTGTTCTATTTTCTGTTTTGTTTATGCTATATTTGTGTTATGTCTGTGCTATATTTGAGTTACAATTCAGCTATATCTGTGGAACATACAGCGGGATTTAGGTGGATACTCCTAGATATAGCAAGTAGGTACGCAAGATAGAAAGGTCTGTTGTTATTATTATTATTATTATTATTATTATTATTATTATTATTATGTTCCAGTAGGAGAACATAAAATAGGTCAGTTTATCCGGTAACTACTGGCACTGCAATCTGGCAGTCCATGTGTAGTGCCCAGGCACGCCCCGAGGTACCAATATTCCCGCACTCTCTCACTGTCTTACTGTCTCACCTCTCACTGTCTTACTGTCCCACTCTCTCACTGTCTTACTGTCTCACTCTCTCACTGTCTTACTGTCTCACTCTCTCACTGTCTTACTGTCTCACTCTCTCACTGTCTTACTGTCTCACTCTCTCACTGTCTCACTCTCTCACTGTCTGTCTCACTCTCTCACTGTCTTACTGTCTCACTCTCTCACTGTCTTACTGTCTCACTCTCTCACTGCCTTACTGTCTCACTCTCTCACTGTCTACTATCTCACTCTCTCACTGTCTTACTCTCTCACTCACTGTCTCACTGTCTCAACTCTCTCACTGCCTTACTGTCTCACTCTCTCACTGTCTTACTGTCTCACTCTCTCACTGTCTTACTGTCTCACTCACTGTCTTACTGTCTCACTCTCTCACTGTCTTACTCTCTCACTGCCTTACTGTCTCACTCACTCACTGTCTTACTGTCTCACTCTCTCACTGCTTACTGTCTCACTCTCTCACTGTCTTACTGTCTCACTCTTTACTGTCTTACTGTCTCACTCTCTCACTGTCTTACTGTCTCACTCTCTCACTGTCTTACTGTCTCACTCACTGTCTTACTGTCTCACTCTCTCACTGTCTTACTCTCTCACTGCCTTACTGTCTCACTCTCTCACTGTCTTACTGTCTCACTCTCTCACTGTCTTACTCATCTCACTGCCTTACTGTCTCACTCTCTCACTGTCTTACTGTTCCCCTCTCACTGTCTTACTGTCTCACTCTCTCACTGTCTTACTGTCTCACTCTCTCACTGTCTTACTGTCTCATCTCACTGTCTTACTGTCTCACTCTCTCACTGTCTTATCTCTCTCACTGTCCTTACTGTCTCACTCTCTCACTGCTTACTGTCTCACTCTCTCACTGTCTTACGTCTCTCACTGTCTTACTGTCTCACTCTCTCACTGCCTTACTGTTCCCCCTCACTGTCTTACTGTCTCACTCTCTCACTTTTTTACTTACTGTACTCACTCTCTCACTGTCTTACTGTCTCACTCTCTCACTGTCTTACTCCTCTTCACTGCCTTACTGTCTCACTCTCTCACTGCTTACTGTCTCACTCTCTCACTGTACTTTACTCTTCACTGATGTCCACTTTAGACTGTCCCACTCTCTCAGCTGCTCTTACTTCGTCCTCCTCACTGTCTTACTGTCTCACTCTCTCACTGTCTCTCTACTGTCTTCACTCTCTCACTGTCTTACTGTCTCACTCACTGTCTTACTGTCTCACTCTCTCACTGCCTTACTGTCTCACTCTCTCACTGTCTTACTGTCTCACTCTCTCACTGTCTTACTGTCTCATCTCTACTGTCTTACTGTCTCACTCTCTCACTGTCTTACTTCTCAGCCTCTCCCCCACTGTCTTACTGTCTCACTCACTGTCTTACTGTCTCACTCATTTTTACTGTCTCCCTTACTGTCTTCACTCTCTCACTGTCTTACTGTCTCACTCTCTCACTGTCTTACTGTCTCACTCTCTCACTGTCTTACTGTCTCACTCTCTCACTGTCTTACTGTCTCACTCTCTCACTGTCTTACTGTCTCACTCTCTCACTGTCTTACTGTTCTCTCTCACTGCCTTACTGTCTCACTCTCTCACTGTCTTACTGTCTCACTCTCTCACTGTCTTACTGTCTCACTCTCTCACTGTCTTACTGTCTCACTCACTGTCTTACTGTCTCACTCTCTCACTGTCTTACTGTCTCACTCTCTCACTGTCTTACTGTTCTCACTCACTGTCTTACTGTCTCACTCTCTCACTGCCTTACTGTCTCACTCTCTCACTGTCTTACTGTCTCACTCACTGTCTTACTGTCTCACTCTCTCACTGTCTTACTCTCTCACTGCCTTTACTGTCTTCTTCTACTCTTTACTGTCTTACTGTCTCACTCTCTCACTGTCTTACTGTCTCACTCTCTCACTGTCTTACTGTCTCACTCTCTCACTGTTACTTACTGTCTTGCTACTCTCTCACTGTCTTACTGTCTCACCTCCACTGTCTTACTGTCTCACTCTCTCACTGCCTTACTGTCTCACTCTCTCACTGTCTTACTGTCTCACTCACTGTCTTACTGTCTCACTCTCTCACTGTCTTACTCTCTCACCTCAGCTTACTGTCTCACTCTCTCACTGCCTTACTGTCTCACTCTCTCACTGTCTTACTGTCTCACTCTCTCACTGTCTTACTGTCTCACTCTCTCACTGCCTTACTGTCTCACTCTCTCACTGTCTTACTGTCTCACTCTCTCACTGTCTTACTGTCCTCACTCTCTCACTGTCTTACTGTCTCACTCTCTCACTGTCTACTGTCTCACTCTCTCACTGTCTTACTGTCTCACTCTCTCATGTCTTACTGTCTCACTCTCTCACTGTCTACTCTATCTCACTGCCTTACTGTCTCACTCTCTCACTGTCTTACTGTCTCATCTCTCCTCCACTGTCTCTTACTGTCTCGCTCTCTCACTGTTACCTCACTCTCTCACTGCTTACTGTCTCACTCTCTCACTGTCTTACTGTCTCACTCTCTCACTGTCTTACTGTCTCACTCTCTCACTGTCTTACTGTCTCACTCTCTCACTGTCTTACTGTCTCACTCTCTCACTGTCTTACTGTCTCACTCTCTCACTGTCTCACTCTCTCACTGCCTTACTGTCTCACTCTCTCACTGTCTTACTGTCTCACTCTCTCACTGTCTTACTGTCTCACTCTCTCACTGCCTTACTGTCTCACTCTCTCACTGTCTTACTGTCTCACTCTCTCACTGCTTACTGTCTCACTCTCTCACTGTCTTACTGTCTCACTCTCTCACTGCCTTACTGTCTCACTCTCTCACTGTCTTACTGTCTCACTCTCTCACTGCCTTACTGTCTCACTCTCTCACTGTCTTACTGTCTCACTCTCTCACTGTCTTACTGTCTCACTCTCTCACTGTCTTACTGTCTCACTCTCTCACTGTCTTACTGTCTCACTCTCTCACTCTCTCACTGCCTTACTGTCTCACTCTCTCACTGTCTTACTGTCTCACTCACTGTCTTACTGTCTCACTCTCTCACTGTCTTACTGTCTCACTCTCTCACTGTCTTACTGTCTCACTCTCTCACTCTCTCACTGCCTTACTGTCTCACTCTCTCACTGTCTTACTGTCTCACTCACTGTCCTTACTGTCTCACTTCTCTCACTGTCTTACTGTCTCACTCTCTCACTGTCTTACTGTCTCACTCTCTCACTGTCTTACTGTCTCACTCACTGTCTTACTGTCTCACTCTCTCACTGTCTTACTGTCTCACTCACTGTCTTACTGTCTCACTCTCTCACTGTCTTACTGTCTCACTCTCTCACTGTCTTACTGTCTCACTTTTACTGTCTTACTGTCTCACTCTCTCACTGTCTTACTGTCTCACTCTCACTGTCTTACTGTCTCACTCTTCACTGTCTTACTGTCTCACTCTCTCACTGTCTTACTGTCTCCACTCATGTCTTACTGTCTCACTCTCTCACTGTCTTACTGTCTCACCCTCACTGTCTTACTGTCTTCTCTCCTCACTGCTTACTGTCTCACTCTCTCACTGCCTTACTGTCTCACTCTCTCACTGTCTTACTGTCTCACTCTCTCACTGTCTTACTGTCTCACTCTCTCACTGTCTTACTGTCTCACTCTCTCACTGTCTTACTGTCTCACTCTCTCATGTCTTACTGTCTCACTCTCTCATGCCTTACTGTCTCACTCTCTCACTGCCTTACTGTCTCACTCTCTCACTGCTTACTGTCTCACTCTCTCACTGTCTACTGTCTCACTCTCTCACTGCCTGTACTGTCTCCACTCTCTCACTGCTTACTGTCTCACTTCACTGTCTTACTGTCTCACTCTCTCACTGTCTTACTGTCTCACTCTCTCACTGCCTTACTGTCTCTCTCTCTCACTGCTTACTGTCTCCTCACTGTCTTACGTCTCACTCTCTCACTGCTTACTGTCTCACTCTCTCACTGCTTACTGTCTCACTCTCTCACTGTCTTACTGTCTCACTCTCTCACTTCTACTGTCTCACTCTCTCACTGTCTTACTGTCTCACTCTCTCACTGCTTACTGTCTCACTCTCTCACTGTCTTACTGTCTCACTCTTCACTGGTCTCACTCTCTCACTGCCTTACTGTCTCACTCTCTCACTGTCTTACTGTCTCACTCTCTCACTGTCTTACTGTCTCACTCTCTCACTGTTCACTCTCTCACTGCTTACTGTCTCACTCTCTCACTGTCTTACTGTCTCACTCTCTCACTGCTTACTGTCTCACTCTCTCACTGTCTTACTGTCTCACTCTTCACTGTCTTACTGTCTCACTCTCTCACTGTCTCACTCTCTCACTGCCTTACTGTCTCACTCTCTCTCACTGTTTTTTACTGTCTTCTCATCTCTCACTGCTTACTGTCCTCACTCATCTCACTCTTATCTTACTGTCTCACTCTCTCACTGCCTTACTGTCTCACTCACTCTCTCACTGTCTTACTGTCTCACTCTCTCACTTCTCTTACTGTCTCACTCTCTCACTGTCTTACTGTCTCACTCTCTCACTGTCTTACTGTCTCACTCTCTCACTGTCTTACTGTCTCACTCTCTCACTGCCTTACTGTCTCACTCTCTCACTGTCTTACTGTCTCACTCTCTCACTGCCTTACTGTCTCACTCTCTCACTGTCTTACTGTCTCACTCTCCTTCACTGCCCTTTACTGTCTCCACTCCCCTCCCCTGCCTTACTGTCTCACCCCCACTGTCTTACTGTCTCACTCTCTCACTGTCTTACTGTCTCACTCTCTCACTTCTTACTGTCTCACTCTCCTCACTGCCTTACTGTCTCACTGTTTACTGTCTTTCTTACTGTCTCACTCTCTCACTGTCTTACTGTTCTCACCACTCTCTCACTGTCTTACTGTCTCACTCTCTCACTGTCTTACTGTCTCACTCTCTCACTGTCTTTACTGTCTCACTCTCTCACTGTCTTACTGTCTCACTCTCTCACTGTCTTACTGTCTCACTCTCTCACTGTCTTACTGTCTCACTCTCTCACTCTCTGTCTCACTCTCCTTACTGTCTCATCCTTCTTTTCACTAGTCTTACTGTCTCACTCACTGTCTTACTGTCTCACTCTCTCACTGTCTTACTGTCTCACTCTCTTTTCACTGTCTCACTGCCTTACTGTCTCACACTCTCTCACTGTTTCTTCTTACTGTCTCACTTCTCTCTCACTGTCTTACTGTCTCACTCTCTCACTGTCTTACTGTCTCACTCTCTCACTGTCTACTGTCTCACTCTCTCACTGTCTTACTGTCTCACTCTCTCACTGCTCTCACTTTCGCTTACTGTCTCACTCTCTCACTGTCTTACTGTCTCACCCCACTGTCTTACTGTCTCACTCTCTCACTGTTCTTACTGTCTCACGCTGCTCTCTCTCTCTCACTGCACTTTACTGCTTCGTCTCATTCTCACTGTCTTACTGTCTCACTCCACTGTCTTACTGTCTCACTCTCTCACTGTCTTACTGTCTCACTCTCTCACTGTTCTGTCTAGTTCTCACTCCTCTCACTCTCTCACTTTTGCCCCTTACTGTCTCACTCTCTCACTGTCTTACTGTCTCATCTCACTGTCTTACTGTCTCACTCTCTCACTGTCTTACTGTCTCACTCTCTCACTGTCTTACTGTCTCACTCTCTCACTGTCTTACTGTCTCACTCTCTCACTGTCTTACTGTCTCACTCTTACTGTCCTTCTGTCTCACTCTCTCACTGTCTTACTGTCTCACTCTCTCACTGTCTTACTGTCTCACTCTCTCACTGTCTTACTGTCTCACTCTCTCACTGTCTTACTGTCTCACCTCTCTCACTGTCTTACTGTCTCACTCTCTCACTGTCTTACTGTCTCACTCACTGTCTTACTGTCTCACTCTCTCACTGTCTTACTGTCTCACTCCTTTCCTTCACTGCTGTCTTACTGTCTCACTCACTGTTTTACTGTCTCACTCTCTCACTGCCTTACTGTCTCACTCTCTCACTGTCTTACTGTCTCACTCACTGTCTACTGTCTCACTCTTCACTGTCTTACTGTCTCACTCTTCTCCAACTGTCCTTCACTGTCTCACTCTCTCACTGTCTTACTGTCTCACTCTCTCACTGTCTTACTGTCTCACTTTTACTGTCTTACTGTCTCACTCTCTCACTGTCTTACTGTCTCACTCTCTCACTGTCTTACTGTCTCACTCTCTCACTGTCTTACTGTCTCACTCTCTCACTGCCTTACTGTCTCACTCTCTACTGTCTTACTGTCTCACTCTCTCACTGTCTTACTGTCTCACTCTCTCACTGTCTTACTGTCTCACTCTCTCACTGTCTTACTGTCTCACTCACTGTCTTACTGTCTCACTCTCTCACTGTCTTACTGTCTCACTCTCTCACTGTCTTACTGTCTCACTCTCTCACTGTCTTACTGTCTCACTCTCTCACTGTCTCACTGTCTCACTCTCTCACTGTCTTACTGTCTCACTCTCTCACTGTCTTACTGTCTCACTCTCTCACTGTCTTACTGTCTCACTCTCTCACTGTCTCACTGTCTCACTCTCTCACTGTCTTACTGTCTCACTCTCTCACTGCCTTACTGTCTCACTCTCTCCTTCACTGTTCCCTTTACTGTCTCACTCTCTTCCACTGCTTACTGTCTCACTCTCTCACTGTCTTACTGTCTCACTCTCTCACTGCCTTACTGTCTCACTCTCTCACTGTCTTACTGTCTCACTCTCTCACTGTCTCACTCTCTCACTGCTTACTGTCTCACTCTCTCACTGTCTTACTGTCTCACTCTCTCACTGTCTTACTGTCTCACTCTCTCACTGTCTTACTGTCTCACTCTCTCATGCTCTTACTGTCTCACTCTCTCACTGTCTTACTGTCTCACTCTCTCACTGTCTTACTGTCTCACTCTCTCACTGTCTTACTGTCTCACTCTCTCACTGTCTTACTGTCTCACTCTCTCACTGTCTCGTCTACTCTCTCACTGCTTACTGTCTCACTCTCTCACTGTCTTACTGTCTCACTCTCTCACTGCCTTACTGTCTCACTCTCTCACTGTCTTACTGTCTCACTCTCTCACTGTCTACTGTCTCACTCTCTCACTGCCTTACTGTCTCACTCCTCTCACTGTCTTACTGTCTCACTCTCTCACTGCTTACTGTTCTTTTACTGTCTTACTGTCTCACTCTCTCACTGCCTTACTGTCTCACTCTCTCACTGTCTTACTGTCTCACTCTCTCACTGCTTACTGTCTCACTCTCTCACTGTCTTACTGTCTCACTCTCTCACTGTCTTACTGTCTCACTCTCTCACTGCCTTACTGTCTCACTCTCTCACTGTCTTACTGTCTCACTCTCTCACTGCCTTACTGTCTCACTCTCTCACTGTCTTACTGTCTCACTCTCTCACTGCCTTACTGTCTCACTCTCTCACTGTCTTACTGTCTCACTCTCTCACTGCCTTACTGTCTCACTCTCTCACTGTCTTACTGTCTCACTCTCTCACTGCCTTACTGTCTTTACTCTCTCACTGTCTTACTGTCTCACTCTCTTTCACTTTTGTCTTACTGTCTCACTCTCTCACTGCTTACTGTCTCACTCTCTCACTGCTTACTGTCTCACTTCTTTCTCCACTGTCTTACTGTCTCACTCTCTCACTGTTCTTACCTTGTCTCACTCACTGTCTTACTGTCTCACTCTCTCACTGTCTCTACTGTCTCACTCTCTCACTGCCTTACTGTCTCACTCTCTCACTGTCTTACTGTCTCAGCTTCTCTCACTGCCTTACTGTCTCATCACTGTCTTACTGTCTCACTCTTACGTCACTGCTACTTTACTGTCTCACTCACTCACTGTCTTACTGTCTCACTCTCTCACTGCCTTACTGTCTCACTCTCTCACTGTCTTACTGTCTCACTCTCTCACTGCCTTACTGTCTCACTCTCTCACTGTCTTACTGTCTCACTCTCTCACTGTCTACTGTCTCACTCTCTCACTGTCTTACTGTCTCACTCTCTCACTGTTCTTACTTCTCTTTTCTCTTCTCACTGCCTTACTGTCTCACTCTCTCACTGCCTTACTGTCTCACTCTTCACTGTCTTACTGTCTCACTCTCTCACTGTCTTACTGTCTCACTCTCTCACTGTCTTACTGTCTCACTCTCTCACTGTCTTACTGTCTCACTCTCTCACTGCTTACTGTCTCACTCTCTCACTGTCTTACTGTCTCACTCTCTCACTGTCTTACTGTCTCACTCTCTCACTGTCTTACTGTCTCACTCTCTCACTGTCTTACTGTCTCACTCTCTCACTGCTTACTGTCTCACTCTCTCACTGCCTTACTGCTCTCACTCTCTCACTGTCTTACTGTCTCACTGTCTCACTGCCTTACTGTCTCACTCACTCACTGTCTTACTGTCTCACTCTCTCACTGCTCTTACTGTCTCACTCTCTCTCACTGTCTCACTGTTTCTCACTCTCTCACTGTCTTCTCTCACTGTCTCTGATCTCTCCTTTTCTGCCTTACTGTCTCACTCTCTCACTGCCTTACTGTCTCACTCTCTCACTGTCTTACTGTCTCACTCTCTCACTGCCACTGTCTCACTTTACTGTCTTACTGTCTCACTCTCTCACTGCTTACTGTCTCACTCTCACTGTCTTACTGTCTCACTCTCTCACTGTCCTTACTGTCTCACTCTCTCACTGTCTTACTGTCTCACTCTCTCACTGTCTTACTGTCTCACTCTCTCACTGTCTTACTGTCTCACTCTCTCACTTTATGCCATTACCACTTGGATTATTTCGTATCTCTTTCCTATCTCATAATTCTTAGCTGACTTTCACTGTCTCTTCTCTCTCTCACTGTTTATTTCACTTTATCTATATTCTATCTATATGTCTATTTGTGCTATGTCTAGTTACTGTTACTGTTCTGTTGTCTGTTTATGTTACTGTGTACTGTGTACTGTCTCAAAGCTCACTGTTCAACACCTAACTTTCACTGCCAATTATCTTCTCATTCTCACGAATTTCTCACTGTACCTCCCTTCCTTTCTTCTCAAAGATGTTAATATGCGTTAAATTCTCCTTTCATCTTTTTCTAAGTCTTCATGTCCCTGGCACACCTCTCATGTCTCCGCCTACGCCACGAACCTTCATTCTTGCTCAACTGTTCAAATCTTCACTTCTCCACTCTCTCACTCTCACTCTGCTCACTGTTGTCATTGTTCGCTTGCTCCCCTCTCACGCTCCTTGTTCTTTTTACTGTCTCACTTTACAGCAGTCACCACTTTTCCCTGTTCAAATGTGCTCAACTTCACGGCGGCGTCTCACTGTTATTTCATGGCACTGTCACTAGTGAGTCCCTGTCTCCACTCACACTCCCACGTTCACTCTCACGCTCACGTCACACTCTCTACTGTCTCACTGTTCACTTGAGTTCTCATCTCTCACTTTCAGTCTCACTCTCACTGTCCTCACAGTCTCAACTATCTCATGTCTCACTCTCTCACTCTCTCACTGTCTACTCTCTCACTGTCTCACTCTCTCACTGTCTCACTGTCTCACTGTCCTCACTGTCTCACTCTCTCACGTTCCTGTCTCACTCTTCACTGTCTCACTCTCTCACTCTCTCACTGTCTCACTCTTCACTCTCTCACTGTCTCACTGTCCACTCTCTCACTGTCTCACTTTTCTCCCCTCTCTCCTGTCTCACTGTCTCACTGTCTCACTCTCTCACTGTCTCACTGTCTCACTGTCTCACTGTCTCACTCTCTCACTGTCTCACTGTCTCACTCTCTCACTGTCTCACTCTCTCACTCTCTCACTGTCTCACTGTCTCACTCTCTCACTGTCTCACTCTCTCACCTCTCTCACTGTCTCACTTCTCACTCCTCTCACTGTTCACTCTCTCACTGTCTCACTGTCTCACTCCTCACTGTTCACTGTCTTTACTGTTCCCCTGTCTCACTCTCACGTCTCACTCTCTCACTGTCTCACTGTCTCACTCTCTCACTGTCTCACTCTCTCACTCTCTCACTGTCTCACTCTCTCACTCTCTCACTGTCTCACTGTCTCACTGTCTCACTGTCTCACTCTCTCACTGTTCTTACTGTCTCACTGTCTCACTGTTCACTGTCTCCTCTCTCACTGTCTCACTCTCTCACTGTCTTTACTGTCTCATCTCTCACTGTCTCACTCTCTCACTCCTCTCACTGTCTCACTTCTCACTGTCCACTGTCTCACTCTCTCACCCCTCTCACTGTCTCACTGTCTCTACTGTCTCACTGTCTCACTCTCTCACTGTCTCACTGTCCACTCTCTCACTGTCTCACTCTTTTCCCCTCTCTCCCCTGTCTCACTCTTTTTCACTCTCTCACTCTCTCACTGTCTCACTCTCTCACTCTCTCACTGTCTCACTCTCTCACTCTCTCACTGTCTCACTGTCTCACTCTCTCACTGTCTTATGTCTCACTGTCTCACTCTCTCACTGCCATTAAAGGCTTGAAAGAAAATTATTTCGTTCTTTTCCTATCTAATTAATAGCGCTTTCTCTCTCTCTCTCTCCCTGTTTATAATATTATTTATATATATATATATTTATATTTTGTTTGTGTGTGTGTGTGTGTGTGTGTGTGTGGGGTGTGTGTGGGGTGTGTGTGTGGTTTGGGTGTGTGTGTGTGTTTGAAAAGTCAAATAAAACACTAAATTCCACAGCGAATATCTTTCATTAACGAATTACCAAAGACTCCCCCTTCCTCTTCCCTCAAAAGAAATATGGTAAAAGCTCCATTATCATCTTTTTTTAAGGTCCATCGATCGCATCCCTGGCACACAGCAGGTCCCGCCTGACGCCGGAACCGGAACCGTCATTCATTGCTCAACTTGGTTCAACTTTCCCTTCTCCACTCTCTCTCTCTCTCTCGTCTCTCTCTCTCCCCTCGTTGTCATTGTTGCTTGCTCCCCCCTCCTCCTTGTTCTTTCTACCGTCTCATTTTACAGCAGTCACCACTTTTCCCAGTCAAAGGCTCCAGAATACAGGCGGCGTCAGTGTTATTATCTGAGGACTGTCTACCTAGTGATCCCTGTCTGCCACCACACACACACCACACACACAAACACACACACACACAACACAACACTGAAGACTCGGCGGTCACAGGGACGTTAGGAAGTATTTCTTCAGTCATAGAGTTGTCAGGAAGTGGATAGCTAGCAGTGAAGTGTGGAGGCAGGAAAACCCTACATATTTTAAGAAGAGGGAGATAAGCTCAGGAAGCAGAGAGAGAGAGAGAGGACTTTAAAAATTTAAAATATTTTATATATATATTTTATATATTATATATAATATATATTATATATATTTATATTTATATATATATTTTTATTTATATATATAATATATATTATATATATATTATATATTATATTATTGTAACCACGAATGAGTGGTATTGATCAATAACAACACTGCGCTAGCCAAGGATTCGAACCCATGTTGTACTGGCCTGCCTCATGGTAAGCGAGAACCACATGACGCTTCGTGAGGCTAGTACACCAAACAGGGATGAGAATGAAATTAGCTTAGAAACTCCCACACCTCCGTATGCCCTCGGATGGCGGCCCAACAGCTAGCTGTGTGCTGGCTGCGCCATTCTTGTAGGGTTTGGTGGTCCTGTGGTTTAAAGCGTCATGTGGTTCTTGCTTACAATGAGGCAGGTCAGTACAACGTGGGTTCGAATCCTTGGCTAGCACAGTGTTATTATTGATGTATATGCATATATATACTATATATATATATATATATATATATATATATATATATATAATATATATATATATATATATATATTATATAGGGATTGGCGGAGAGCATGTATAGTCCCTTTATATAAAGGGAAAGGGGACAAAAGAGATTGTAAAAATTATAGAGGAATAAGTTTACTGAGTATACCAGGAAAAGTATACGGTAGAGTTATAATTGAAAGAATTAGAGGTAAGACAGAATGTAGAATTGCGGATGAGCAAGGAGGCTTCAGAGTGGGTGGGGGATGTGTAGATCAATTTGTTTACATTGAAGCATATATGTGAACAGTATTTAGATAAAGGTAGGGAAGTTTTTATTGCATTTATGGATTTAGAAAAGGCATATGATAGTGGATAGAGGAGCAATGTGGCAGATGTTGCAAGTTTATGGAATAGGTGGTAAGTTACTAAATGCTGTAAAGAGCTTTTATGAGGATAGTGAGGCTCAGGTTAGGGTGTGTAGAAGAGAGGGAGAATACTTCCCTGTAAAAGTAGGTCTTAGACAGGGATGTGTAATGTCACCATGGTTGTTTAATATATTTTAGATGGGGTTGTAAAAGAAGTAAATGCTAGGGTGTTCGGGAGAGTGGTGGGATTAAATTATGGGGAATCAAATTCAAAATGGGAATTGACACAGTTACTTTTTGCTGATGATACTGTGCTTATGGGAGATTCTAAAGAAAAATTGCAAAGGTTAGTGGATGAGTTTGAGAATGTGTGTAAAGGTAAAAAGTTGAAAGTGAACATAGAAAAGAGTAAGGTGATGAGGGTATCAAATGATTTAGATAAAGAAAAATTGGATATCAAATTGGGGAGGAAGAGGAGTATGGAAGAAGTGAATGTTTTCAGATACTTGGGAGTTGACGTGTCGGCGGATGGATTTATGAAGGATGAGGTTAATCATAGAATTGATGAGGGAAAAAAGGTGAGTGGTGCGTTGAGGTATATGTGGAGTCAAAAAACGTTATCTATGGAGGCAAAGAAGGGAATGTATGAAAGTATAGTAGTACCAACACTCTTATATGGATGTGAAGCTTGGGTGG
>NC_069469.1:20509698-20532695 GCF_026875155.1 Cherax quadricarinatus
CTCTCTCTCTCTCTCTCTCTCTCTCTCTCTCTCTCTCTCTCTCTCTCTTTCATCCCTCTCAAATTGTGCCTCTTCCGAGTGGTGGTCATTGTTTTGCAAACCTCTTAATCTTAAAACAAAATCCCACTCTAGTCTGTGTTAGAGAGAGAGAGAGAGAGAGAGAGAGAGAGAGAGAGAGAGAGAGAGAGACTCGTATGTCAACAGCTGTATTCATGACATTCCTGACGGAGACTCAACAGTTCCTGGAGAACAATGTTGAAAAAAAAATAATGTGGGCCGAGGAGAATGTAACAGTTGGCCAGCATTGTTTTCCTTGATGGCCACGTTCTTCCCGTTTTCTATATGGGCTACGTTCTTCCAGTTTTCTATGTGATGAGCCACGTTCTTTCCGTTTTCTATATGATGGCCACGTTCTTCCCGTTTTCTGTGTGATGGGCCACATTCTGTTTTCTCTGCGAGGAGCAAGAAAGAACCTTGAATCTTTTTAAAGGATCAACAATTATATATATATATATATATATACATATATATATATACATATATATATATATTACATATATATATATATATATATATATATACATATATATATATATACATATATATATAATATATACATATATATATATACATATATATATATATACATATATATATATACATATATATATATATATATTATATATATATATATATATATATTATATATATTATATATATACAGAACAACCGCTTTGAAAAATAGTGAAATTCCAAGCGATTTCGTATTTCTCACATTAAAAGATCAACAGAAGAGCATATAAGGACGAGATTACACCTCGCGGTCAACGTACAGCACTTGACCACTTTATGATGTAGGTAGATAGTCAAGGACCTGTCAAACACAGCTTACATATACCCCAAACTTCAAGATTTTAACTTATCTAACGTATTTTAAATTCTTCCCAAATTTTATTAATTATAAGTGAATTCAATTTGTATAATCCAAAAGCAATATTCAGTATTTTTATGAAACATGATTTTATTATATTCCTGTCGACCAGCTTTTTGAAAATTTATTGAACAGTTAAAATCTCTCACATGAATAAACAGAGCATTAGAATCTTGTCCACTTTTAATGCTATATTTATGTTTCTTTACTCTTATCTGGAGAGATCTTATCTGGAGAGAGTTCCGGGGGTCAACGCCCCCGCGGCCCGGTCTGTGACGAGGCCTCCTTAGGTCAGTGTCCCAGGATGCGACCCACACCAGTCGACTAACACCCAGGTACCCATTTTACTGATGGGGAACATAGACAACAGGTGGAAAGAAACACGTCCAATGTTTCTACTCTGGCTGGGAATCGAACCCAGGCCCTCGCCGTGTGAAGCGAGAGCGTTAACCACCAGGCCACCAGTTTGATCACAGTAAACTTTATCACATATTTTACAAGGAATCTTGTAGACACACCCGCCGGTATTTTGGGGGAATTTTTTTATCAAAAGTTTTTTTACTGTATCAAGATTTTTAAATACAACTTAATATTAAAATTCTTAAGTAGAGAATATATATATCAACCAAGTTTTCACGGTAAGGGAGAACCAACATATTTATAGTTGCATAAGGTTGGTTGTCACTTTCTGAATTGCAAAAAGTATTTCTATTATTTTTAAAAGATTTGTCAATTAAGTTTCTTGGGTATTTTAGATCACTAGCTATTTCATAAATTTTCGAGATGTCTTCATCTATGAATGTTTTATAGGTTTATTGGCGGATGTCTTGGTAGCGGGGAGTAAATGATACGTTTTCGGAGGCTTCTTACTTTATTTACAAAGTCGTGGTGGGTACACAGGCTTGTGTGTTTGTGCCCATGGCCCGGGAGGGCCATGACCACGAGGGAGAGAGGGAGTAGGACCTGTTGTCTGAGTCTAGGCCGCTGAGTGAGTGAGAGCGAGTGGGACCAGCGTCCCACTGACCTGGGCAGGCCTAGAGGGCAGCACCTGAGTGCCGCGAAATATGAACTCAGCTGGCAGACAGCAAAGGCTGTCTGTGCAGACAGTACAGGCTGTCTACATGAACTCTGGATTACAAATACGCAAAATTCTCAAAAAACACTGATGAGAATACTGACAGTTTAACTGTCATAATAAGAAGAATAATAGTGCTCATAGGAGCGTTTATTTGTTGGTTTTCTGTAAATTTTAAATTTGAATTCATTATTACCCTTAATAATTAAAACATCTATGAGTTATTTTGTTCAAACTCGACAGTAAAATTTATGGAATGAGTTAGATTATTTAATTTATCTCCCTTATTCTCTTCCTCGCTCCCTTATTCTCTTCCTCATTCCCTTATTCTCTTCCTCATTCCCTTATTCTCTTCCTCACTCCCTTATTTTCTTCACTCCCTTATTTTCTTCTTCACTCCCTTATTCTCTTCCTCACTCCCTCATTCTCTCCCTTATTCCCTCCTTCCTTCTCTTCTGGGTAATCCAGAAATAAATATTCACTTTCTGGTAGTCTCTCTCCTTCTCTCTTTCTCCTCTCTCCTTTTTTTTTTTACACAGGGTTTGACAAGGTTAGGTTAATGATCCCTAGCTTTATTGACAAGCTTTTATTTCTCTCTCTCTCTCTCTCTCTCTCTCTCTCTCTCTCTCTCTCTCTCTCTCTCAGTTCCAGCAACACAATGTTTTATATATGAAAGTAACTTTCTATTTTCTTACACCGTAACTAAAATCTTTATGAAACGGCTCAGAAAAATCTTCAGCAATATCCCATAAGTGAAGTTGTTGAGGAAAAGATTGCGCGATACACTGTGTGTGTGTGTGTGTATGTGTGTGTGTGTGTATGTGTGTGTGTGTGTATGTGTGTGTGTGTGTGGGCTCACCATCTGAATATCCTGGTGGCCGAGACTTAGCTCCTGTCCCAGCCTCCAGGACCACCTTGATCGGCATCACTGCCTTCTGGCTTAATGGGCCTTATCGTAACTATATTCTTGAAGCTGTGTATAGAGTTTTACCCCCATCACCGCCTCGCCCAACTCATTCCACTCTTCAACCATCCTGAGGCTAAAGAAATACTTCCTGACATATCTGTGGTTCTTCTGTGTCTTCTGCCTCCTCCTGTATTGTCTTCATCATGGTCCTCTTCGGAGGACCTAGAAAGACGCACAGTGGAAACGTAGGAGAGACCGGGCTAGAGACATCGGAGAGAGACGTAGAAAAGGCATGGAGAGAGAGACAGACAGAGACAGAGAGAGAGGTAGAGGAGACCTGGCCAGGTGTGCTAATTAAGTTTCACTCTCCACTGAGTCTGCTTCGGGACGGTGCTAGTGCTGAGATAACTCTGCTGACTGTGATAACTCTGCTGCTGAGATAACTCTGCTGACTAAGTTGATTTTGTTGAAAAATGCTACGGCTGAGGCAATTCATCTTCTGTACCATATTATGTAATAAAATATTCCTATTGGTAAAAAAAATATATATATTAAAAGATGAGGTGGTAGGGGAAGTGGAATATTCAAACGGCTTCAGGAAGAAATCCAAATATTCTTCCTTGAAGCCTTTTTATGCACTTCTCCGAGGCTATGGGTCCCACAATTTACACCAGAGGTGGACCCCATCCTTATATATATATATATATATATATATAATATATATATATTATATATAATATATATATATATATATATATATATATATTTCAACACTGCGACTAGCCAGGGGATCGAACCCATGTTGTTTTAGCCCGCCTCATGGCGAGCGAAAATTCACTACGCTCTAACCCACTGGACAATACAATCCTGCAAACAACATGAGGCTAGAGAACTAGGCTTGCTTCATGTTGCGAGCACATACGATGGTGTGGGTGCCTTAGAGCTAATTTCATTCTACTCCTCGTCTGGTGTACTAGCCTCCACAAACAGTATATATATATCATTTTTATATTATATATGTGTGTATATTCCAGAAAGAGAGAGAGAGCTGCAAGGTCATGGACATGGAAGACACTCAGAGGCACCGAGAGGATGTGTAAACAGAGTCAAACAAGAAACAAGGAAACAGTTATAAACAAATATTCAGATGAGAGGTTAAGAATTTAAGGGAAGCATTTCTCGAGGATGTGAAACAGAAAGTGGAGTCAGCTAGTGGAAGGCGAACTCCGTGCGTAGTTTCAAGATTAAGCACGACAGTCTTCGAAAGGCTGCTTTAAGTGATGAGTGCGATGGTTGTGTCTTGCTCGTCTGTATGATAAAACACAAATGTAGTATAATGTGATCCTTTACTGTCGACGTTTCGCCCACACAGTGGACTTTATCAAGTCACAAACAAATCTACCTGGGTGAATAGTACACGAGTATCTGTAGTGTGGAGAGTCAGGTGGAGAATGTTGGGTAGGTTGTATTTGAGACGGACATGTAAGGGACCGCAACCCCATACAGGTCCACCTGATTCACCACACTGTAAATACTAACATACCTTTCACACAGGTACGTTAGTATTTACAGTGTGGAGAAGAGTATTGTTCCAGACTATGGAACAATACTCTTCTTCAGACTGAGGGACTGACCACCTCAAAACTTCAAGGGTGATGGACTGATTACATCGTCTTCAAGTCTCTTCTGCTTCTATCAACTTTTCTGTACTCGACTGAAGAAGCCTACTGTGTAGGCGAAACGTTTCGAAATAACGATACCTAACTGTTGCATATGTGTCTTACCTAACAACCTGTCGGTATTTTATACCATTTTATTGTTCAGATCTGTTTGTGACTTGGTAAAGCCGACCGTGTGGGCGAAACGTTGTCAGTAAAGGATCGCATTATACTACATTTGTGTTTATTTTTTCCATCGTGTCGGTAATTTATACCATTTATCTCCATTTTCCTTATTTGTCACCCCCCTTCTGTTGTATTATTTTTAGTCCTTTTCTACTTTCCTCACCCCAGTTGTGACTTGACAATGGTTCAGGAAAGACCGAAACGTCGTAATAATATTCCTACTCTTAAGTACAGGTTTGGCAATTACTCTGTATCCTAATGAATGTCAATAAAAATTAAAGACAGAGAAGGTGAATAATATCAGGGTATTGCAGTGTATTAATACTTAATTGCATATTATGATGATGTAAGGAGTTTAATATTCTGTTTCTCAGAAAGGGATCTGATACTAGGATGCGTGGGAAGGTGTTATTTATTTGAAATATTTGTGACTGGGGAATACAGTCAGTTGAACCCAAATAAAAATTGACTTTCAGTGGGCCGAGGTGCTTAGGTTGAACTCGCAACCAATAGCTTGATCGATCAGGCCAGATAGATCAGGTCCCAGACCAGGAGGCCTAGTCTGGGACCGGACCGCGGGGGCGATGACCTTCGGAAGTGACTCCACGTAAGCTCCAGGCGAAGACTAAGCTCTGCCCGGTGAGCTAACACAGAGGGACCAGTCACAAGACTCTACACAGAGCTCCCAGCTCTGTCTCCAGCAAAGGCTGGCTACCGAATCTCTCGATCTACTCTCTTTCCTCTAGATTGTAGATGAATAAAGGCCCTCTACTTCCAGTTGTGTCATGGGACTCTTCCATGTTCTTCTGAGACACTATTCTCATGAGCCGGGTAGTGGAGACACTCTCAGGACATCACAATAACAGCGCCAGTTGATATCAGACGGGGCCAAAACCTGAGAATCGACCGCCAGCGAGTGCAATCCAGTGAGTACAATTAAGAATGAAACTTGATGTGTGTGCGTGTGCTTGTGTGTCTTCACCTACAATGATACGAATCACTTGTTTACAAAATCTCTCTCGCAATGGACCAGCGCGCTCATAAAATTCTGACAAATTGTGAAGGATTTCGCTTTGGCCTGCGTGGGTCGTTAAGTCAGTAACGAGAGTTAGAGTGGCGGCGTGGCCTTTCATCAGGACTCAATCACCTCACTCACCTCACTTACCTTACTCACATCAGCACTGTTTTGCTCATGGGGAGAGCTCAAAGTCGATTTTTTTTAAATATATTTGGTCTCAAAGTCAAATATTTTTGTCAGGTCGTCTTGATTGGCGCATAAATTTGTTCAGGTTGCCAGTAGCTGCCATCTGTTTTTTTGAGTGTTATGTGAAGGACAAGAAGGTAAGGGAAGAGGAGGAAGGGGAAGAGAAGGAGTAGGAGAAAGAGGAAGAAAGGATTAAGAGAAAGTTGGTTGTTAGTGGAGGTATTGGTATTATTGGGTATGGTAGTGTGGTAGTGATTGCCTTGTTCTTGCTAGTGATAGTGATGTTGGTGGTGCTGCTGCTGCTGAAAGTAGTAGGGATGGTTGAACCAAACAAAAATATTTAGCTTCAACCTATATATAAACGTGGTAACTCGTGCTCAGATGTTTCAGCTATATTATATGTAGAAAGTGGGAGAAGAGATTTGTGTTTAGAAGTGCATACCAATAATATAATTATATTGTACTAATGTGTCAGATGTTTTCAAGACTTTGGAATATGTCTTTTGTGTATTTTAGCATTTTTAAAAAGATAGTGAAGAGTGTTCCTTGTGCTCCAGTGGTGCTCAATGCACCACTGAAGAGTCTTCCTTGTGTTCCAGTTATCCTCAAAACATAGTGAAGTCTTCCTTGTGTTTCAGTTATTTTCAGGTCTTCTTCAGGTCCACTTCGAAACTCCACAGAACGTCGAAACTCGGTGTCTTGTTGGACAAACTCGTCCAAGACTCCACAAAAGAACTGACGCTTCTCATCATCACTTGTTCCTCAGCACGAATAAAACAGATCCTCAGTAATGACGCTGGGGGGGGATAAAATAGTCGTCCCCCGCCATTCGTATTGCTCCTCACCAACACGAACTTTACCAGAGAGACGATTGTTTCAAAACTGTTTCGGCTTAACAAGAACACATAGAACACTTAACGAGAAGACTTAATGAGGAGACAACGATTCTTCCAGAGTTCTCGCTTTTTCAGAAAACTTAATGATATATATTATATATATATATATAAAATATTATATATATATATATATATATATATATATATATATATATTATATATATATATATATGTATGTCGTGCTGAATATGTAAAACTGGTCAATTAGCAAGAACTCATTTAAAATTAAGTCCGTTCTGAAATTTTCTCTTATACGTTTAAAGATATATTTTTTTTCATTAATGTTAATGTAAAAAATTTTAATTTTGCACCAAAAGAATCTTAGAAAACTTACCTAGCCTTATTATAACAAGCTCAATTTATTTTAGCCTAACCCAACTAAATATATTTTAGATTTGTTTACAGTAATTTAATACTAAACAAACACAGTGAAATATTTTTTTTTCGTTAGGTTCAGAATGAATTTGGCGAAATTATTGCATACACAAATTTTCGCTTGTCCTATATGGTAAGATGAGCGTTGCTATTTAAGCCAAGATCGAAAGTTCTGCCTATTCGGCACGACATATATATATATTATATATATATATATATATATATATATATATATATATATATCACAGTGTAATACTCACTAGAGATTGCGTAAGAAATAATTGATATATATTCGTCACGAAATCTGATTATCGTAACAATTTATGGCAATTACGAAATTCAAATATAAATTTCTTTGCTAATGACATCGCATATTAATTCATTTACATATATATGAATTATGCAGCAATATATTTATTTTGTCTTGCCTCTGTGAACTAAGTCTTCTCTTTAGTGTACAGAATTTTATTATTATTATTATTATTATTATTATTATTATTATTATGATTGGATAAAATATATTGTTTACATTTAAAAGTCTTAGAGAAGAAACTTCAGACGACGTTTCAGTCCTTTATAGACTGAAAGGTCGGTCCAGAATGTCCTGAAACGTAGTATTAAGTTTTCTATGTAAATATAATTTTCATTGTGAAGTTATCAAGTAACTTTATCAACATTTTTATTAATCCTCATATTTATTTTTTATTTGCATTATCTATTTTACATTTTCTTTTCATTATTATATAATTTCCATTTTCCATCTATCCAACGACAACATCGAATATGGCTGAGTTTTTTTTTAAGTTATATTTCCCAACCTCAGTAATCTCAAATATTTCCTCACGTTCACACATTTCGTTCATCAAATAATATATATCACTAGTAACGATTAATTTTTAAAGGGGTGGACGTGTAAGCCAGCGAAAGGGTCATCGTGATTTTTATGATAGAAAACGAGTTATCTCCATGATTAAGATCGGTATCAGGAAATGCTTGTCCTGTTTCCTGATGAATCTCTTACTTAACCTAACGTAACCTCGTTTATATTATGGCGTGCCCTGAGCACCTCTCCTTTATTCAGTATTCTTTACACAACCACATCGTTCATTCCTCTCTGTGATCAACCAAAGCCTGGTAGTTTATTGACATAGTCATCAGGGCCCTACGAGTATACTGCCAGTGACTACCAGTTACAAACTTCAACCAATCAGGATGATGGGTTAAACACCAGACAGACGGGTCAATTTCATATATAAGTCTGGAGGTCAGTTTTTCACTAGCTCTTGGTAGACTCACACGCACTGGCTTCTCTCTCTGTGTACGAGCCAGTGGCAGTGTGCGTGATTTTGCTTTCTCTGGGATGACGTTATTTGCTGCTCTTTTGCACACACTAAATATTGTGAATTTTGATGTTGGTGGTGGGAACAAACGGGTACTCAAAAATATAACATTGCTCTTTGCTTTCCATTCTTTACTTGTAATCTGCTTTAAGGCCGGGCATGTGTGTGTATGTTCACACAAGTCGTTCATATAGTCTCTCTACGTTCACTCATCTTCATATAGTCCCTAGAGTCGAACTAACCTCACAAAATTATTCTGAAATGTTTTGTCCTCAGCTGTGTCGTAATTACTGTTATTACCAGCTCTGTCTGTACTTCTGTTGTAATTACTGTTATGACCTGCTGTGTCTGTACTTCTCTTCTGCTGGGGCTTTGACGTTTGTGCTGCGTGTTAATTGCACTATATTCTGGCTGAGCCAGATGCTACACTGACTTCGTTGTGCTTTTTTATGTGGCTTCACTGTTTGCTGAGAGCGTTTGTATTTTGTGTTTGCTGGGAGAGTTTATACTGTTGTCTGGGAGTGTTTCTATTTAGTGTTGTCTACACATCACTACACTACATGTCTCTGTAATATACATCAATACATATTTCACTATACTACACATTGCTACACTTCACTACACATCACTATACATCACATTACACTGCACTACAATACACATCACTGCACTACAATACACATCACTGCACTACAATACACATCACTACACTACAATAAACATCACACTACAATACACATCACTATACTACAATACATATCACTACACTACACATCACTTTACTACAATATGCATCACTTTACTACAATATGCATCACTTTACTACAATATGCATCACTTCACTACAATACACATCACTATACTACAATACATATCACTATACTACAATACACATCACTGCACTACAATATGCATCACTTCACTACAATATGCATTACTACATTACAATAAGCATCACTATACTACAATACACATCACTGCACTACAATACACATCACTACACTACAATAAACATCACACTACAATACACATCACTACACTACAATTCACATCACTACACTACAATATGCATCACTTCACTACAATATGCATCACTACACTACAATATGCATCACTATACTACAATACACATCACTACACTACAATATGCATCACTACACTACAATTCACATCACTACACTACAATATGCATCACTACACTTCACTACAATACGCATTACTTCACTACAATATGCATTACTGCACTACAATATGCATCACCACACTACAATACACATCACTACAGTACAATATGCCTCACTTCACTACAATTCGCATCACTTCACTATAATACACATCACTACACTACAATACACATCACTACAGTACAATACACATCACTTCACTACAATATACATCACTACAGTACAATACACATCACTACAGTACAATATGCCTCACTTCACTACAATACACATCCCTGCAGTACAATACACATCACTACAGTACAATATGCCTCACTTCACTACAATACACATCCCTGCAGTACAATACACATCACTTCACTACAATATACATCACTACAGTACAATACCCATCACTTCACTACAATATGCATCACTACACTACAATTCACATCACTACACTTCACTACAATACACTTCACTACACTTCACTACAATATATTAATGCTCTCAGCAATACTTAATCTCGGCCACCAGTATGGCGTTCCTCACAAAATGCAGAGTCGTGAATATTTTGGAATAGTGCAGAGGATGATGATGAATTGAGGAGGTGGGAGGGATGGAGAAAGTGGGAGGGATGGAGAAAGTGGGAGGGATGGAGAAAGTGGGAGGGATGGAGAAAGTAAGTTTTTTTCAGGTATACACAAATAAAGTTACACAGATTATCATACATATCAACATGTATGTAGAGAACCTAGGATAACCCAGAAAAATCAGAGTGACTTATTTCCATTGGGGTCCTTTTAATACCTCATTTTTATACTATAAAGGAGATAATATCTTATTATTATACTAGAAAGGAGATATACTAGGAATAAGGTAAAATTACTTATTTATACTTACATGTGTGTTAGCTAAAAAAAAATAGAAAATCATTCCCCCTCCCTTTCTGTAGCTACATTCATCAGACACCTTTTGGCAGTCTTCTTGAAGTGGTTCATGCTATGACTGGCTTTGACATGTGCAGGCAGTCTGTTCCATCCCTTTATTGCTGTACAATGAAAGGTGTTTGAAGCCTGGTCACTGACTGTGGGTACTACAAAGTTGTGTTCTCTCCCCCTAGTACCATGATTATTACTTTGGCTCCCAGCCTTGACAAAACTGGCAGGAAGTAGGAGTGATGAAGAAAGTGAAGATACAGGAAAGATAAAAATTACCTTTTCTCCCTAATTACCATCATTCTTTACTAACACAAATCATCAACAAACCATCACCTCAACACGTCAACAATCCCTCCACCTCAACTCTGTCAAATATCTGTCACTGCTACTTTCATCTACTTGTTCTACCAATTTCACACAAGCAAAACATTTCTACACTGAAAAAAATGACTCCAAATTTAATAACAACGATGTTTTCTGACGTATTTTAAAAATTATTTCTGTTCTCTGTTTTTAACAAATTAATATTAAAAATTATAAACGACCCTCGGTGGCAGAAAGTTAATATCTATTAGATCATATTTTAGAAAAAAAAATTAAAAGTTAAGCCTTTCAGTCTTTTTTTTTTTAATTTATGGAAAGTGTCAGAAATAATGACAAAATCATTTTTTATTTTACTGTCGTTGTGACTTTTAAAATTAAAAAAAAAAATTTGCAATAAAATATTTACAAAATCATTTGGTATCAGTTTGTTGATGAGGTTTGAAGCCTATCGTCTACACGAGGTTCACCACCAGTCAAGAATATTTTAATACCTAAGATTGGTATTAATGAAAGCTCTGTATATTAAATATACCAGGAAACATACACCTCACGGTGTGTATATCTATACAACTAATGGTTCGTAGGTTAATTGGGTTTAAAGCCACAAGAGTTATTAACACTGTATGTAATTGCTAATAAACTATTAACAATAATATTACCCACAGCGGGAGAGTCAGCTCAGGTCAGATCAGGTCAGATTTGTCAGGAAACAGGACAAATATTTGCTAACCTGGGAAACACTCTCTCTCTCTCTCTCTCTCTCTCTCTCTCTCTCTCTCTTTGGTTTATGCTATTTTCCTCTCATAATTCACTCTTAAGCTTCATTACTCTCCCTCTCCTCCCTCTTCGTTATTCTCTTATTTATTGTTGAAGGAAATTCATAAGCATATTTTACTGATTAATATATGTGGATCTTTGTGTGTGTGTGTGTGTGTGTGTGTGTGTGTGTGCGCGCGTGTGTGTGTGTGTGCGCGTGTGTGTGTATGTCTGTGTGTGTGTGTGTGTGTGTGTGTCTGTGTGTGCACCCCTGTCATCTTGTCATATTTTTCTGTCTGCTTGAATCAATTCCTGTAACTCAGATAGGCGAGTCTACACACACACACACACACACACACACACACACACACACCACACACACACACACACACACACACACACACACACACACACACACACACACACACGCGCGCGCGCTCAAACAAACAAACAAACACTCATACACTGAATTTGCTTCAGTTTGTTGTCTTAGAAACTGATTAATATATTCAACTGATATTCAACTTCAGATAACAAATGTTGAGACTGGAGAGAAAAGAGAAATAGAGAGAATGAGAAAGAAAGAGAAAGAATAAATGAAATACTAAATATATTACTGGACTAACCCTAAGAATTCCAACTTCATGCCGGAAACTTTCAGTTATTTCTGGAACTCTCGCCTTCACATAAAAAAAATCAGTTGATAAATTAGACACATGTGCAACTCTTGGGTATCTTTATTGAGGAAACGTTTCGCCACACAGTGGCTTCATCAGTCCATACAAAGGAGAATCTTGAAGAACAGGAGGAGAATGAGGTAATCAGTCCCTCAACCTTGAGTCGATGTGGTCAGTCCATCAATCTTGAATAGAATACGGCATACGCGCTGAGAAGGAGCTTATAAACCGTATGGCAGGAGAGGTGCAGCAGTCATAGGTGGTGTCACATTTGTTCAATGTGGAAGTAGGTCGTGCCCAAGAATTAGGCAAGTGAAGAATTCCCAAGTATTAAGATCTCTTCGCTTGCCTAATTCTTGGGCACGACCTACTTCCACATTGAACAAATGTGACACCACCTATGACTGCTGCACCTCCTCTGCCATACGGTTTATAAGCTCCTTCTCCGTACGTATGCCGTATTCTATTCAAGATTGATGGACTGACCACATCGACTCAAGGTTGAGGGACTGATTACCTCATTCTCCTCCTGTTCTTCAAGATTCTCCTTTGTATGGACTGATGAAGCCACTGTGTGGCGAAACGTTTCCTCAATAAAGATACCCAAGAGTTGCACATGTGTCTAATTTATCAACATGTCGGTTCTCTGAACCATTCATCTACAAACAAAATTCAGTGTTTTTATTCATTATCTGGAAGTTAATTACCTGTCCTTACTACTGTTGTATAACATGCTACAGTACTGTATAACATGATACAGTACAGGATAACATGCTACAGTACTGTGTAACATGCTACAGTACTGTATAACATGATACAGTACTGTGTAACATCCTACAGTACAGTATAACATGATACAGTACTGTGTAACATGCTACAGTACAGTATAACATGATACAGTACTGTGTAACATGCTACAGTACAGTATAACATGATACAATATGTTGTAACATGCTACAGTACAGTATAACATGATACAGTACTGTGTAAATGCTCCCGTACAGTATAACATGTACAGTACTGTGAAAACATGCTACAGTACAGTATAACATGCTACAGTAGAGTATAACATGATACAGTACTGTGTAACATGCTACAGTACAGTATAACATGATACAGTACTGTGTAACATGCTACAGTACAGTATAACATGCTACAGTACTGTGTAACATGCTACAGTACAGTATAACATGATACAGTACTGTGTAACATGCTACAGTACAGTATAACATGCTACAGTACTGTATAACATGCTACAGTATTGTATAACATGCTACAGTATTGTATAACATGCTACAGTATTGTATAACATGCTACAGTATTGTATAACATGCTCCAGTATTGTATAACATGCTACAGTATTGTATAATACGTAGAAGTCTTGTATAAAATGCAACAGTGCTGTGTAACGCACTTTGGTCTCTGTTAATGTACTCAGCTCAGCATTATCGAATAAGCAGTTTTAATTAAGTCAACCTGCCCTGACAACTTCTCATTTGTGTCTTCTTAGTGAACGAGAAGGAAAGGGGTTGTCTAGTGTTTGTTGGAGGTGGGGGCGGTGAGAAAGTTGAGGGAGAAGAAAGTTGAAGGGAGGAGAAAGTTGAAGCGGAGGGTTGAAAGACAATGTTGCTATACTATTGCTACTGCTGCTGTAGTGCTCTACTGTTGCTACTGCTACTACTGCTACCAGTAACATGGGCCATTAGAATTGCTGCAGTACTTATACTCTTTCACTCCGCTTTGTTACCATTGTGTCCCTGTACTGGCGTGACAAAACTCGTGGAGAGGGAAATGTTGTCTCAGTATAATATTCTTTTAGTTGTACATGTGTTCTTGTAACTAACGAAGTAATAGGTGTTGGGTTAGGATCAGGGATAGTGGGAAGCATTCAGATGGCTAAGGGAGGACTAAGATGGCTAAGAAACCTAGGCTTAATAAATTTGGGAAAGGACCAGGAAGCTTGGAAAAGACTCAGCAACGTCCCACTAGTGTACTCTACTTGGTGCAGATCACCATACCTGACTCTTGTGCTGGTCTCACTTGCCCTGACTATTGTGCTTGTGAGTCTCACAATACCTGACTCTTGTCAGGTCTCCTCAAACCTCTCCTTGAATCGACTCGGGTAGTACCATCGACTGTCTCAACCTCTTCTGAAATAATCAGTGAACTGATCATTTCCTAGTCTTCCGCAGTACCACAGAAGAAACACCCCTCCCTCCCTCCTCCTGGAGTGATTTATGGATATAATAAACCGTGTAACAAGCTGGTTGTGTTTTACCGAGTGCCCAGCGACATTGAGTAAACCACCAGCGGGAGATGTATCTGGAGTTCGATATTGCTGGCGGTTGGATCACGCTCGAAGTCGAAGATAAAAAGGAGATGAGCGAAGCAGATCGAGCGTCGCTGAGCGTCTGGGAGAATTGGAGTTGGATCACATTCGGCGTCGACAAAAACATGATTGAGCTCAACCGAGCATCTAAGAAAGAATACTTGTTGATTGATTGATATTGTTGACTGATGATTAACTGATGCTATTGACTGACTAACTGAAAGATTGGAGAAAAATAAACACTTTAAAGTGTGCAATAGAGACTCCAGAAACACTGGAGACAAAGAGAGAAACACGCACACATAAAGAAACACACATAACAGAGAGAAACACACATAACAAAGAGAGAAACTAAACAAAGCAAACATACACACCCAAGGCAGAAAGAAACAAAAAAAAAAAGTAAAATAAGAGACCAAAACAGTATATGTGAGAGAGAAAACATACAGGAACCAAGTAACCGAAAAAAAAATTACATTCACAAATTGACAATAACTACAAGAAACTAGACTTGCAGAGTAAAATTCTCGAAAGTACAATAAAGCACATTGGAGGAGGACGCTTGGGGACACAACTATCCGATAAATTCCATTGGAGAGTCATTATTCAGGATTATGCGATTAATCATTTCGACGCACCTTCGTATAATGACAAAAATGTTGAGTCCACATGTTTCTAGCCTAAGTAATGTTTATCAGAAAACAGGACAAGTGTTTCCTGACCCGCAGCCGGAGATTTTGGTCATCTGACCGAGGCCTTCCACTGGCTTACCGGTCCACCTTTTTAAAAATCACGGTTATATATATTTCTCATTATTATGTACCACATGCCTTTGTATAAACCTCTTTTTTTTTTTATTCGCCGGTACTATCCCGGCCCGGGTCTTTTCCAATAGTGGTGACCCGGCCTTGGCTCCCTGTCTGGGAAGTATCTCGAGACCTAAGTCTTCCATGGGAGGAGTTACATATACAACCTCTTTAGTATTATTATTCAAGATTAGCCGGTATTCTCCCGGCCCGGGCCTTTTCCAAGTGGTGACCCGGCCTTGGCTCCCTCTTTAGGGAGTGTCTGAGACCTAAGTCTCCCATGGGAGGAGGCACAAGGACCTCCTCATCTTTGGGACCAACTGTCCCCAGGCCTAGCCACAAGCTAGGCCTCCCTGGTCTGCCATCCCCGCCCCAAGGGGGCAAATGGGAATGACAGTCTTATGAGCTAAAGGCTCGGGCTCAGGCACCTACCCTGCCCTAGAAGGGTTAGGCATGGTATCGATGTACAACCTCTGAAAATTTATATACTTGGTATATGATCTTATTGTTGAAAATAAGGAATGTATATTTGTATGCAAATATTCCTTTGTCAGTCATACTGGACGAAATCACTTGTGTTCGTTTATTAGTTTAAATTATCTTTATAATTAACATTTTTTATATATTTATAATTATTTCTTCCTTTCCATTTCTCCCACACTTCTGTGAAGACGAACGTTCAAACGTCATTATGCGCTCGCCTTAGGTTCAAACCCAACCCGTTCTGTGGTTTGTTCAAACGTCCTTTCGGTAACTCTTCTTGCTCAGCTAGTAGCTATAACCTCTTGTCTTCTTGATGAGGATAACCCTTCTTTTCTCCGGATATTCTGTGACCCACTCAAGGAACTTTATCGTTTTCTGCTACCATACTTTACAGTGCATGTGTCTCAGTCTCTTGTGGGATGCCAATATCGGTGGCCTCACTGGGGCTCCAGGGGTTAGATCGTTCACTTGGTGTTTGCCAAACTCCAGTTCGCTAATAAATTCATAATAATAACCATGAGTTTTAATGAGGTGGACGGGTAAGCCAGTGGAAGGCCTCAGTCAGATGACCAAAAGCTCCAGTTGCAGGTCACCATATGACTAGGACCCGCGTTAGTAAACACTTTTCCTGTTTACATGATTCACGAAATCGTAATGACACGATTGCAAATAAACGATACCACGGAGGCGGATAGAACCCGCGATCAGAGAGTCACAAAACTCCAGACCGTCGCATTAGCCACTGGGCCAGCTAGCCACAATAAGATTCATCCAACTAGGTATATTTCTACACCGTAGGAAGGTTGGCATAGGCACCACTGTGACCACTGCTACGGTCTGGAGTTTTGAGAGACTGATCGCGGTTTCTATCCCCGCCCGTGGTATGGTTTGTTTAGTTTTCCTGTTTCCTGACAAACCTTACCTAAAATCCAGTACGCTTCCCTGTCGAGATATGCTAACTGCGACTCGCATGTTAATTATTTTTTTTCCCGCAGTCTCACACCAAAAATGGCTGGAACAGTGGGCCGGTGGCCAGATGTTCTCGATTATAACATTCAGAATAGTGAATCCTGCAGATATACAAAGGCGAACCAAACGCTTCGGTTATTAATCGAAATCCTTTGCGACTGCATCAGTACAAACACATTCAATTAACGGAGCTAAATAAGTTTAAGCGTTAATGGTTTATGTACGAGAAAGCAGTTGAAAAGTTGACCTGGTTCCGCACGCTGGACAGGGAGAGTAGTTACTGAACCTTGTTTGAGAGGGGGGCTCTATCCTGCCCTGCATACAGGTCTGACGTTAAGCTAGACGGGTAGCTGTCGGCAGGGTTTGATTGAGATGGTCACTTGTCGCTTTCGGTAGCAGGTCACTTAGGCAAGGAAAGTAAATGATCTGCGGGACTAGGCTCTGTTTATGCAATTATGTTGAATTTGTAAAACACACAGACATACTCGGAGCCAGGAGCTATGAATCGACCCCTGCAACTACAATTAGGTGAGCGCGCACACACAGCCAGTGAAAAGGCGGGGCCAGGAGCTGTGACTCCACCCCTGCAACCACAACTAGGTGAGTACACACACACAGACTTATATATATTATACAAAAGAACCATTGTGAGAAAATAGTTAACATCCAGGCGCTTTCGTGATTTCTCACATTACCAAGGATATGATGAAAATGTGAGAAATCACGAAAGCGCTTCGATGTTCCCTATTTTTTCAGTACTTGTTTTGCACATTGTGTGTTGAAAATCTGATAATTTAGCATAAACACCATTTAGTCTCGTAGATCATTCACTTCCTTTGCTTAAGTTGGCGTATATGACCCCTCGCATTATGTGGTTCTTAAAGGGGTAGACGGGAAAGCCAGTGGAAAGCCTCGGTCAGATTACCAAAAGCTCCAGCTGCGGGTCATCATATGTCCAAGACCCGAGTCAGGAAACATTTGTCCTGTTTCCTGACAAACCTTACCTAACTAACCTAACCTAACCTCTCTGGCATCATATTAAGTCTACCGAATGTATATGAGAGAGAGATAACGAAGAAAACCCGTGCTAAGATTTACGATAGAGTCTTGCTCGAAATGGACCTCCAATATCTTAATCACACTTGGACAATATTCAAGTTAAGAATCGCTATTCCCTGGTTTCTCATCGTCGTCCCCCAGCCGCCACTAGCCTGAGCCCAGTCCAACACTCCACTTACTGCCCAATCATTGACGTCATTCCCATTCTCTTCCCTCCCCCCACAACCCCCCTTCACTACCTAACTTTCATAAGTTCCGATTCTATTTTCGTGGATTGTGGGGAACCGAACCACTGACAAGAAATTTTGACTCCTGCACTCAGTTCAGTCATTGGTCACCAATGATAATCCGTCTGGAAGCTTCTGCTGAGAAGTTCAGCTGAAAGTATTCGTCTTTCTGTGAGCATCTCCCTCCAAAAACATTCTGTGAGAATCTCCCATAGTGGAGAATATGACCTTGGTAATGCTTGAGAATGTGTTGGGGAAGGGCAAAGCTTTCCTCCCGGCAGAGGGAACTCCTGATGTAGGGAATTTCCTATTGGCTGGCCTTAATCCCAAGTATTCGCTGAGTTCCTCTGAACATTCACAGTGGAATACCCCTTGAGTTAAATTGTCCTTATCCTCAGAAAACACACACAAACACCACATAACAGGCTAAGTATCTATCGACAAGAGGATTTTACAACTGGTAACTAACTAAAACACGAACACATAAACACATAAACACACATGCAACCACAAATAGGTGAGTACACTCAATACAACATACACACACACACACACCAAAACACACACAACACACACATACACACATACACACACACACACACACACACACACACAGGCAACACCTCCACCATCTCATACCATTGTCACTAAGGGTCACGAGGAGCCATGAGCCGATAAGAGGCTTTACGAGGAGTGAGAGCCAATGTGGCACCCAGAGTGATACTGGTGCCATCCTTACCATTGGATTATTGATTCCGCATATTATTCCCAAGTTTATTTCCACAGATATAGAAGATTAGGACTGAGAAAAGGAAGAGAAAGGGAGAGAGATGGAGAGAGAGAGAGAAGCGTTTAGGTCGCATGTTGTGTCTTGACAATGCCCCTGGAGAGGCCGAAACGTCCTAATTGTATTCTTTGGAGCGAATTGTTCCAGTCACGGCATTGTGACTTACTTCTTTATTGGTGCTTGATCTAAGAAACTGTATCGATCATTATTTTCCTCGGATCAAGGATGAGTACATCCCCCCATATCGCAGATGTGTCACCCTTTCCAGTATAACGCTCGTACCTGTGTGTGCGCTGGTGGGGAATATTATTTTATTATATATATATATATATTTTATATAAATTTTCGCACTCACCGCACACATACAGAGTACTCGTGGTTCGATCCCCGGTACGGGTGGAAACAGTGGGAGTGTTTCCTTTGAGACACCTGCCTTCCCTGTTAGCTTAGTGTTAAAACGGTCCCCGGGTGTTTTGTCGGGAATGGTGTGGGTCTTATCCTGGGGACAAAATTGACCTAATTTTGCCCGAAATTCTCTGCATAATATGGGGCTTTCTATGTAGTATGTCATTGATGTCAGCTAGGACTGTATACATTGCACATGTGTTTGTAGAAATGAAGATTTATTATTATTATTTTATTATTATTATTTCATCATCATCATCTCTGCAAGGTTTTGGTTTGTAAAGGAAACGGGGGTCATAATGCCTAGGCTCCAGCAATTCACAAATCGCTCACAGCATAAAGTCTACAGGAATGGTAGGTTCGCCAAGACGGGTCCTGGCCCCGGGGCTTCTCCCTGCGGTGACCCCCCAACAGATTAAGAGAGGCGTTACCGAAATATTTTTCTCCGAAGTGTAGGTTCGTTGTGTTTTTGTGAGTCTGTGACGGATTTGTGTGGGTGTGGAATTGTGCATTAATGTTTAGTGTTGTGAGGATTTGCGTGTGAAGAATTTGCGTTCTGACAATTTCTTGTTAGATTATTATTTCAAATCCCAAAATTATATTTCAGTATGCATATTAAATACTCTCTGTAAGGTATCGACTTTATGTGTTTCCCGAGGCCTTTGGTTTTTTTTTTCGAATTTTTTTACAGCAAATGAAAAATATTTTACGGGTTTTATTAGCATAAAATCATAAGGAAAAAAATGGAAAAGACGGCATGAAAAAAAGATTTACATTTTACAGAAGGTGTTCACTGTGTCCACCATGATTATTGATAGGTGAATGCAGACGGATATTGAGTCTTCCTTGCTCAAAAATATAGGTACCCGCCGCCCTGAAAGGAAAACACGTAAATTACGTTCCTTCCCCCTATTTGTTCCCACTTACGGTGTCTCGGGGGTTCTTGAGAAAAAGTAAAGGTACCAATGACACCAACGGAGGGGCTGTTTTGAGCGTATTGTAATAACAAAGATGTGCAAGAAAGGTATTAAAATACCGACAATATGAAGTTTAGACACATGTGCAACATCTGGATATCTTTATTGTAGTAGACGTTTTTGCCATCCAGTGGCTTTATCAATACAGATTCTAGGACATAATAGGAAGACAGTAAACTATATACAAAAAATGAGGTAATCAGTCCCTCGGCCCTTGGAGTTAGTGTTTACAGCATCGTGGTGGAGGAGAATCTGGAGCAAAGACAAGAAGACTGGCGGTTTATATAGGCGTCAGTGGATAGGGACGGGCAGCAGGGCGAGGGCAAAGTCACTGGTAGGCGGGATTCCCAGTGGAAGTAGGTCCTTCCAAAAAGATGGGTTAGTTGCAGCAGCCGTGAAGGTCTGTAGATGTCCCCTGAACCAAGATTCCATGATGTTGCAGTGTCTGACAAGTTGTGCAAGAAAGGTATTAAAAAACATACAATATGAAAGTTAAGACACATGTGCAACATCTGGATATTTTATTGTAGTAGACGTTTCGCCTCCAGTGGCTTTATCAATACAGATTTTAGGACATAATAGGAAGACAGTAGAAAATATATACAAAAGATGAGGTAATCAGTCCCTCGGCCTTGGAGTTAGTGTTCACAGCATCGTGGTGGAGGAGAATCTGGAGCAAAGAAGAAGCTGGCGGTTTATATAGGCGTCAGTGGATAGGGGACGGGCAGCAGACGAGGGCAAAGTCACTGCTGCAAAACTAACCCATCTCTTTGGGAAAAGGGCCTACTTCCACTGGGGAATCCCCCCTACAGTGACTTTGCCCTCGTCTGCTGCCCGTCCCTATCCACTGAGCTTATATAAAACCCCCAGTCTTCTTGTCTTTGCTCCAGATTCTCCTCCACCACGATTTCTGTGAACACTAACTCAAGGCCGAGGGACTGATTACCTCATCTTTTGTATATAGTTTACTGTCTTCCTATTTTGTCCTAGAATCTGTATGATAAAAAAACCCTGGATGGCGAAAGTCTACTACAATAAAAATATCCAGATGTTGACATGTTTTCTCAATAAAAAGATGGAGACCCGCCTTCATCACACTTCTGCTTGAAGCCCAGGTCGGGGGAGTAGTAACCAAGTTGACCTGCAGCTAGCAGTTCAAATGGTACGATGATCACAGGACAAATATATGTTGTACAGAGGGTTAGTGTATATTATAGGTATCGGCACCCGCCACGGCTATCCTTAGCATTCTAAGGGTAACGTGGGTGGTTTACACATACGCACTACGCTTTCTCTGAGAATTCTCTCTCTGCTTTATTTACTCTCTTGCAACCCTTGCATAGCTCCTAATGATACATGAGAAGTGTGAAAGTACTTGAGCTAAAGATGATTGCTGATGTTATGAATGAAAAGAAGTGGATGTCCTGGCCCCAAGCGAAACAAAGCTTGAAGGAGGTAGGGGAGTTTCGATTTAGGGGAAATAAATGGGATTAAATTGGAGTTTGAGAGAGTTAGAGCAAAGGAAGGAGTAGCAGTAATGTTGAAGGATCAGTTATGGAATGGAGGAAAAGGGGAATATGAATGTGTAAAATTCAAGAATTATGTGGATTAAAGTAAAGGTTTTTTATGCGAAAAGTGGGTCATAATAAGCGTGTATGCACGGAGAAGAGAGGAATGTAGAAGAGAGAGGAGATTTTGGGAGATGTTAAGTGAATGTATAGGAGCCTTTGAACCAAGTGAGGAGAGTAATTGTGGTAGGGGACCTGAATGCTAAAGTAGGAGAAACTTTTAGAGAGGGTGTGGTAGGTAAGTTTGGGGCTTGGTGCCAGGTGTAAATGATAATGGGAGCCCTTTGATTGACTTTGTATAGATAGGGGTTTAGTTATAGGGAATACATATTTTAAGAAAAAGAGGATAAATAAGATACAAGATATGATGTAGGGCGAAATGACGTAGTTTTGTTTGGGTTATGTATTGGTAGATAAAAGATGTGAGTAGACTTCAGGATGTACATGTTTATAGAGGGGCCCCAGATATATCAGATCACTTTCTAGTTGTAGCTAACTGAGGGGTAAAAGGTAGATGGGATACAAGGAGAATAGGGAAACATCAGGGAAGAGAGAGGTGAAGGTTTATAAAATAAAAGAGGAGGCAGTTTAGGGTAAAATATAAACAGCTATTGGAGGATAGATGGGCTAATGAGAGCATAGGCAATGGGGTCGAAGAGGTATGGGGTAGGTTTAAAATGTAGTGTTTTGTGTTCAGCAGAAGTTTGTGGTTACAGGAAAGTGGGTGCGGGAAGGTAAGAGGAGCGATTGGTGGAATGATGGATGTAAAGAGGTGTTTAAAGGAGAAAAGTTAGATAGGAGAAGTTTTGCAAGTAGAAGTGATGCAAGGAGGGAAGAATATATGGAGAAAAAGAGGAGGGTTTAAAAGGTGTGAAGCAAAGTAAAAAAGGCAAATGAAGGGGTGGGGGGATGTTAAACAAATTTGTTTTAAAAAAAGAAAAGTTTTGGAGTGAG
>NC_069469.1:20533195-20665695 GCF_026875155.1 Cherax quadricarinatus
CACTATCCTTAATCACACTTGGACAATATTCAAGTCTAGAATCGCTATTCCCTGGTTTCTCTCGTCGTCCCCCCACCCCCACTAAGCCTGAGCCCAGTCAACCACTCCTCTTACTCCTGCCCCATCATTACCTCATTCCCATTCTCTTCCCTCCCCCCACTACCCCCCTTCACTACCTAACTTTCATAAGTTCCGATGCTATATTCGTGGAGTGTCGGAACCGAACCACTGACAAGAAATTTGACTCCTGCACACAGTTCGGTCATTGGTCAACCAATGATAATCCGTCTGGAAGCTTCTGCTGAGAAGTTCAGCTGAAAGTATTCGTCTTTCTGTGAGCATCTCCCTCCAAAAACATTCTGTGAGAATCTCCCATAGTGGAGAATATGACATTGGTAAGCTAGAGAAGTGTTGGGGAAAGTCTAAGCTTTCCTCCCCGGCATAGGGAACTCTGATGTAGGGAAATGTCCATTAGCTGGCCTTAATCCCAAGTATTCGCTGTAGTTCCTCTGAACATTCACCACAGTGGAATACCCCTTATTAAATTGTCCTATCCTAGAAAACACACACAAACACCACATAACAGGCTAAATATCTATCGACAACGAGGATTTTCAACTGGTAACTAACTAAAACACGAACACATAAACACACAATAAACACACATGCAACCACAAATAGGTGAGTACACACAAACACAACATACACAACACACAACACACAACACACACACAACACAACACACAGGCAACACCTCACCATCTCATACCATTGTCACTAAGGGTCACGAGGAGCCATGAGCCGATAAGAGGCTTTACGAGGAGTGAGAGCCAATGTGGCACCCAGAGTGATACTGGTGCCATCCTTACCATTGGATTATTGATTCCGCATATTATTCCCAAGTTTATTTCCACAGATATAGAAGATTAGGACTGAGAAAAGGAAGAGAAAGGGAGAGAGAGAGAGAAGCGTTTAGGTCGCATGTTGTCTTGACAATGCCCCTGGAGAGGCCGAAACGTCCTAATTGGGTATTTCTTTGGAGCGAATGTTCCACGTCCGGCATTGTGACTTACTTACTTTATTGGTGCTTGATCTAAAGCAACTGTTTCGATCATTATTTTCCTCGGATCAAGGATGAGTACATCCCCCCATATCGCAGATGTGTCACCCTTTCCAGTATAACGCTCGTACCTGTGTGTGGCGCTGATGCGATATATATATATATATATATATATATTATAATATATATATACATATTATATATCAATATATATATATATATATATATATATATATATATATTATATATATATAATAATAATTTAATATATAATATATATATTTACTATTATATCGCACTCCCGCAACACATACAGAGTACTCGTGGTTCGATCCCCGGTACGGGGTGAACAGTGGGAGTTGTTTCCCTTTGAGACACCGCCTTCCCTGTTTAGCTTAGCGTTATATCGTCCTGGGTGTTTAGTCCGACTGGTGTGGTTCTTATCCTGGGGACAAAATTGACCTAATTTTGCCCGAAATTCTCTGCATAATATGGGGCTTTCTATGTAGTATGTCATTGATGTCAGCTAGGACTGTATACATTGCACATGTGTTTGTAGAAATGAAGATTTATTATTATTATTATTATTATTATTATTATCATCATCATCATCTGCAAGGTTTTGGTTTGTAAAGGAATCGGAGTCATAATGCCTAGGCTCCAGCAATTCACAACTCGCTCACAGCATAAAGTCTACAGGAACTGGTAGGTTCGCCAAGACGGGTCCTGGCCCGGGTCTTCTCCGTGCGGTGACCCACCAACAGATTAAGAGGAGGCGTTACCGAAATATTTTTCTCCGAAGTGTAGGTTCGTTGTGATTTGTGTGAGTCTGTGACGGATTTGTGTGGGTGTGGGAATTGTGCATTAATGTTTAGTGTGTGAAGGATTTGCGTGTGAAGAATTTGCGTTCTGACAATTTCTTGTTAGATTATTATTTCAAATCCCAAAATTATATTTCAGTATGCATATTAAATACTCTCTGCTAAGGTATCGACTTTATCGTGTTTCCAGAGGCCTTGGTTTTTTTTTCGAATTTTTTTACAGCAAATGAAAAATATCTTTACGGGTTTTATTAGCATAAAATCATAAGGAAAAAATGGAAAAGACGGCGATAACAAAGATTTACATTCACAGAAGGTGTTCACTGTGTCCACCATGATTATTGATAGGTGAATGCAGACGAGATATTGAGTCTTCCTTGCTCAAAGATATAGGTACCCGCCGCGTGAAAGGAAACACGTAAATTACGCTTCCTCTCCCCCTATTGTTCCCACTTACGGTGTCTCGGGGGTTCTTGAGAAGAGTAAAGGTACCAATGACACCAACGGAGGGGCTGTTTTGAGCGTATTGTAATAACAAAGATGTGCAAGAAAGGTATAAAATACCGACAATATGAAAGTTAAGACACATGTGCAACATCTGGATATCTTTATTGTAGTAGACGTTTCGCCATCCAGTGGCTTTATCAATACAGATTCTAGGACATAATAGGAAGACAGTAGAACTATATACAAAAGATGAGGTAATCAGTCCCTCGGCCTTGGAGTTAGTGTTCACAGCATCGTGGTGGAGGAGAATCTGGAGCAAAGACAAGAAGACTGGCGGTTTATATAGGCGTCAGTGGATAGGGACGGGCAGCAGACGAGGGCAAAGTCACTGGTAGGCGGGATTCCCAGTGGAATAGGTCCTTCCCAAAGAGATGGGTTAGTTGCAGCAGCCGTGAAGGTCTTGTAGATGTCCTCTGAACCAAGATTCCATGATGTTGCAGTGTCTGACAAGTTGTGCAAGAAAGGTATAAAATACATACAATATGAAAGTTAAGACACATGTGCAACATCTGGATATCTTTATTGTAGTAGACGTTTCGCCATCCAGTGGCTTTATCAATACAGATTCTAGGACATAATAGGAAGACAGTAGAACTATATACAAAAGATGAGGTAATCAGTCCCTCGGCCTTGGAGTTAGTGTTCACAGCATCGTGGTGGAGGAGAATCTGGAGCAAAGACAAGAAGACTGGCGGTTTATATAGGCGTCAGTGGATAGGGACGGGCAGCAGACGAGGGCAAAGTCACTGCTGCAACTAACCCATCTCTTTGGGAAGGACCTACTTCCACTGGGGAATCCCGCCTACCAGTGACTTTGCCCTCGTCTGCTGCCCGTCCCTATCCACTGACGCTTATATAAACCGCCAGTCTTCTTGTCTTTGCTCCAGATTCTCCTCCACCACGATGCTGTGAACACTAACTCCAAGGCCGAGGGACTGATTACCTCATCTTTTGTATATAGTTCTACTGTCTTCCTATTATGTCCTAGAATCTGTATTGATAAAGCCACTGGATGGCGAAACGTCTACTACAATAAAGATATCCAGATGTTGCACATGTGTCTCAATAACAAAGATGGAGACCAGCCTTCATCACACTTCTGCCTGAAGCCTAGGTCGGGGAAGTAACCAAGTTGACCTGCAGCCTAGCGGTTCAAATGGTACGATGATCACAGGACAAATATATGTTGTACAGAGGGTTAGTGTATATATATAGGTATCGGCACCAGCCACGGCTATCCTTAGCATTCTAAGGGTAACCGTGGGTGGTGACACATACGCACTACGCTACTCTGAGAATTCTCTCTCTGCTTTATTTACTCTCTTGCAACATTGCATAGCTCCTAATGATACACTGAGAAGTGTGAAAGTACTTGAGCTAAAGATGATTGCTGATGTTATGAATGAAAAGAAGTTGGATGTCCTGGCCCTAAGCGAAACAAAGCTGAAGGAGGTAGGGGAGTTTCGATGAGGGGAAATAAATGGGATTAAATCTGGAGTATCTGAGAGAGTTAGAGCAAAGGAAGGAGTAGCAGTAATGTTGAAGGATCAGTTATGGAAGGAGAAAAGAGAATATGAATGTGTAAATTCAAGAATTATGTGGATTAAAGTAAAGGTTGGATGCGAAAAGTGGGTCATAATAAGCGTGTATGCACCTGGAGAAGAGAGGAATGTAGAAGAGAGAGAGAGATTTTGGGAGATGTTAAGTGAATGTATAGGAGCCTTTGAACCAAGTGAGAGAGTAATTGTGGTAGGGGACCTGAATGCTAAAATAGGAGAAACTTTTAGAGAGGGGTGTGGTAGGTAAGTTTGGGGTGCCAGGTGTAAATGATAATGGGAGCCCTTTGATTGAACTTTGTATAGATAGGGGTTTAGTTATAGGTAATACATATTTTAAGAAAAAGAGGATAAATAAGTATACAAGATATGATGTAGGGCGAAATGACAGTAGTTTGTTGGATTATGTATTGGTAGATAAAAGACTGTTGAGTAGACTTCAGGATGTACATGTTTATAGAGGGGCCACAGATATATCAGATCACTTTCTAGTTGTAGCTACACTGAGAGTAAAAGGTAGATGGGATACAAGGAGAATAGAAGCATCAGGGAAGAGAGAGGTGAAGGTTTATAAACTAAAAGAGGAGGCAGTTGGGTAAGATATAAACAGCTATTGGAGGATAGATGGGCTAATGAGAGCATAGGCAATGGGGTCGAAGAGGTATGGGGTAGGTTTAAAAATGTAGTGTTAGTGTTCAGCAGAAGTTTGTGGTTACAGGAAAGTGGGTGCGGGAGGTAAGAGGAGCGATTGGTGGAATGATGATGTAAAGAGAGTAGTAATGGAGAAAAAGTTAGCATATGAGAAGTTTTTGCAAAGTAGAAGTGATGCAAGGAGGGAAGAATATATGGAGAAAAAGAGAGAGGTTAAGAGAGTGGTGAAGCAATGTAAAAAGAGAGCAAATGAGAGAGTGGGTGAGATGTTATCAACAAATTTTGTTGAAAATAAGAAAAAGTTTTGGAGTGAGATTAACAAGTTAAAGAAGCCTAGAGAACAAATGGATTTGTCAGTTAAAAATAGGAGAGGAGAGTTATTAAATGGAGAGTTAGAGGTATTGGGAAGATGGAGGGAATATTTTGAGGAATTGTTAAATGTTGACGAAGATAGGGAAGCTGTGATTTCGTGTATAGGCCAAGGAGGAATAACATCTTGTAGGAGTGAGGAAGAACCAGTTGTGAGTGTGGGGGAAGTTCGTGAGGCAGTAGGTAAAATGAAAGGGGGTAAGGCAGCCGGGATTGATGGGATAAAGATAGAAATGTTAAAAGCAGGTGGTTGGTGCAATTATTTAATAAATGTATGGATGAGGGTAAGGTACCTAGGGATTGGCAGAGAGCATGCATAGTTCCTTTGTATAAAGGCAAAGGGGACAAAAGAGTGTGCAAAAATTATAGGGGGATAAGTCTGTTGAGTATACCTGGTAAAGTGTATGGTAGAGTTATTATTGAAAGAATTAAGAGTAAGACGGAGAATAGGATAGCAGATGAGCAAGGAGGCTTTAGGAAAGGTAGGGGGTGTGTGGACCAGGTGTTTACAGTGAAACATATAAGTGAACAGTATTTAGATAAGGCTAAAGAGGTCTTTGTGGCATTTATGGATTTGGAAAAGGCGTATGACAGGGTGGATAGGGGGCAATGTGGCAGATGTTGCAGGTGTATGGTGTAGGAGGTAGGTTACTGAAAGCAGTGAAGAGTTTTTTACGAGGATAGTGAAGCTCAAGTTAGAGTATGTAGGAAAGAGGGAAATTATTTCCCAGTAAAAGTAGGCCTTAGAAAGGATGTGTGATGTCACCGTGGTTGTTTAATATATTTATAGATGGGGTTGTAAGAGAAGTAAATGCGAGGGTCTTGGCAAGAGGCGTGGAGTTAAAAGATAAAGAATCACACACAAAGTGGGAGTTGTCACAGTTGCTCTTTGCTGATGACACTGTGCTCTTGGGAGATTCTGAAGAGAAGTTGCAGAGATTGGTGGATGAATTTGGTAGGGTGTGCAAAAGAAGAAAATTAAAAGTGAATACAGGAAAGAGTAAGGTTATGGGATAACAAAAAGATTAGGCGATGAAAGATTGGATATCAGATTGGAGGGAGAGAGTATGGAGGAGGTGAATGTATTCAGATATTTGGGAGTGGACGTGTCAGCGGATGGGTCTATGAAAGATGAGGTGAATCATAGAATTGATGAGGGGAAAAGGGTGAGTGGTGCACTTAGGAGTCTGTGGAGACAAAGAACTTTGTCCTTGGAGGCAAAGAGGGGAATGTATGAGAGTATAGTTTTACCAACGCTCTTATATGGGTGTGAAGCATGGGTGATGAATGTTGCAGCGAGGAGAAGGCTGAGGCAGTGGAGATGTCATGTTTGAGGGCAATGTGTGATGTGAATATAATGCAGAGAATTCGTAGTTTGGAAGTTAGGAGGAGGTGCGGGATTACCAAAACTGTTGTCCAGAGGGCTGAGGAAGGGTTGTTGAGGTGGTTCGGACATGTAGAGAGAATGGAGCGAAACAGAGTGACTTCAAGAGTGTATCAGTCTGTAAATGGAAGGAAGGCGGGGTAGGGGTCGGCCTAGGAAAGGTTGGAGGGAGGGGTAAAGGAGGTTTTGTGTGCGAAGGGCTTGGACTTCCAGCAGGCAGGCATGAGCGTGTTTGATAGGAGTGAATGGAGACAAATGGTTTTTAATACTTGACGTGCTGTTGGAGTGTGAGCAAAGTAACATTTATGAAGGGGTTCAGGAAACCGGCAGGCCGGACTTGAGTCCTGGAGATGGGAAGTACAATGCCTGCACTCTGAAGGAGGGGTGTTAATGCTGCAGTTTAAAAACTGTAGTGTAAAGCACCCTTCTGGCAAGACAATGATGGAGTGAATGATGGTGAAAGTTTTTCTTTTTTTGGGCCACCCTGCCTTGGTGGGAATCGGCCAGTGTGATAATAAAATATATATATATATATATATATATATATATATATATATATATATATATATATATATATATATATATATACTGTATTAGCAATGGGACACCCTGTAAATCATGATGGTTCCGGACTTAAGGGATACCCTTTAGATCAACCCTCACAACTTGCAATATCCCAGACTCTGAGTAATTCCATATAGGTTTAGCTCTTCCCCATTATTATTATAACAATAGCAACAATAATAAAATTAATAATCATAATAATCTTGACATTCGCCTCAATTTCTCAGTGTGTGGAGGTAGTGTATTATAGCAGATTATGGCAGCTTAGCAGAGACTTAGTGAGCAACTTGTTCTCTGCACAAAATATATCTTGTAAGACCTCAGCTTCATACTGAGAACCTAGTAAGCTTATTTTAACGACTAAAAGTCACAATACTGTGGTTTTAACACAATACTGTAGTTGCAACATACGGTTGCAGCCACACACACACACACCACACACACACACACACACACACACACACACAGAAGAGGGGGGGCCAGGAGCTGTGACTCGACCCCTGCAGCCACAAATAGGTGAGTACAAATAGGTGAGTACACACACACACACACACACACACACACACACACACACACCACACACACACACACACACACACATATATTATTATTTTCTAGAATAACTGAATTTTTTTTCTTGTTAACTGCAGTGTTTTTTTTTTTTTTTTGTATTCACCCGGACAGCTGAGTCTTTATACTTGTACATTTCCATCGCTTTAAAAGGCGTTATTAAGTGCAACTGTCGGAAAATTACATTATATCGGGTTGTCGCTGCTTGTGAAGCACATTGGCAAACGTATCTGGTGAGAAGAAGCAATTTCGGCTTGGGTAATTGAAATTAGATCTGCCTCGCTGAAATTCCAGGATAGCATTACACACTGTCATTCGCCGTAAACATTCACTTTCTTTTAGAAGGAAAGCCAATAAAAATCGGTTTTTGTAAAGGTTCAATTGAAACGAAAGGTAAAATAGTGCCTGAGTCCAGAATACACTTCAGAATATGTTATGAGTGAAGTATAGTACGTAATAGTAGTAGTAGAAGTATTAATAGTAGCAGTTGTAGTAGTAGTAGTAGTATGTAGCTAGTAGTAGTAGTAGTAGTAGTAGTAGTAGTATCACTGGTTGATTGATTAATGATGCTTAAAGTCTATTGACTACACGAGGATCATTACGGCTACATGTAACCTGTTCATCAACAGTCAAGAATACTTTAATCAATGAAGTAAGGGGAGATAAAAGTCAACTACCAGCACATGTACATCGAGAGACGCCTGAATAGGGCTGATGTGTGTTGTCTGGAACCCTAGTGAGACATTACTCGTGAATAACATACGAGTTTTAGATGATTTTCTGCTGTAGGTTTCTATACACAAATACCATAAGTGAATTGTGGATACAATAGTAGTACAGAGTGAACAATGGAGTCTGTATAAGTTGCATCGTGTACTTGTAGAAATAAGGATTAATATTTTTATTATTATAAGTACGAACTGCAACTTTAATAAGAGGTACGATAAGGCGCTTGGAGCCGGGAGAGGGTGGACATAGTAGCGACCAGCGAAAAGGCGGGACCAGGAGCTGTGAATCGACCCCTGCAACTTCACATAAGCGAGTACCCGTGATTACGGTTCCACACACGTACTAACACATGCAAATATATATGAACACACAAACACATATAAATTCATTCAAACACATACATGTATAAACACACACATATAAATACATACAAACAAGAGTCCACTGAGGTACAAAGCCAGAAGCATCCTTCATTTTATGATTTTGTTTCGTTTTTGTCACTGGTGTTACGGCGCCATGTTGCAAGTGTTGCCAACCTGGCGTTCCCCGGCCACTATTTCCATAATTTTCTGAGGGTCTCACGAATAAGGTGTGAGGGAAGTGGAAAGGAAGGCTGGAGGAAAAGGAGGGGGGGATTGTGGGGACTGGAAGAGAAAGAAAGTACGAACATATGATGAGATACATGAGGAAAGAAGAGACGAAAGAAGGAAGGGATGAGGAGAATCAGAAATATAAGTTAAAACAGAGCCAAAGGATGAACAGATAATTCTGTGAGAGTAGACGATAACAACAGGGAAGAGGGAAGTGAAAAAAAAAAGGAATTAGAACAAAGACGAAGGAGAAAAGGACAGTATATAATATACATCAAGACCTCTTACGGTCTTGTATCTCTAGTCTTGAACTCTCGCTCGTTAAAAATAGATTAAAACGCTTATGAAGTATATTTAAAGCGTGTAAAAACAGGCGTGAAACTCTGAAGCAAGAGGTGCAACACAAATGTAGGTAAAGACTTTTGTTAGTGTAATAGATCATTAGTACAGACTACCCACTCAAGTTGTAAGTGCTAAAACAATAGTCTTGTATGGACCCTTTGGACAAGAACTTTACAAATACTGTATCGGATTCAGCTAGATACATGTTGCGCTAGCTGTGACCAATGAAATGCTGACTTTAGTACACACACAAACACCCAAGACGATCAGCTAACCAAGTATCAAATAATAGTAGATGTTGTAGCAGTAATAGTAATAGTGGCAGTAGGAGTAGTAAGGTTATTAGCAATAGAGTTACAGTAAAAAAAAAAAGTAAAAAAGTTAATTATCCTTCCACATTTCCACTTTTTTATTGAACGATGTGGAAACTGCTCACCCACTTTTTTTTCAAACCAGCAGTGGATTGGAGGGTGGGGAGAGAGCCTTCTGCTACTCTATCTTAATTTCATCTATCTAGAAAGAAGTAGAGGTGAATATATTTGTAGATTTACACGGTAATTACACTTCTCTCAGCAGATAGCCTTGATATAAACAGTAAGGACTTCCGTTGTCTGCCTCTCGTGTAATACCAAATATAGTCATGCATCTCTTAACGACGAGGATACATTCTGAGAAATACATCGTTAGGCGATTTCGTCGTTGTGCGAACGTCAGTGTCCTTACACGAACCTAGATGGTATACCTACTACACACCTACGCTATATGGCTTGTTTGCCTTTTTCATTATAGATTTGCTTGTTAGCAGATAATGCACCATTAAAACAAGAGAAAATGATACCATCGAGAGACGAGGTTAACACGAGATGTATGAGGCTGCTGCCGCCGTAACATGTCATGTTGTTTTACTGAACATTTTATTTTTTATAAGTAGAAAGAGTACACTCAAGAATAACGAAAAAAAAATACAGTATAGTAAATACATAAACCGATAACATAGTTGTTTATTATCATTATCAAGTTTTATGTACTTAAATATTTGTATACGACTAGCAGCGCATGGGACCACCGTCGTATATGCGGTCCGTCGTTGGACAGAAACGTCATTAAGCGGCACATGACCATACCACGGGCGGGTTGAACCCGCGGTCAGAGAGTCTCAAAACGCCAGACCGTCGCGTTAGCCACTGGACCAGCTAGCCACTGGACCAGCTAACCACTGGACCAGCTAGCCACTGGACCAGCTAGCCACTGGACCAGCTAGCCACTGGACCAGCTAGCCACACGCGACGGTCTGGAGTTTTGAGACTCTCTGACCGCGGGTTCAATCCCGCCCGTGGTATGGTTTGTTTGCAATCGTGTCATTACGATTTCGTGAGTCATGTTAACGGCACATGACTGTATTACAGTTTACTCCCAAATACTCCCACGTACTCAAATGTACACGGGCGCATTTCCACCCACTATACTCTCTCATGTATAACTGTGTACTCCAAGTAAGGTAACTGAGGTCAAAATAAAATTCAAACGAGAAATTCTGGAAGAAAACTAACGGTTTTTTGTCTAATGTGTGCAATTTTGTAAATAAGATAATTTGTGTTCGTCTACATGTACACAATGTGTCATGTACATGTGAAAAAAACGGCAGCTTACGTGTTCTTTATTTGTTTCACTTAAACTAACCCTAAAAAAGAATATATATATTTTTTTTATTCGCCGGTATTAATAGGCCGTTTTCACAATTCTGGATGTCCATGCATTGATGCGTTACGGTACTATATGAATACTATTATGTATATTTTGTCGTCCTTTTTATACCTATTCTCTATTCCTCTCTCTCTCTTTATTTTTTCTCTCTCGCTATCTTTATTTCCATCTTCTACTACTCTGACAATTCTATAAAACTTTTCCTGGAATCTTATATGATCTGGACTCAGAACTGTTGAAATAACTTTCACGCCTTTTATGGTTAAAGTTAAACCATTATCACTCCAGAACTCTCATATCAATTACTACAAATCTGAAAATAAAGTATTTTAGGAGCCTCAGTTACTGCTAGTATTTCATTAGTTACCGCTGTATACCTCTGGGATTCTTTACTACCGCGTACACTTTCTAAGTTCTAGTGAGAATTTCTTTAGTTACCCCCTAGTACCCCTTCTAGTGAGAGTTTTAGTTACCTCTGGGTCCAGGGACTGGACCCCAATATTTGTGCTAAGCAAGTTACAGTGGTAACAAACTATTTAATGACGTCAGAACAACTGTGGGGAGTTTTCGGTCATGAAGTCAGTCAAAAAAACAAAACATGATAGTGTAGCTATGTGTGGTGCTTTTAAAGAGTTATTTATAATAGTCAAAAATCAAGGTGGTATTCTACAATGGTTACTAGTATTCCACTGTAGATAAAATATTTCGACGTTACTTGAACATCTGAATTAGTTTTGAATCCATGAATTTTATCGCATTCCAGCACATACAGACTCGGGGTGTGAAAATAATTTCTCTGGTAAAGTTTACATTTGGTTAGGTTTTTCTCAGCTGGGCAGTGTGTATATATTTTGATGAGTATATCTCGAGGTCTGTACACGAAGAGCAACAGGGCATGTACACATGGAGGGATATTATATATATATATATATATATATATATATATATATATATATATATATATCTGTTTATATACACAATAGTATATACTTTAGTCCCAATACGCCCATAAAGAATAAAAAAAAGCACAATACCGTGACTGGAACAATACACACTTACGACGTTTCGGTCCGACTTGGACCATTAACGCCCATATTTGGGATTAAAATGTATTCCCGAATGATGGCGAACAAGTTACATGCACCCTCGTAGCTCAGCTGAAGCAACGTAATGTGATGACATCGAAGATCCTGCAAATTTTCTTGGATATTCCATATACATGTGGCTTCTCATGCATGGTATCCATCACCTTCTGTCTCAAATTAATGAAATTCGTTTAAAGTTTTTTTCCTATTATTGTCCTGAAACTACCAGCTGGCGACCCAAAGTTGTGATGTACTACGTCCTTTAAGACATACCATTAGCCAGTTCATCAGTTACATACACGCATATGAAGGACGGACTTAAATCCGTCCACCAAACTAGAACGAACGGTCAGCTTGGTACCAAAGCCGATTTTTACCACGGTTTTAAATTGTTTTATCAGGGTCTTATCAGGGTAAGACTTTGTCCAGGTATTCCATCAAGGAGTGAAGTGACGATAAGTCTAGAGAAGCCTAATACGAAGCTCCTTTAGCGTGGCTCCTGACGGTGATCAGGGACAATGGTAATAAGCCAGGCTGGTGGAGAAGAGACAGGCTGCAGAAGAAACTTTTATTTGCACACTGTTTCTACGTAGTTTTATCAAGTCATGATACCAAACTAAGTCATGGCTTAATGAAGATCTACACTTTCCTAAACGTTGTCGCAGTAGACTTGTGCTGTATGTACCCTGTCTTGGTTTCACTGTTATCGGTAGTACTCCATTACCATCTGAAGTCATACCCCATTAGACTTTTAAAGTCAGTACCTGAATAGCGGGGCTGTGGTTCTAACGTCGGTTTGCGTGCGGCCAACAACAACAGCCTGGTTGATCAGGCACTGATTCACAGCGAGGCCTAGTCACGGACTAGGCCTCGGGGACGTTGACCCCAGAAACCCTCTCCAAGTATACCTCCACTGAGGTGGAGAGGAGAAAGAGGAGAGAGGGAGGAAAAGACGGGGAAATAGACAGGGGAGAATAAGAGACAGGGAGAGGAAGAGGACAGAGGGAGGGAGGGTGAGGATCACTATAGGAAAAAGATTTGGCATACTCATTAATAATGCATCACCGATAGAGGGGCCCAGATGGCGACACCCACCCAGCTGAGGGCAGCTGGCCGATACACGTCAACATAGATAAGCTCATACACACAAACATGTATATTATACATATATATATATATATATATAATATATATATATATATATATATATATAATATATATATATATATATATATATATATATATATATAATCAGCCTATCCATTTCTTTCTTGAACAATTTCTGTAAATATTTTACTAAATAGATTTAGTGTACTTGTTACTAGTTAGAAAGCTTTTGCTCTCCTAGTATTTTATCTGCTTTTCTTTAATGATGTTTTCCAATGTGTTTACAACACTTGTCATCGAAATTGTTTGCAATTTTGGCAGCCTGGGTAGGGATGCTGGCAGCGATAATATTCTCTCTCACAATAATTCCCTACTTAATTATTACGTGGGTGTTGTTGTCTTACTGGAGGAACGTCACGATGGCAGTGACAGGCTCGCTCAAGTGATTACGATAATTGCGAAGTGGTAAGCCTGTTGTTGACGTGAAACATATCAGCATAAAATGACAGACATGCTGTGCGTACAGTGAACTTGGAAATTAATCTTAATGAGTTTTTATTTATACAGCGGTGAATACATAAGTTAAGGTGCCTGTCCAGCGCTTTCTTGTTAATTAAAGACAGCCAGGGGTCTATTGGTAGTCCCCACTATGTATACTGGGAGGCGGTTGAACAGTCTTGGGCCCCTGGCACTTACTGTGTTGTCTCTGAGCATAATCGTGGCGCCCTTGCTTTTTCATTTGGGGGGGCAGGTGTTGGATCTCTTGCCGAGTCTTTTGCTTTCGTAGGGAGTGATTTTCGTGTGCAAATGTGGGACTAGTCCCTCTAGTATTTCCCAGGTATATATTGTCATGTATTTTTTTCACATGCATTCCAGGGAATACAAATCAAGGGACTTAACTGTTCCCAGAAATTAAGGTGCTTTGTCGTACTTATACGACCCCTTTGAAGGCAAGCGATATTGCTGACCTGGAGAATGTACAGAGAACTTTCACGGCACACACAAGTACAATAAAGCACCTAAATTAATGAGAATGGTTGAAATCCCTTGACCCGTATTTCTTGGAAGGCAGGCGAGAATGAGACATGATAATATACACTTGGAAAATCCTAGAGGAATTAGTGTTAAATCTGCATGAGAAAATAACTCCCTACGAAAGCAAAAGACTCGGCAGGTCAGCAAAGATCTGGGAGTGACCATGTCAGAGGATCTCACCTTCAGTGACCATAACATTGTATCAATCGCATGTTAAAAAAATGACAGGATGGATAATGAGAATCTTCAAAACTAGGGATGCCAAGCCCATGATGACACCCTTCAGGTCGCTTGTTCTATCTAGGCTGTAATATTGCTGCACACTAACAGCACCTTTCAAGGTCGGTAAAACTGCTGACCTAGAAAATGTACAGAGAACCTTCACAGCACACATAACTGTGATAAAACACCTCACTGGGAACGCTTGAAGTTCCTCAACCTGTACTCCCTAGAACGCAGGCGGAAGAGATACTTGATTATATACCCTTGGAAAATCCTGGAGGGATTAGTACCAAACTTGTACACGAAAATCACTCCCTATGAAAGCAAAAGACTCGATAGATAATGCAACATCCCCCCAATGAAAAGCAGGGGCGCCACTACCATGATAAGAGACAACACAGTGTCAGGGACCCAAGACTGTTCAACTGCCTCCCAGCATACATAAAGGGGATTACCAATAGACCCTTGGCTGTCTTCGAGAAGGCTCTGGACGGGCACCTGAATTCAACGCCTGACCAGCCAGGCTGTGGTTCATCCATCGGTTTGCGTGCGGCCAGCAGTAACAGCCTGGTTGATAAGGCTCTGATCCACCGCGAGGATTGGTCACAGACCTGGCAGCGGTGGCGTTGAACCCCGCCGAAACCCTCTCCAGGTATATTCCAGGTATATAAAGAAGGGTGGCAACGGACTGCTGATATAAATAATCTTGCCAAATAAAGTAAAGAAAACTCCTCTGTCTCCTTTCCCATCATCCCTAACCTTTGATTCTATTTTCCCTCTTACATCCTCTCTACTTCACAAACACTTTCTATTATCTTTTGTGTATAAATGATTTAGAAAAGTGACAAGTTGTTAAATGAAACACCTGTGCAATGTTTAGGTATCTTTATTCTGGAAACGTTTCGCCAGCAAGTGGCTTCTTCAGGCCAATACCTTTTCCCCTCAATCGTCCCGACGCTGATTAACCCTTACTGGAATACTTGATTAAACTCATCGCAGTTCAGTACTATGTATGAGCCCCATCCTGAGTCATGAAATATTAGAGAAACAGCTTCTGTTTCCTGTGTTACTAATTGCATAGGTTGGGATAGCAGCTCACTGCTAATGTATTGAATTTTGAAAATACTAATAAAAAAAATATCCTGCAATCGTTCTTTCCAACACCCTCATTTCACACCTTTCCACCACACCATCACATCAACGTCTGTACCTCACCTCGTCACAAGACAACTTCATCAGACTAGTGGCAGTTCAGCCTCTCGAGGTGAATGAGCTCTGCTCCAGACTCTGATCAGTTCTGTATCAAGAGAGATTTACCTAGCTTTACCCTTGAAGTCCAGGTTATTAGGGGTAACTCTGTTGAAATCCTGTGTTCCTGCGTGTCTCGAGACTTCACACAAGATCCATGGAACCGCAGGGGGTGAAAGGTAATCGGTTTATTATTGATAATCACTCAGCACTTTGGAATTCCCATCTTTCCCAGAAACTGGTTATAATCATGACTGAGTACTGGTGTATCTTACAGCTAGGCTTTAAATAATAAGATATTTCAAGGGCCCTAATAGAAATAAGTCACTGTGACGTTTTTAGGTTATAGGTAATTTACACATGTTACTGGATATAATAATTATACTTATGTGTGCCTGTACCTAAATAAATTTATTTATGGGAATGGTTCTCGTGGCTCAATTAGTAACGGTCTCAACTCCCTCTGTATAGATCGTAATTCGATCACCAGACTACTAAAAACGTTAGGTATTGTTTCCTTACATCTGCTAACCTGTTCACCTAGCAGTAAGTAGGTACCTGGGTGTCAGCCAGTTGGTATGGGCCGCATTCTGGGAGAGGGGATCTTATGACCCCCATGGAAATAATCTGGGTTACAAACCTGTAAAGCTCATAATCCCAACAAAATCTTGGGTTTGCAACGTCGGCAGCAACAGAGGAAGATTATCAACTAGTTAAGGAGGAAGGCACGGTTCATAGTGAAGAGGAAGACAGACCACTAGCTGAGGGAGAAACAGTCCATTAGCTAATGAAGAAGAAACAAGAGACTAACTGAGAAAGACACAAGCCACAAAGGAAGATGCCAGTTCACTGGATAAGATGAAATGTGTGGAAAATACTGTATATATTTTCCAGAAATACAGTAGTTATATGTAAATAGATGGCCATACTGTATTTAAAAGAATTATATTATGGAAAATGGGAAACTGGACCTGCGCCTACGCAGAAAGGGACTCGCCATCTTGGTTTTGAATTGGATACAACGTTAATTTAATGGGAAGAATTTTTCGTGCTCTAGAGGTTAAATTGATTGACACCTCAATAGGTAGCGAAATTGCTTTGGTATGTGCATTCCTGCATAATTGAGATATCAGAACGACTGGTACAAGACACTCAGGAACCTCAGATAAGCTCTCTAATTTGTGTGTAATTCTGGCCACATTATTTTTCCATAGATTTTAAGAGTGCAGGGTTTTTCTGAGTATATACACATTAATCTCCAGTCAAATTGGTGAGATGATATTAAGATATATTTTCCTTCTGTTATGTAATTGTGAATATATTATAACCATTTTTATTTTTAATATACAGTCCACAAATTTAATCTATTATTTACCAGCATTCCTGGTGTATGTATATTTCATTAATTAATATGTCCGAGCAACTTGTGGTTATGACAGTGGTAGGTATCGAATGGGACATTTCTTTGCCACCTATGTGTCCCAAATTCCTACTTGTCTAACTGATAAATAAAGATATCGATTGTTCCATATATAATTATGTAAATATTTAACATCCTAGTAAATGCAATTTTCCACATTTAATTTTTGCCCGTTGTTCGCTTCATTAACCGAGGTAATTAGTGAAGTCAATAATTAGTTTTAATTACGATAACATGTGAAATAACAGAAGGAATTGATGTTTAAATTCACAATTTAATTAATGTGTAGTGATTATAATAATTACCAAATATTAAGTTTATTAAGTACAAGTCTGGCTAAAGTTTAATATTAATTTGTATATTATTATTTGATAAGACATTCTGAGCCAAGATTTATACAGTTTATTTGTAATTGATAAGCCCAGTGTTGCTAATTAGCATTACTGTGTATAATATTAATTTTACTTAATGTGTAGGTGGATTTATAATTATTACAATATTAATTTGATAAGACATTCTGGACCAAGATTTATATCAAGGATTTAATTGATAAGGCAAAGTGTTGCTACTTAGTATTAATGTGTATAATATTAATTTGTGCATGCCAAATTCTGTCAAGGATTAATATTAATTTGTATAATTTGAATAAGCCCAAGAGCTGGCTAAAGTTGTATTAATTTACATTAACATTTATATATAAATTTCTTACATGTGTAATTGCTAAGCCAATGTGTAGCTAACAATATTAATGAGGTAATTAAAATTTTATATACAAATTTTCACATGTAATGCTAAGCTCAAGTAGCTTAGAATTTTATTTAAAGTAAGTTGTACTATTAACCTTTTATAAAGTTCATCAAAAATTAAGTACATAATCAGTGGTAATAAGTTTGAAATTTAATACATTGCTTCATGGCTTGTGAAAATGAGGAGAAATTAAAATAGAAGATAAACATATGGAATATAGAGTAAAGAAAGCATTCACTACAGGCTAAAAAAAGTTTCGATTTAAACCAAGGCAATAATAATGCTTGGAATAATGAATCAAGAAAAATGTTGAATCTGATGATTTAAAATTGTATTTAGATCTTTAGGGAATAGATAAGAATTCATACAAATTAATATTACAACAATATGAAGGAGTATTTATTAGTAAACTGTGTAGATGAGACTGAAATAGATCTCAAGATTAATCATATTATGAATTAGAGGAAAATATTCTGTAAAAGTCAGGCCTATGAATAAATTAAAATGTGTAAACCAGGCCAGTTGGTCAGTCTGCTTCCACCATATATATGTCTTTGCCAAAACTCCCAGAATTGTGTTTGCCTGTGTTTAATCCTGAGATAATTGGGAGGAATTTTGGTCAATTTTTAAAGCATCTGAACATGAACAGGATGACTATCCTGTGTAACTAAAATATTTTACCTCAAAGGACAGGTAATGAGGAGATGTCTCACATACTCATACAACCTTTCCCAATGAAAAAGACTCTTACAAGAAAGCAGTTGACTTGTTTTATTTTTTGAAGGTCCTTATGGTAATGATAGGAACAAAGCTAAGTTGAGATCTAGTGAATATCATTGTTAAATTTAAAATCCCAGATCACACTATCTTACAAAGGTTTACAGCAAGTTTAGAGTTAAACTGGAGAGCACTCTCAAAACTAATAAGTAATAAATAATAATCTGAGGAATCAGAACTGGTTATTGAGTGCCATAGTAACAAGAATAAATTCAGCTGTAAAACACTGTGAATGGCTTCTCGAACAATGTATCAACAAAGATTAATTTTGGTCTGGAGGAAATAATACTATTTCTAGCAAGAATTAATTGTGCAGTATTGCATGCCAGCCAACTAACTTCATTTTAAAGATGCAACACATAATAATTCTGAGGTATCTGTCAAGTTTCACAAAGGGAAAAATTATCCCAATGGTAATTAATCAAAATTCATTCCTAAAAATGTTTCATAGGTTGCAATACAAGTAGCAAGAATCAGAAAATAATGATTCCACCCCAATGTAAGAAGAAAAAGTACGCCTTCTAAGAGTAGCCATTAATATAAGAAACCTGTCAGAGAAAAGAGAGATTAGACTTCTCAGCAAGTGTACTCATATTTTCTAAGAATTGCAATGCATACAATTCATGGAATGAAACAGATGAACAGATTGAGGACTTGACAGATTATCAGGTTGTTTGGGTAATCATGAACAATGTAAAGGATTGTTATTGCCCAATAAACTTCTGTAACAATGTCACAAAGAAGACACCATAAGTCATGTGTAAAGTCTATATGGTTAAGATAAATAATGATAATGTACAATCCTGACACACCAGTAGCCTAATTAAAAATTGCTGCTAATGTTAAAATGATGGTTTTTTGCTGAGTAAGCCTTACCTGTGTTACAGGTAAAAATTTGATGAGAAAAGGCATAGAATTCTAAAATTGTAAATACATTATTGGATACCAGGGATCCCAGCGTACTTTCATAAAACGATAATGTCTTGATGGGATGAAAGTACAGATGGGAGATCCCACAACATTTAAAATTATCTGGTTTTCTCTCAGATAAAAAAGCCAATTGTAGACACTGTAATTATGTAACTGGTCAGGTTGGGCAATGAAGAAAAAATGTGGTTTTAATGCAGTAATTGTAGATAGACTTCCAGAGAAAATATCTACAGTAGGGCTAAGTAAAGCTACAGAAATACTCTCACATTTATGTAAATTAAGCACCTTCTGGTGTACGTGATGATTCTGTAGGCCCAATAAATATTTTTGATAGGTAGTGACTATTATACCTCCTTTGTAAAGGGTATGGTAAAGAAATGTGGTGTCACCCTTTGAGACTGCAGAGGCCATTAATGTATGTAGGATTCCTCGTAAATAATATTCATGACTAGAGGAACCTAACAAATACATAACGTGTGTCATAACCTCATAAAATCGTATCCCAGTATAATTCTTCCAAGAGGATGGTGTTGAGCCATTGCATAAATTGTGGAAATTAGACACTGAAATAAATGTAAATGAAGAAAGTCCAACGATTCTTTTAACCTCAGGAGCAAATACCTGAAAGAGTAAATTTGAATCTGGAACACTACTGTTAAGACTTCCGTGGGCGACGGAACCATCCCAGAATTGCCCACTAATTACAGAAATGGCATATTGACAATAAAGGCTCAGCGTCCGCGAACTGAGTAAGACACCATAATTTGTTAACTTCCTATAATGAGATAATTGTTAGAAGAGTAATTAACAAATTTATAGAATGAGGTACCTCCTGAGCAAGAGCCAAAATTTATGTCACTATTTGCCACAGTCAGGAGTGAAGAAGGATTTCTAAGACCACTCCTTTGAGGATTGTGTTTATATTGTAGTGCCAGGAGTAACAAAAATGTACCTAGTTTAAATGACTGTTGATGCGACAAGGTCCGTTCCGTTGACGGAAAAATTAGGAGATATCTTAATAAATTTCAGGATGAAAAAATTATGCCTTAACGCTGACAAAGTAAAGCTTTCCTAAGATTGGGTTTACAAGATGCAGACCGGGATAGTACCCCTTCTTAACGGCCTGAGAATCCTATTGACCCACTTAGGCCCCTCTAAAACCTTTCGCTTTAGGAGCGTATTATTTGGTGCTACATCCAGTCCGTTCCTACTTCAAGCGAACGATACATTCACACCTTAAACGTACGGGAAAGTTCCCATCGAGTGAAATATTAGCAAGACAATTTATGTGGACAATTACCTGGGTGTACGACAACTGAAGAGAACAGTAATGACTTAAGAGTGCTAATAAAAATAATCAAAGTGCAAATATGCCTCTGAGAAGAATGGAATAGTGATTCGTTCCAAATTGAAGGACAAAATAAGTAAGATTACAACCTGGAGAAGAAGTGCCAAAATAGTAGTAATGTATTGGGGTTAACTTGGGATAGCTGAGAGAGATTTGTTTAAGTTTTAAAACCTGAATAATTACAGTAGCACAATAAAGTAACTAAAGAGTTTGCTTGCTGAAGTACCAAATGTTTTGATCCACTAGGGTTAGTTTGTCCACCCCTTACTATATGAGGGAAATTATTAATTCAGGAAGCATGGAAACTTAAATGAGTGCTGGGAGAAATTTCACCTGAGGAATTCATTAACAGTGGGATGAATTAATTGGTGATTAAGAAAAAATTCCAATTGTTTGGATTTCCCACGCCAGGTGGCCAATCCAAATGGTAAAAATGTACTCACATGTTTTGTTGATGCTTCAAAATTGGCATCTGGATCATTTGCTTATCTATTCAATGTATTAGTGTTATTTCTTCTTTGTTATGTCTAAGGCTAAAATGACTCCAATTTAAATTATGTAACCAAACCTCAGTTGGCTTAACAGCCTTTATGTATGTGTCAAAATAGCTAATTATATAGAAATAAGTGCTGAGATAAATATTAGCGACACTAAGTATGGTTTGATAACTGAGGTATCCTTACAATGATTCGTAAGGAAACAGTAAAATTGTTGTACGTACAAAACATGAGTCGCTGAAATTAAATCAGATGCAAGAAAGTATAATAGTTTTGGGTCAGCATCTGTTAACAATTTAAACCATATACACTTTGAGGAAGAATCCAGCTGAGTCTTGTCTCGAGTTTAACCTATGCAAAATTTGTAAATGCTGAATCATGGTTTAAAGGACAAGCTGGTTGGTAAATAACAGCAATTGCCTGTTACAAAAAGGCGTATAATTGCTCCTGTTGAAATTAACTGTGACCACCCGAACCATGTTTACCTATCTTACCATTGATTATACTAATAGGGTATTCTTCTTTACACCCAAACTAATCAATGTAACTAAGTTGTTTTTAAATTTTCTAACAAGATGAATATTTACATAGAAGTTTTCACAACCTCTTGGAATATTGGATAAAGAGTGTACAGAGAAATCTCTATGAAATGATAATAAATTGATGATGGAAAAGAAAATTGTGAAAGGTTCTATAATAGAGAAATTGGGGCTGTATTTAAGAAAAATGTAAATTAGGTGGCAGAGGTAGTTACAAAATGCTGAATTGGTGATTATTCTAAACCACCTATCTTACTGCCCAAACTCATCATGCTAAAACACAATTTGATTGTTCTACATGCCCCATAAAAATGTAATGCATGTGGGGTACAAGATACCTATAAAATTGTGATTAGAGGAAACTTTCTGGAGTACCACAAGGACGGCAAAGTAGTAAAAGGGTGATTAAATCTTTGGTAATATGTTGCCGTGTGGATGCCAGATCCTATATTTATCCCAGGTCCTCTAACCATTGCCCAAGGAGCGTATACAATTATTGAAAACACATTTGATGTAACAGGGTAGACTATAGTGTCCAATAAATTATAACAGGTACTTCAAACTGGTGTTCCACTGTAAAGTGATGTTTGTTTTTTGTTCCACCTGACTGCAACTAGGGCAGTTTCATTTAGAATTTGCACAGGACTTGTCTACAGAACAGTTTCTACAAGCTGTTATCGAAAATCTTTTCAAGGCTCGGAGATCCGTCCGAGGTTGATGATTTCGATGCCACAAATATTTGTAGCATGCTCAACACTTGATATGAATTAATAATATAACGATGTTCAATCCTCTGTTTAACCCAGCAAGGGGTACCTGGAGGAAATGAATTACTCCTAGAGCCCCTTGGCAGGGGGGGGGGGCGTACAAAGACTGATAAGGCACAGTGAAGAGGTGTACTTCGCAAAGTACTACAACCGAAGAGAAATTAATTGGAAGAATCCGTGCAGTGTTTAGTGGAGGCAGAAAATCATATAAATAATAGGCCTCACTCGTTACCTGATGATACACCTGATGCAGATGTATAACACCTTCTCACCTAATAAGAGGAAGAAATTGGAAAGCTGCCCCTGTCTATAGAGATATCCGGAAGAAAGTGATGAAGGATTACATGATTCAGCAGTGTTGTGTAATAAATTTTAATAATGTTAAATAAAGTAATTGATCATTGGTCTAATGTTGGCGTACGGAATAATCATCTTACAACTACGTTGAACACTTTTAAGGTGCGACCGAATCATGACATTCGACAGACCATCAACCAGTGACATTGTGTTAATTGACCACTAAACGAACATCAAACATTGTGGCCTCTGGGCAAAGTATTGACATTGTACCCAGATGCACAAGGGTGTTTTCGGAATTCAAAGTGTTGTGACGTGCCTGAAAGTTCATGCATCAATTAATAAATTGATTCCCTTGGAATTAGGTGTTCAAACAAACGTAAAATGAAAATCTGAGTAAAAGTGGACACGAGTGATATGAAGAGATAAACGCTGACCAATGATGCCGTAAAGTGAAATCGTAGTAAGACCTACTAGGAGCACACCACTCAAGCAGAACTGGCTGGAACCACTCCTAACTGAAGGAGTAATTAGAATCGTTTACAACGAACTCCGCCCGGCTTCAGTGTGGAAAATAATGTATATATGATTCCAGAAATACATAGTATATGTAAATAGATGGCCATACTGTATTTAAAAGAATTATATTTAATTGGAAAATGGAAACGACCTGCGCCTGCACAGACAGGGACTCGCCATCTTGGTTTGAATTGGATACAAACATTACTCTTAATACGAAAAAATTTTTCTTGCTCCAGAGGTAAAAATTGGATGACACCTTCTCAAATCGTAGGCAAGATTGTTGGTTGTGCAATCCTTTCCTGCCATAACTTGAGATATCGAGACACTGGACAACACAGCTCCAGGAACCGCAGATAACTCTCTAGATTTGCGGTGTATTCCGGCTAGCATTATTTTCATAGGATTTATTAAGAGTGATGTTTTTCTTAGTAGATACACATTAAATCTCCGTCAAATTATGAAGGTGTACTATTAATATATATTTTCCTTCTGTTGCGTAATTGTGATAAATAAATAACCATTTATTATAATTAATATACAGTCCACAAAATTATATTACCAGCATCTTCTCTTGTGTAATGGTATATTTCAATTAATTAATAGGTCCAGAGCAACTTGTAGGAATGACAGTGGTAGGTATCGAGGGGACATTGTTTTGGCGACCTAGTGTCCCAAGATTCCTACTTGTCCCTAATTGATATATAATAGTTATCATAAATCATTTACTAATATGTAGTATAATTATACATCCAATAAAATGCAATTTTCCACAAATGAACATTTAATACAGATATTTTAATAATGTTTAATTTGCACCCATACCCATACCCTGTGGCGGTAGTCAAAAGGATTACAGAGGGTACATAATTGGTCCAGGGACTGGACTCCCAAAGTTTTGATAGCAGAGCCAAGTTACAAAGGTAATGACTAGATCGGCAGCAATCGTGACCAAGTACAAAAGTAATGATCTCCAGGTAGTCCTGTCACACTCAATTGACTTTAATTACAAAGGTAATGAACTAGATCTGGTTACAAATTAATGAAAATACAATGGTAAGAGCACTAGGTAGAGTCTGGTTACAATCATAACAAGTTTCAAAGTAATGACCAATTTTCAGAGTATGATCAATAACAAAGATTGTAAGGTATATTATTATATATATAAAATATTATATATATCATATATATATATATAAAAATATATATATATATATATATATAAAAAAATTATATATATGCACTAAGGCTTCCGCGGCTCAGGTTCTGGGGGACTGTCTTGAATGCAAAAAAGAGATTTCGTTGGATTTTAACCCCGGGAGTGCTAACCCGGGAAAGGCAGTGCCCATCGTGGACGTTTATTTTGTTTGGGGTCTTCAGCCCTTGCCCCCAAGATGCACCACCCCCAGTCACACACCCAGGTCCCTATTTGCTGCTAGTGAACGGGACAAGTGTAAGGGAAATGTTTTACCCTCCCGGAATTGAACCCGCCCTCCTTGTAAAGCGAGAGCTTTGCTAGCCAGGCCACGGGTTCCCCAATTTAGTGAAAGCTAAAAATTTATTTTGCTTTGAAAATTTATCACAAGTGTTGCTGGAATGGCAATGTATCCTAGAAAAAAAAAAATTTCGGCTTTTTTTTTCCTATTTTCAATCAAGAGTTTTTAAATTTTGGGGTTTTTTGTGTTTGAAGACTGATGGTGAACCCACTAATGTAAAAGGGGTTTAAAAAGGGGTGTTGGGGTTTTTAACCCGGGAGAGGGGTTTGCTAAACCCCGGATTACACAAAAGCCATTGCCCATCGAGGAAGTCTGTCTATTTCCATTGGGGTCCGCTTTTTCTTTTTTTCAAAGGGTGCTACCCCACACCAGCCAGCAAACCAATACCTTTTTTACTCTAGTGAACAAGATAACTTTTCCACCATGCCGGTGGCCTGGTGCAAAGCTCCCCTTCACAACGGAGGGGGCCCCGGGGTTTGATTTCCCCCGGGGAAGCATTTCGACACTTTCCTTACACCAATTTTTCCTGTTACCTAGCACAAATAGGTACCTGGGTGTTAGCGACTGGTGTTGGTCGCATCCTGGGGGACAAATTAAAGGGCCCCAAGGAAAATTAGACAGTCCCGAGACGCATGCTTTCTTGGGTTTATTTTCCCGGGGGGGGGGTAACCCCCCCGGGGTTAACCGGCCCCTTATCAACCATCACCAGTGTTTTGGGGCCCCAAACCAAATAGGCCCAAAGGGTGTTGGGAATGATTTATTTTTTGGGGGTTAAGATATTTTTTGGAATTTATTTCGGGGGGCAGTTGAAACCCTCCCCCCCCCTGAAAACTTTTTGTATGGTCCCTTAACGTGCTATGACCCCCCTGCTTTTCTTTGGGGGGGGGAAATGGGCATCTTTCTGCCAATCTTTTGCTTTCGTAGTGAGTAATTTTCGTGTGAAAAGTTGGGTTACTGGGCCCTCTAGGTTTTTCCAGGTGTATATAATCATGTATTTTTTCCCTCCTGCTTTTCCCGGGGAATACGGGTTTTTGGGAAACCCTCAAGCGCTCCCAAAAATTGAGGTTTTTATCTCCGTTGTGCGCGCCGTGAAAGTTCCCCGTACTTTTTCTGGTCGGCAATTTCCCCTGCCTTGAAAGGTGCGTTAGTGGGGCAGCAATTTTCCAGCCTAGATAGAACAAGTGACCTGAAGATGTCATGGGGGTTTGGCCTCCCTAGTTTTAAAGGTTCTCATTACCCCATCCGCCACCTGGGTGGTTTGCCCCCCGGGGTTTTAAAAAATCCGAACGAAATCTTTCAAAACCAAAGGGACATTTTGAGGCGAGTGCGAACAGTAGTGTAATTTTGCGGTTAAGACATTGAATTTAAATTTGGGTTTGGTTTAAAAGATTTTGGGAAAGTTAATTGGGGTCAAGAACTGAAAGTTTGTCTTTTAAAAATTTTCATTTGTGGTCACAGGGGTGCCGGGGGCAAACCCTTTCCCTTTTGGTTTTAAAAAAATTATACCTATTTGGGGATGAATCTTATTGTGGCAAGTTTGGTCTATTTGGCTAACGCTACGGGCTGGAGTTTTTGAGACCCCTAGACCGTGGGTTCAACCCCTGGGGTTTTTAGGGTTTTTGTTTGCAATCGTGTCATTAAAAGAAAAATTTTTAGTCATGTTGACGGCCCCGTGAAGGGGCTTGAGCTAGAAATTCCCCTCACGGCCCCCCTAGCTGGAGATTCGTTTTGTTTTTAAAAACTTGCATTTGTGGTCCCCCAGAGGTTTCCTGTGCTAACCTTTCCCATGGGTTTTTAGAAATATACCAAATTGGATGAATCTTATTGTGGGGTAGTGGTTTTAGTGGTAAAGCGACGGGCTGGGGTTTTTTAGACTCTATGCCGCGGGTTTTAATCCCGGCCGGGGGTTGGTTTTTTTTCCAAATTTTTCATTTTCGATTTTTTTGAGTTTATTTTACGGGTACTGAAAAAATTTAAATTAAAGAAAAAATGGAAGCCCTAAACCCGTAGGGGGTCATAAAAAAAACTCCTGGGGGGGGCGGGGAAAAAACAATGCAATTTAGGGTCGATCTAAAAGGGGAAGCAGGCCACTTCTTAGATCAAGAGTCCCTCACTGGGAAACAAAATCACGTCTTTAATTTTTAATAGTGGTTAAAACAGTGGGGGGGGGTTAATTTGTGGTTAAGTAGTGGGGTGTAATAATGGGTTAAAAAAAGTGGTGTGTTTTGTGGGGAGGTAAGATAGCGAGATATTAAAAGTGAACAAGAAAAGTGGTGTGTTAAAACCCCTTTAACTGTCCAAACGAATTTTCGTTCACTTTTCGTAGCACTGCGAATGAAAAAATTTCGTTTTCTTTTTACATTTGATTGCTTGTAAAATAAAAAACAGATCTATTTCGGAGGGGCCACGCATTTAAAAGTTGATTACATTTGGGCAGTGATTAAAATAAGGGATGTTTTGGGTGTTTAAGTAAATTTAAATTTTAGGGTTAAAACAAATACAGGTTTCATAGATTATCATACATAGCAGCATTGGTATAAATGAAGGGGGTAACCCCCAAAACGTCTGTACCTCACCTCGTCACAAGACACTTCAACAGACAGTGGCAAGGTTCAGCTCTTCGAGGTGAATGAGCTCTGCCAGACTCTGATCATGTTCTGTATCAAGAGAGAGTTACCTAGCTATACCCTTGAAGTCCAGGTTTAGGGGTAACTCTGTTGAATCGCTGTGATCCACTGGCGTGTCTCGAGACTTCACACAAGTCCATGGAACCGCAGGGTTGAAAGTAATCGTTTTATTCATTATATCACTCATCACTTTGGAATTCCCATCTTTCCCAGAAAACTGGTTATAATCATGAATGCTACTGGGTGTATCTTACAGCTAGGCTTTAAATAATAAGATATTTCAAGGGCCCTAATAGAAATAAGTCACTGTGACGTTTTTAAGGTTATAGGTAATTTACAACATGTTACTGATATAGATAATTATACTTATGTGTGCCTGTCCTAAATAAATTTATTTTGATGGGAATGGTTTTCCGTGGCTCAATAAGTATCGTCTTCAACTCCCTCTGTATAGATTCGTATTTCGATCACCAGACTACTAAAAAACGTTAGGTATTGTTTTCCTTACCATCTGCTAACCTGGTTCACCTAGCAGTAATAGGTACCTGGGTGTCATCCATTGGTATTGGCCGCATTCTGGGAGAGGGGACTTATACCCCCATGGAAATAATCTGGGGTTCAGCAAACCTGTAAAGCTCATAAAAAAAAAAAGAAAATGATCACCAACAAAATCTTGGGTTTGCACGTCGCAGCACAGAGGAAGATTTCAACTAGTTAAGGAGGAAGGCCGGTTCATAGTGAAGAGGTAAGACCAGACCACTACTGAGGGAGAACCAGTCCATTAGCTAATGAAGAAGAAACAAGAGACTAACTGAGAAAGACACAAGCCACAAAGGAAGATGCCATTTCATGATAAGAATGAATTGTGTGGATTAATACGTATTTATTTTCTCCAGAAATACAGTAGTTATATGTAAATAGATGGCCATACTGTATTTAAAAGAATTATATTATGGAAAATGGGAAACTGGACCTGCGCCTACGCAGAAAGGGACTCGCCATCTTGGTTTTGAATTGGATACAACGTTAATTTAATGGGAAGATTTTGCGTGCTCAAGAGGTTCAAAATAGGATGTGACACCTCTCAAATAGGAGCACGAAATTGTTGGATTGCAGTTCCTGCATAACTTGAGATATCAGACGACTGGACAAGACAGCTCCAGGAACCTCAGATAAGCTCTCTAGATTTGTGTGTAATTCTGGCCAGCATTATTTTCATAGATTTAGAGTGAGGTTTTCTGAGTATGATACACGTTAATCTCCAGTCAAATTGGGTGAGTGATATTAGATATATTATTTCCTCTGTTATGTAATTTGTGTATATATATAACCATTTATTATTTTAATATACAGTCCACAAATTTTATATATTTACCAGCATTCCTGGTGTATGTATACTTTCATATATTAATAGGTTCCAAGCAACTTGTGGATATGACAGTGGTAGGAATCGAAGGGGACATTTTTGCCACCTAGGGTCCCAAATTCCTACTTGTCTAACTGATAAAAAATTAGTTATCAATGTTCAATTATAATAATTAATATAATTATAACATCCAAGGTAAATGCAATTTCCACATTAATTTGCCCGTTGGTCCATTCTTTAACCGGAGGTAAATTAGTGAAGTCATTAATTAGTTTAATAACTTAATAGTGAAATAACAGAAGGAGTGTGGATGTTAAATTCACAATTTAATTTAATGTGTTAGTAGGATTATAATTTATTACAATATTTATGTTGTGAAAGCAAGTCTGGGCTAATGTTTATATTGAATAGTTGTATAATAGTAATTTGATTAGACAATTCAGGCAAGATTTTATAACGATTGTATGTGAAATTGATAACAGGTGATTGCCCACAATTATATTAAGTGTGTATAATATTAATTACTTAATGTTAGTGATTATAATTAATTACAATAGTAATTTGATAAGACAATTCTGCCAAGATTATATCAATGAAATGTGTAATTGATAATGACAAGTGTTGCTAATTATTATTAATGTGTAAAATATTAATTTTTGCTATGCCAAATTCTGGCAGGATTTATATTAATTTTGTATAATTTGATAAGCCAAGGCTGCTAAAGGTTTTGTTATTAATGTACATTTAAACATTATATATAAATTTCTTACATGGGAAATTGCTAAGCTCAAGTGTAGCTAACATTATTGAATGTGTATTTAAAATTATATTACATAAATTTCACATTTAATTGCTAAGCTCAAGTAGCTAGAATTTATTTAAAGTTAAGGTTGTACTATTTACTCTTTATAAAGTGCATAAATTATTAGTACATAATCAGTTTATTAATTGAATGTTAAATACGACTGCATCATGCTGAAAATGAGAAATTAATATAGAAGAATAAACATCTGGAATATCTAGTAAAGAAAGCATCAATACAGGATAAAAAAGTTCATGTAAGCCAAGCATATAATAAGTGCTTTGAATTAATGAATCAAGAAACTGGTTAATACTGATATTTAAAATTGTATTTAGATGCTTTAGGGAGATAATATGATTCAATGACAAATTATATTACAACAAATATGAAGGAGATTAGTGTTAGTAAACTGTGTAGATGAGACTGTAATCGATCCATGAAAAATCATATTATGATTAGAGGAAAAGTGAATTCTTGTAAAGAGTCAGGCCTTGAATCAATTAAAATGTATAAACCAGGCAGATGGTCAGTCTGCACCAACAAATAAGAATGTCTTTTGCCAAAACTCCCAGGAATTTGTTTGCCGTGTTTAATCCTGGAGAAAATTGTGGAGGAATATATGGTCAATTTTTAAAGGCAGCTGTACATGACAGGAGTGACTAACCGGTGTAAACTAATTATTTAACCCAAAGGAAGGTAAGAGGGAGATGCTCACATACTCATACAAGCTTACCCATGAAAATGACTCTTACAAGGAAGCAGTTGACTTGTTGAAGGACACTTATTGTAAAATAGAACAAAGAGTTGGATCTAGTGAGTAATAATTCATTGTTAATTTATAATCCCCAGATCACACTTACAAAGGTTTACAGCAGTTTAGAGTTAACAACTAGGGAGAGCACTCTCAAAACTGTTAAGTAATAAATATAATCTGAAGAATCAGACTGGTTATTGAGTGCAAAGTACAGAATAAATTCAGCGTAAAAACACTTGAATTGCTCTCGAACAAGTATCACAAGAGTAATTTTGGTCTGGAGGAAATAATACTAGGTCCTACAAAATTAATTGTGCAGTTGCATGCCACCAACTAACTCATTTTTAAAGAAGCAACACTATTAATCTGAGGTATCCTGTTCAAGTTTCACAAAGGGAAAAATTCTCCCAATTGTAATGAATCAAAATTCATTTCCTAAAAATATTAGCATAGGTGCATAATCAAGAAGTAAGAATCAAAATAATGATTCTCCCAACAAGTAAGAAGAATAAGTACCCTTCTAAGAGTTAGCCCAGTAAATAAGTGAACCAGTCAGATGAAAGAGAGATTGTCTTCTCTGCAAGGGTACTCAATTTTTCTACGAATTGTGCAATGCAACAAATCTGTAATATAAAGTTGAAAGATTGGAGGAACTTGACAGATGTATCAGGTGTTTTGGGTAATCACAATGTCAAGATTGTTATTCCAAATTAAACTTCTGTTATCAATGTCACAAAGAAGACACCGATATATTCATGTGGTAAAGGTTCTATATGTTAATGTTGATAATACTGAATAATGTTGACAATCACTGACACAACATATCTAATTAAAAATTGCTGCCAAGTAATAATGATGTTTTGCTGAATAGCCTTACCTTTTTAACAGTAAAAATTGATATAAAAGGCATAAATCAAAATGTTAAATACATTAGACCAGGGATCCCAAGTACATTCATAAAACGTAAATGTCATGATGGTAAGAAATTTACAGGATAGAGCTCCCCACAACTTTGAAAAATATCTGGTTTTCTCTCAATAAAAAAGCTCAATTGTATGACACTGTTTATGTAACTGTCATGATGGCAATGAGAAAAAAATGTGTTAATGCAGTAATTGTAGATAGACTCAGAGAAAATATCTACATAGGGGCTTAGTAAAGCTACAGAAATCCTCTCACATTATGTAAATTTAGCACCTTTCTGGTGTAAGTGATGATTCCTGTAGGCCCAAAAATATTTTTGATAGGTAGGACTATTATGCTCCTTTGTAAAGGGTATGGTAAAGAAATGTGGTTGTCACCCTATTGAGAAGACTGCAGGAGGCCATGTAATGTATGGTAGGATTCCTCGGAAATAATAATTCGATGACTAGAGGAAACTACAATACATAACTGTGTGTCTTACTCATAAAAATCGTATCCCGAGTATAATTCTTCCATAGAGATGGTGTTTGATAGCCGTGCATAAATTGTGGAATATTAGACAGCATTGAAATAAATGTAAATGAAGAAAGTCCAGACGATTCTTTTACTCAGGAGCAATACCTGCAAGATGTAAAATTAGAAATCTGGACAATACTGGGTACGACCTTCCGTGGAGACTGAACTATCCAGAAAATGTCCCCACTAATTACAGATTGGCATATGGACAATTAAAGGCTCAGCTCGCGTACTGAGTAAGACACCAGGAATTGGTTAACTGCCTATATGATATAAATTGGTTAGCAGTTAATTAATAAATTTTATAGAAGAGGTACCTCTGAGCAAGCCAAATTTATGGTCACTATTTGCCACATCCACGGAGTGAAGTAATGATTCTAAGACCACTCCTTTGAGGATTTGTTTGAATTTAGTGGCCATGATTAACAAAAATGTAACACTAGTTTAAATACTGTTTGATGACATGTCCGTCGTTGACGGAAAAATTAGGAGATATCTTATTTAAATTTCAGGAGAAAAATTATGCCTTTACGTGCTGAACATAAGTAAAGCTTCCTAAGAGTGGGTTTACAAGAGGCTGACCGGGATTGTACCCGCATCTTACGCCTGAAATCCTATTGACCCACTTAGCCTCTGAAAACCTTTCGCTTTAGAGGCGTATTATTTTGGTGCTACATCCAATCCGTTCCTACTTCAAGCGAACGATAAATTCACACCTTAAAGACTTAAACGGGTATGTCCAACGAGTAAAGTAATGAGCAAACAATTATGTGGACTATTTCCTGGGTGTGGACGTCAACTGAAGAGGAACGTTAATACTATGGAGAGGCTAATAAAATAATGTCAAAGTGCAAATATGCCTCTGAGAGAATGGAATAGAAATTTCGTCCCCAAATTGTAGAAGGACAAAAAAGTAAGATTACCCTGGAGAAGAATGCCAAAATGTAGTAATGTATTGGGTTTAACTTGGGATACATAGAGAATTTGTTAATTTAAAAACATAATTAATTACAGTATGCCCATAAATTAACTAATAGAGTTTTGCTTGCTGAATTTCCAAATGTTTTGATCCACTAGTTTAGGTGTCACCCCTTACTATAAATGGACATTAATTTAATTCAGGAAGCATGGAAACTTAAAAGCTTGGCGGATGAAATTCTACCTGAGGAAGTTCAATAAACAGGTGGATAATTAATTGGTGGAATATGAAAAAATTCCAAAGTTGGAGGTTCCCACGCCAGTGCCAATCCAAATGGGAAAAATGTACCCACATTTTTTGTTTGCTCGAAAATTGGCATATGGAGCAGATTGCTTATCTTCAATGTAATATGTTATTCTCTTGTTATTCAAAGGCAACATGTTTCGCAATTAAATCATGTACCTTACCTCAGCGGAATTACACCATTTATGTAGTGTCAAATTAGCTAATTATATAGAGAAATAAGTTGCAGGATATTAAATATTAGCGACACTAATTTGTTTTGATTTAATGAGGTATCCTTACAAGTGGATTCGGTAATGGAAACAGTAAAATTGTGTACGTTAAAAAACAGAGTCCTTGGAAATTAATCAATGCAAGAGAAGTATATAATTTGGGTCAGCATTGTTACATTTAATCATATAACCTGGTTGAGGAGAATCCAGCAGGAATTCGTGTCTCGAGGTTTACCTTATGCTAAATTTGGTAAATGCTGATGCTGATCATGGTAAAGGACAAGAGCTTGGTTGGTAAAAAAACGCTAATTGGCCTGTAACAAAAGGCGTATATTGCTCCTTTTGAAATTACTGTGACCACCGCCCCCACTTGTTAATCACTTCCTTAGCCATTGATATAAAAAGGTAATTCCTTCTTTACCCCAACTAATCAATTGTAACTAAGTTGGTTTTTAAATTTCAAACAAGATGAATATTTCATATAAGTATTCACAATCCTCTTGAATATAGGATAAAGAGGTACAGGAGAAATCTTATGGAGAATGAGATAAAATTTGATGATAGGAAAGAAAAATTGTGAAGAGGTTCATAATGAGAAAATTGGCTGTATTTAGAGAAAAATATTTATTAGGTGCAGAGTAGTTACAAATGCTGAATTGGGTGATTATGCTAAACACCCTATCTTACTGCCCAAACTCATCATCTAACAAAGTTTGATTGTTCATAAATGCCGCATAAAAATGTAATGCATGGTGGGGTACAAGATACCATAAATGTAATTAGGGAAACTTTCCTGGATTCCACAAGTGACGGAAAGAGTAAAAAGGTGATTAATCATTTCTTGTGTAGAAATATATGTTGCCGTGTGGATGCCAATCCTATATGTACCCAGGTCCCTCTACCATTGCCAATAGGAGCGTGTACAAATATTTAAAGCCGTTTGATGTAACCAGGTGATAGACATATGGTCCAATAATTTTAACATGTTTACTCAAATGGTGGTTTCCTCGGAAAGTTGTAGTATTTGTTTTGTTCAGCCTGTACTGCTACTAGGGCAGTTCAATTAAAAGTGCACAGTACTGTCACGAACTGTTTATACAGCTGTTTCGAAAATTTGCAGCTAGGAGATCCTGTCCGAGGTAGATTTCGGATGCCACAAATTTTTGTACAGGTGCTCAACACTTGATTAGAATTAAATAAATAGTAACGCGATGTTTCATTCTCCTGTTAACCCAGCAATGTGTGTACCTGAAAATGTAAGTACTCCTAGAGCCCCTGGCAGGGGGGGGGGCTTTACGAAATACTGATAGGCACAGATGAAGAGGTTCTTCGCAAAGTACTACACCGAAAGAATTAATTTGGAATAATTCCGTGTCAGTGTTTGTGGAGGCGAAAATCGTATAAAATAAGTAGGCCTCTCTCGTCATGAGTGAATACACCTGATGCAGATGTATTAACACCTTCTCACCTAATATGTGGAAGGAAATTGGAAGCTGCCCTGTCTATAGATATAATCCGGAAGAAGTGTGATGAAGAGTTACAATGATGTCAGCAGTGTTTTGTGAATAAATTTAAAATGTTAAATAAAGTAATTGATCATTTGGTCTAATGAGGTGGGCGTAAGGAATATCTTCATACACACGTGAACATCTTTTATGTGCGACTGAAGCAGTAAATCGACAGACCATTCAACCAGGTGACATTGTGATGTAATTGACACTAAACAACATCAAACATTGTGGCCACTGGGCAAAGTATTGACATTGTACCCAGATGCACAAGGTGTTGTACAGGAATGTCAAAGAGTTGGTGTCGTGGCCATGAAAGTTCATGCACAATTAATAAATTGATTCCCTTGGAATTAGTAGTTCAATCAACGTAAAATGAAAATGTGAGGAAAAGTGACACAGTGGATATGGAAGATAACCAGCCAGATGATGCCGGAATATGAAATCGTTATTAAGACCAACTAGGAGAACAGCCACTCAAGCCAGAACGCAGGAACCATCTCCCATAAAAGGAAGGGTATAAATTGAATCGTTTAGCAACGAACTCGCCCGGGCTTCCGTGAGGAAAATATGTATATAGTTTTCCAGAAATACAGTAATTATATGTAAATATATGGCATACTGTATTTGAAAAGAATATAATTATGGAAAATTGGGAAACGACCTTCGCCTGGCACAAGACAGGGACTCGCCCATATTGGTTTGATTGATACAACGTTAATTTTAATTCGAAGAATTTTTTCGTGCTCCTAGATGTTAAAATTGAGTGACACCTCTCAAATAGGAGTGCAAGATTGTTGGATGTGCATTCCTGCATAACTTTAGAGTATCAGACGACTGACAACACAGCTCCAGGAACCTCAGATAATCTCTAGATTTGAGTTAAATCTGGCCAGCATTATGTTTTCATAGATTTAGTAAAGTGAGTTTTCTGAGTATGAAACCCATTAATCTCCCAGTCCAATTAGTTGAGGTGAATTAAGATAAATTATTCCTCTGTTGTAATTGTGTAAAAATATACCCATTATTATTTTTAATATACAGTCCACAATTTATATTACCATCAGTTCCCAGTGTATGATATATTACCATTCAATTAATAGGTCCAGAGCAACTTGTGGATATACAGTGGTAGGTATCGAAGGGGGACATTTTTTTGCGACCTAAGTGTCCCAAATTCCTTACTTGTCTAATTGATAAAAATAGTATCAATATTCAATTACTATTATGAATAACTTATCTCCAAAGTAAATGCAATTTTCCACAAAATGAACAGTTTAATAGCAGAATATTTTAATATGTTTATTTATGCACCCCATACCCATCCTGTGGGCGGTAGTCAAAAGATTACAGAGGTACATAATTGGTCCAGGGACTGGACTCCAAAGTTTTGATAGCTGAGCAAGTTACAAGGTAATGAACAAATCTGGTCACAATCGTGACCACGAAACAGAAGGTACTGAGCTCCAGGAGACTGGTCACACTCATGACTTAATTACAAAGGGTAATGAACTAGAACTGGTTACAAAATGAGAAATGACAAAGGTAATGAGCTCTAGGTAGAGCTGGTTACAATCATGACAAGTTTCAAAGGTAATGAACAATTTTCAGAGTAATGATCAATTAACAAAGATTGTAGGGAATTATAAATATATATATATATATATACATAGTATATATATAAATAGTATCTATATATATGATATATATATATATATATATACATATGCACTAAGGCTTCCTGCTGCCCAGTGTGTCTCGCGGGAGCTGTCTTGAATGTCAAGAATAGATTTCGATCGGATTTTTAACCCGGAAGTGGCCTAACCAGGAAAGGCAGTGCGTCATCAGTGGACGTGTCTTATTTCTGTTGGGGTCTTCAGTCCTTGTTCTGCCCCACAGATGCGACCCACACCAGTCGACTAACACCCAGGTACCTAATTGCTGCTAGGGGTAGGTGAACAGGACAAGTGGTAAGGGAAAATTTGTTCTACCCTCCGGGAATTGCTTGCGAGTTGTTTTTTTCGAACCACAGCCCTCGACGTTGTGAGCGAGAGCTTTGCTACCAGGCCACGGGGTCCCAATAGTGAAGGGGAGCTGAAAATTAATGTTCATGCAAAGTCCATCACAATGTTGGCGGGAGGGCTGGCGAGTGGAGGGTTGTGCTGCTGGTACATTTGCAATTGTATCCTGAGAGAAAGAAAAGTATACGCGGCTTACTTTTTCCTTAGTTTTTCAATCAAGGATGTTTTATCAATTTGGCTTTGTGCTTGAAAGACGATGGTTGAAGCAACTAATTTAATTAAATGGTTATATAGGGGTGTGTTAGCCAGTTGTGTTGGATTTTTAACCTGGGAGAGGGTTTAGCTACCAGGATTACACGGATGAAAGCCATTGCGCCATCAGAGGACTGTCCCATGTCGTATATTCCATTGGGGTTCCCTTATACTTTTCTCAAGGATGTACCCCACACCATCACAAGGCTAACACCCAGATACCTTAATACTGCTAGGTGAAACAGTAGTGAGAATAAGAAACTATTTCCAACACCATGCCGGTGGCCTGAATGGCTAATGAATATAAAGCTCTCTTTTGATTTTTGGTGTGTTCATCGTCGCCACATATAGTCGGCTGGGGGTCCCGCTTCAACACAGCGGGAGGCCCGGTTTCGATTCCCGCGGGGTGGGGGGGTGGGTGTGGGAAGCAATTTTATATCGAAAAACGACTTTTCCCCCTACACAGCACGCTCTGTGGGTGTCTCCGTTCCTAATTGTTTCCTGTTCGACGGCCATAGCAGCAAATAGGTACCGGCAATGTGCGGCCGGTGTTAGTCTCAGGCCCCTCCTTGTGTGCCATTATGCTGTTTACTCCTCTACCGTGGGTGTCATCGAGTGGTGTTTGGTCGCAATCCTGGGGACAAGATTAATGACCCCAAAGAAATAAGTTGAGAACCCAGTCCCTCGATGACCGCACGTGACTTTCTTGGTTATCCTTGGGTGGCTAACCCTCCGGTTTAAAAATCCGAAGAAACGAAAATCTTATCTAACCACGGACAGTGTAGGCGAGTGCTGAACATTAGTGTCAGTTGCGTTTAAGACATTGGAATTAATTGGTGGTTACGATATTGGAAGTTAATTCGGGATGGGGTGGGTCAAGATACAGAAGGAGGAATTCGTACTGTAAAAAAACTTGCCTTTGTGTTGCACGAAGGTGTGAGGTCCTAGTGCTAAACCTTCCTAAGGCAGTTATAAATATACCAAGTTTGGATGAATCTTATTGTGGCTAGCTGTCTAGTGCTAACGCGACGGGCTGGAGTTTGAGACTCTTATGACCGCGGGTCAAGTCCCGCCGCGTGGGTATATGGTTTGTTTTTGCAATCGTGTCATTACGATTTCTTGAGTCATTTGTCGGATACTGAAAGGTTAGATTTATGATAAAATGGAAGCCCTAAACCCGTAGGGGATCATAACAGCTCGCTGGGAGGCGGAGTGCAATGCAATCAGTATCGATCAGGAGAGGAAAGAGCAGGCTTCACTTCTTAGATCAAGAGCCCCACACGCAATCAATATCACTGTCTTCAATTGTTAATAGTGGTTAAGACCAGTGGGATGTATAATAGTTGGTTAGATAGTGGAGTGTTTAATATGGTTAAGAAAGTTGTGAGTTTAATATGGGTTAAGATAGTGAATGTTAATAGTGGTGAAGGAATGGGGTGTAATAGTGGTTAATGATAGTGGGGGTTAATAGTGGTTACGAACGTGTTGTGTTAGTGCATGGTATGAAAGCGGATATTAACAGTGATCAAAATAGTGGTGTTAGTTAACCCCTGTCAACTGACCAAAACGTAGATCTACGTTCACTTGCGTAGGCACTACGAACGAAAATCTACGTTTCCTTTTTACATTTGATTTTGCTTGGGTAAAATGCGAAATATAGATCAATGATTGGATTGCTACGCGAGTGAATGGCGTAGATCTACATTTGGACAGTGAATAAGATAATGGGTGATAGTTAGTGGGTGTTAAGTAAGTTTATTAAGGTCTACACAAATACAGTTACATAATTATACAACAAAAGCATAATGTAGCAAACGAAGTGATAACCCAAATTAAATCATGTGACTTATTTTCCATTGGGGATCCTTTTAATACCTTATTATTATACTAGAAAGGAGATAATATCTTATTACTCCTTTCTAGTGTGAATGAATGTCTTATTATATACTATAAAAGGAGATATACTAGGAATAAGCTAAACTGCGAGTTATTTTAATATTTATTGTGTGTTAGCTAAAAAAAAAAGATTAGAAAAATCATTCTCCTCCTTTCTGTATCTTACATTCATTAAGGCACCTTTGGTTCTCTTCTCAACTGGCCTGCACCTCTTCAGGGGGGCTCCTTGGCTGGGAAGAGGCCTCTTTGCCTGAGGAATTAAAAAAACCCCCTGTCGGTCTTCTTCCTCAACCGAACCTAATTACCCCCCAATCTCCCCTCCCCTATCCCATTCCTCTCCCATCCTCCCCTATTTTTCTTTACCACCTCCTCCTCATCCCTCCCGTTTTGCCCTTCCTCATTATTGGCCTTTTGGATTTCTCCCACAGGCACGCTAGTTTTTCCTAGTAGGGGAAAGGGATACCGTGTGGTCCATCCCTTCTGTATAGAGGTACTTGGCGTGGCGTAGTTTGTCCGTTAATTCCTGGATCGCAGTGGACTATGGGATGACATTCGATCCATCCTCCGGTATCCGGAGTAGCTTAAGGTGTCTTTCAGGCACGGGTTACTCGGAAGCCACCTTTCGATATCCGGGGGTGGTTGCCGAAGGAGGGTATGCTTTGTGGTGGAATATCCAGCCGCCCTCTCTTTTGTCCACGGTACGAGGTAGGCTCGGCAAGTATGTGAGGTTGCTATCCCAGATTGCTGGTTTACTGGCATGAAGGGTATGGGTATGGCACTGGTCCATGCTGCATCTGCGCTACTAGATGTGCGGAGGTCCTCTTGGGCGCTGTAGGGAGATTTCCGTCCCTTTCATTCCCTCTGGGTACTATTCCTTCCCGCTCCCCCTTTTTTAATTCTTTTTTTTATTTTTATTTTCTTTCTCTTTCTTTTTTTCCTAAAAACAAAAAGCAAAGAGTAACCTAACCATGGAGACCCAATCCATGACCCACTACCCCTGGGCCCCTTCTTGATACCGCACCCCATTCTGACCTGCCTTGTTTTTTTGTATTTTTTTTTTTTTTTAGACCACTCTTCGGACACTCCAGATGCCCCTGTACCTCTTGCTGGTGCGGTTTCCTTCCCCGCGCTTCAGGTACCAGGGCATCGAATGACTCCTTCGATTTTCTGAACTCTGCTCTCCTTTGACTAAGCTTCCGGCTCTCCCTCTACGTACGGCAATTTTCGAATCGCCCACCCATTATCACAGCGCCCGAGGAACCAACTCCGTCCTACTCCTAAATGCCACATTCAATCTTCTGCTGATGCGCCGTCGTTACCTTCCCTGTTCTACTCGGAAAAAGACCGACCGTCAATGCAACTCCCTCTCCACGCTTAAGGTGCAGTTTTCCGACCTACACAATGGACCTAAAATCTTTCCTAGACAACTTCTTCTACTGCCTACCTTTCTGACATAGATTGGGCAAAGCGCTCCTGCTCATATTGGTATAAATATTCATTTCATGCTCTCAAGAGCGGTACCGCATCGTCACTGTCCAAATGCTACCCAAGCTCACGATCTTTTACTCCTTTTGAGCATATAGATCTACTATCAACTGTTTGAAAAACCTCTTTCTCTCATTCTTGGTAGTGGTACTGTCATTCTGCCCATACATAGTCCAACTGAATTTCCAGTCATGTGGCAATGACAACTGAAACAGCTGGAACTCCAGGACTCCCAATCCTCACAGTGAGACACTTATGTCCTTCCTGCCTGGGCGGAGACGTTACCCTTGTAATGTACTGGATTTAACTTTTGACAGCCGAGAACTCCTGTCCTCTGTATATGTCGCGGGACATCGGTTACAAGTTCGAAAGGTGATACCTACACTGCAACAGTGTAGAAATTGCTGGCGTTTTGGTCACCCAGCAAAATATTGCAATGTCTACTTTTTTGGGTTATCCTAGGTTCTCTACACATATGCTGCTATGTATGATAATTCTATGTAACTGTATTGTGTATACCTGAATAAATTTACTTACTTACTTACTTACTTATGGCCGAATGCCTAGTCTGTGGTGCTGACGACCATTCTAATACATCTTGCAGTCCCAACCTCCATCTTGCCTATAATTGTAATTAAGCTCACCCTTCGTACTCCCCTGTATAAATGCCTGAAAAGAGGCAGGAGGTCTCCCTTATGCTATGCAGTTACTCATCTCCGCCTCAATGAGACAACCCCTTGTGTTCTTATTCTCGTGTTTCAAACATCCCCCACTTCTTGTGTCCCATCCTTCTGCAGCCTCCCTCTGTTGTTTACCCCTCCCATAGCCACTCCGAACTAATCCTTTGCTGTCTTGGCTCTGACATCCGACTACATCAGTCTTTTCTCACATCTCGCATCCTTCCTCACAAGCCCCAGTATCGACAGAGAACTCGTACGACACCTAATACCAATCGCCCCTCTACTTCTCAAAGTCCAAACAATCCATCAATGCTCAAAACTCTTTGCCCCTTCCTTCCTTCATCCACCTCACACTTTACCTTACGCAGTCATCTGGTCTATTTTCTTCCCTCTCTCGCTATATTACAAGGTGGAGATTCCACCCTCCTCCTCGTACTATGCCTTCCACCCCCGCCCCCTCCAAATTTCTCCTCTTCTGCAGACCTCCCAGGTTTCTGCCTTGCCTCTTGTCCCCCCCCCACACTTTCACTCCAGTCCCTTTACAACCACCATCTACTTTCCTCCCCTCTACTTTGGTACAGTCCATTACTGTCCCAATTCTTACTCACCTCCTCCTTCTATCTCCATATTCTCCATACATTTTGAATTCATCATAACACATGAAGCCATTTCAGAATATATTGCAGAGACTAACCTTCAATGGACACTGATTCCCCTCCTGTTTTTTCTTCTCTTCCCTCTCCTCCACTTCACAACTCCATTCTTCTGCAACGTCTCGGTTCCTTCGTCTGCTTTGAACGTCTGTCCAGAGGCCACACTTGACTTTTCTAACCCCTCTAGTTCCGAGGTGCCTTTTCCCTATGGTATTTCCTGGTATTTCTTCATCACCAAACATGGCCTAGTTACAGTGGAATATCCAGCTGGCCTGAGGGTAATCGGGGTGAGCTTTCATATTTCCTTTTCCCAGGTTTTCCCCTGTTGTGCTTGCTTACAAGAACCAAAATTACACTCGGCTGTTTTCCAACCTATCTCAGGTCTATAGATTTTATTGTATTCTTCAGATCCTTTCTCAGATAGGGAACCTTTAATGAAAGTGACCTCTTCTAACGCATGATATTACCGTACTGTCAACTATTTGTCCAAACCCCTCACTGCATTACACTGCAGCCCGTATCCCCTTGAATTATGGTTATACAAGTATAGTATCTTTATATCTCTCTCCTCTCGAGCATTTACTATCCGCAGACATTTACACTTTCTTGTTTCATCCCTTACCACCACCGACTTATCTGTTACTTGGTGATTTTACGCCCACCATTTTCCTCTGGGGGGGGGGTCTCATTGTGACTCACGTGGCATCCATTGAGGCTTTTCTCGCCTCTCACCCCCTCCATGTTTAAATATGGGTACTCCCACCATTTTGATCCTCATACCTCATACTCTCTCTTGCATCGAATCTATTTGCTCTTCCTCCACTGCACTAGACTTCACCTGGTCCTTTTCTACCGGACTTACATGACATGCGATCATTTTCCCAATCATCTTACTTCTCCTTCCTATATCACCACCTTTCCATAGCCCTTCCGCTGGCAATTTGATCGGGCAAATTGGGATCTTTACTCGCAACTCACTGCTTTTAGTGAGGTTCCTTCTTCATTTCCTCCATTGATGAGCTCCTACACCTCTTCTCGACGTCAGTTTATACCGCAGCTTCTCATTCAATCCCCAAAACTCAGGCAGTCATTCTCAGAAGTGCGTGCCTTGTGGTCCTCCTGCTTGTGCTCGTGCTAGTACTTGAAACGCGCGTGCATGGGGCAGGTACCGGTACAATAGAACTGGCTGAGAGACTTCTTGAAATTTAAGCAAAATCATGTCGATCGCTTGCCGGTGTCATCCGTGAAGCAAAACTCACCTTGCTGCGAGACTATGTTTCCACCATCACCACTGCTTCTGTGAGTGCAGTCTGGAAAAAAATGAGGAAACGAGTTAAATAATTCTCACTGACCCGGCTCCTGTTTCAACGGGTCGCTGGTTGTTGTAGCAAACCCTCTCGACGTTTGCCATTGAACTTTGGCACACATCTGGTCCGTATTTCGCCGATGGGCCCATCTATGCTCCCTCGTTTTTTCTTTCTCAAAGTCTGCCAGGAGTTAGTACCCATGGACTTTTCTTCTCTCAGAGAAAACAGTAAATGTGCCTTTTACACTTCAAGAACTGGAGGCACCGCTCTCAAGCTTGCCGATCATCCGACAAGCTGGTCTGACGACATCATATTCGTATGTTACATTTACATCGGTCAGCCCTTTGTATCCATTACACCTCTTCAATCTTATTTGGGCACAAGGAGTTCTTCCCCAGCTGTGGAAATCTGCCATTGTTCTCCCTTTCCGCAAACCGGGTACTACAGGAAAATGATGCCTCCCACTATCGTCCCATCGCTCTTACTAGTGCAGTTTGCAAAGTGATGGAACGTCTCGTAAATCGACGTTTAAGGGTGTATTTAGAGACACACAACAGCCCTCTCCACTAGTCAGTATGGCTTTCATAAGGGCCGTTCTACCATAGACCCCTTACTACACTTGGAAAACGTATTTCGAAAATGCCTTTGCGAATATCACTCAGTTATTGCCATATTTTTTGACCTTGAAAGGCATATGACACAAACTTGGAGGTATAATATTTTGGCCCAGGCCCACTCCTTAGGCCCCCCGAGGCAATCTACCATCCTTCCTTAAGAACTTTTTAACTGACAGACATTCCGGTTTCGAGCAATAATGTTCTTTCCCCGGACTTCGTCCAAGCTGAAGGTGTCCCTCAGGATGTTTCTAAGCACAACACTTTTTCTCCTTGCTATAAATGTTTTGACCTCTGTTCTTCCACCCAATATTTGGTCATCACTCTATGTTGATGACGTCGCTATTGCTTGTGCAGGCGCTGACTGTCATCTCATTGCAGTTTCTCTCCAGCATGCGGTCGACCATATTTCCACTTGGGCCACCACGCATGGGTTTAAATTTTCAAGTACCAAAACTCACCAAATTACTTTCACTAGACGCTCTGTCATCTCCGATCATCCTTTGTATCTCTATGGCTCCTGTATCCCCGAACGTGATACAGTCAGGTTTTTAGGCCTTCTCTTTGACCGTAGGTCAAAGAGAAGGCAACTTGTCACAGCCGGCTAAACCTTCTTAAAACCCTTGCTCATCTTTCCTGGGGAGCTGATCGTCGAACTCTGCTTCTCCTACATTCAGCCCTCGTTCTATCGAAACTCGATTATGGTGACCAGATTTATTCAGCGGCCTCTCCTGCTACTCTCTCTACCCTTAACCCTATCCATCACCAAGGATTACGTTTGTGCCTTGGTGCTTTTCGCTCTTCCCCTGTTGAGAGCCTCTATGCAGAAGCGAATGTTCCATCCTTGTCTGATCGCCGTGATGCCCATTGCCTTTGCTACTATGTACGCTCTCACGATCCCACAATCCTTCCATTTATAAAATTTGGTCACCGATATTAGTAGACATTCTTTATTCGTTCGCCGCCCGTTTGCTCCGTCCCTTTTCTCTTCGCCTACATTCACTCTTGTCTTCCCTCCAGTTACCACCTTGATATGTTCATGTAACATCTCACTTTTCCCTAACCCCCTGGGAAGTTCCAGCTGTTCGGGTCTGTTCTTTCTCACTCCCATGCTCGAAAGCTCAATTTCCCCTACGGTGGCTTCCCGCTCTCTTTTTCTTGATCACTTCCACTCCCATTCTCATGCCATTGCTGTGTACACAGACGGCTCTAAGTCTTCAGACGGCGTCGGATTCGCAGCAGTGTTTCCGGACAGCGTCGTGCGGGGGCATTTACTATCTTCGGCTAGCATTTTTACTGCTGAATTGTAGCCATTCTTGCAGCACTTATTCGATCGCATCTATGCCTTGTCATCTTTTGTGGTAGCTCAGACTCCCTTAGTGCTCTACAGGCTATACGAAAATTTGATACATCTCACCCCCTAGTTCTCCGTATCCAACTTTGGCTACGCCGTATCTCTACGAAGCATAAAGATATTATTTTTTGTTGGGTCCCTGGTCATGTCGACGTACAGGGGAATGAAAAAGGCAGACACTACTGCGCGGTCAGCAGTACATGACCTACCAATTTCCTATAGAGGTGTTCCATTTCTGGACTATTTTGCTGCAATAGCTACCCACCTTCACGCCCTTTGACAACAACGTTGGTCAACTCTGCTTGGTAACAAACTTCATTCTATTAAACCGAGCTAGGTTACTGGCAGTCTTCTTGTCATCAGTGCCGTGGTTGGGAGACCACTCTCTCCCGCCTTCGCATTAGCCACACTCGTCTTACTCACGGGTATCTCATGGAGAGGCACCCTGTACCTCTCTGTGAGCAGTGTCAAGTTCCAGTATCGATTAGCCACATTCTGTTAGACTGCCCTCTCTATCAACGAGCACTCAGAATTTACCTCCAACGCCGTCTTCGTTCTACTACTCTCTCTTTACCTTCCCTTCTTGGAAATAAATGGTATAAAATACCGACACAATGGAAATATAAACACAAATGCAGTATAATGTGATCCTTTATTGACAACGTTTCACCCACACAGTGGGCTTTTTCAAGTCACACATAACTCCTAAACGCTTCAACGTTCAAGCTCTCCAAGACAAGCTCAACCAGGTCGAGCCTTCAATCCAGTTCACACTTGAAGTCGACAACACTCTTCCTTTCCTTGATGTTCTGCTCTGCAAAGCTGACCACGAACTTCGTTTTAAAGTCTATCGAAAACCTACCAACCAAAACGATCTTCTCCACTTCTACTCTCACCACGACACCAAAACTAAACGTGGTGTAATTATAGGCTTTTTCCTACGTGCACTCAGAATCTGCAGCAATGAGTTCCTTGAGGAAAAAATGCACTATAATTGAACAAGTATTTTCTAAACTCCACTATCCTCGTCACTTTCATCAGAGACTGCAGACGGCGGGCATTAAACATCTTCAACACCCCCAGAGAAGACACTCCCGAGAAGAGATACATAGTCCTCCCAACCAACTCCATTGCCAAACATGTTTCCAACATCTTTGCGAAAACATCATTCCAAGTATCTACCTCCACAACCACGACCATCAAGGACATCACCAGTAGTAGACAGGACAAGCCTCCATCCTCTGCAGGGGTATACATAATCCCTTGTAATGACTGCAACAAATTATATGTGGGCGAAACATCAAGAGACCTCCAAACACGTATTTCAGAACACCAATATGCAAGCAGGACTGACGATACAAGGAATGCCTGTGTACAACATCGCAATTCACACAACCATTTAATTAACTACAGAAACTCAAGACTTATAGCCACATTATTATTATTATAATCAAGGGGGAAGCGCTAAACCCGGAGGATTATACAGCGCCTGGGGGGGGATGTGGAAGGCATTCAGGCTTAATTCGGGGAACTGGAGCACAGATCCAATTCCCTAAATCAAGAGCCCCTCACCAACATCAAGGAACCTTCCTTGAGGGGACTTATAGCCACAGAAGACAACACTCAATACAGAAGAATCCTGGAATCATCGCTCATCTCTACAATCAACAATTTCAACCAGAACAATGGCTTCTATAACATAGCTGAACCACTCGCCAAGAAACTTCTTCATCGCTATCCCACATAAGAACATAGAACACTGCAGAAGGTCTACTCACAACTTGTCCAATACCCCTGCCAAGCTACCCAAGACTCTATAACCCCACCCGGTTAGATCATCAGATGCGCATTCTCCACCTGACCTCAACATTCTGAACATCCCTATAAATACTCTCGTACCTTCCCCCCCCAAAGGTAGATCCGTGTGTGACTTGAAAAAGCCCACTGTGTGGGTGAAACGTTGTCAATAAAGGATCATAGATGAATGGTTCAGAGAACCGACATGTTGATAAATTAGACACATGTGCAACTCTTGGGTATCTTTATTGAGGAAACGTTTCGCCACACAGTGGCTTCAATCAGTCCATACAAAGGAGAATCTTGAAGAATAGGAGGAGAAAGAGGTAATCATTCTATTCAAGATTGATGGACTGACCACATCGACTCAAGGTTGAGGGACTGATTACCTCATTCTCCTCCTATTCTTCAAGATTCTCCTTTGTATGGACTGATGAAGCCACTGTGTGGCGAAACGTTTCCTCAATAAAGATACCCAAGAGTTGCACATGTGTCTAATTTATCAATAAAGGATCACATTATACTGCATTTGTGTTTATATTTCCACCTTCCCTTCTTGCTGATGGACCCTCCTTTAATCCTGACTCTCTCATTGACTTCTTGACAACGACTGATTTACTCCACAAACTCGGGTGATGATACCTTATGCACTCCCCTCAGCCCTTTCTAGCTCAGTCTCTTGCTGCCCTTTACCCTTTCACCATCCACTTCTCCGCTGTTATCCGTAACCTGTTACTCATCCACCTCCCTTTTGCCACCTGATGCCCTCGCTTCCTTCCTGCCCTGCAGCGCTGTATAGCCCTTGTGGCTTAGCGCTTCTTTTTGATTATAATAATTCAACTGGCTCATGATATGACTGGCTTTGACATGTGCAGGCAGTCTGTTCCACTCCTTTATTGCTCTACAGTAAAAGGTGTTTGAACCCTGGTCACGACTGTGGGTTACTACGAAGTTGTGCTCTCTCCCCTAGCCATGATTGTTTTGGGTTCCCCACCCTTCAATAAGGGAAGAAGTTTTTGGGGACGTTGTTTGTGAGCAATTTTAAAATTTGGGTTTTAACTTTAGTTGTTTTACTCTGTTTTCACTTCAGATATCCAATTGTTGAAATTTCATCTTGGCCCTACGGCTCTCTTTGACCCGGGTCAGAAGAATCTTACCATTTTTTTCGGGGGTGATTTTTCTTCTATCTTTCAGATTTTTTTGTCAACCCAGAGTGCCATGGAGGGGAGGTAGATAGTGGGGTGTTAATGTTAAGGTAAGGGAGTGTGGTAAATTTTAATATAAGGAGTGTTCCAATAGTTAAGATAAAAGTGAAACAGTCACTTGTTCAATTTTTCCAAATAGTATAGGGAAGCATAAACCTAAGGGTCAGTAATGCCTGATGATAGGATTTACTTTTGGGTTCGTCCGGGGAAAGGGTCAAGTAGCTCCAGTTCCTTGGATCAAGAGCCATCTACAAAAATTTAGGCAACCCTTCGGGGGTTAAAACAAAGGGAAACACTAAACCCAAAGGAAGCAATACCTGCAGGAAATGGGGGGGGCAGATTCAATCCAGGGAATAGGAGGGTAGCTGCATATCCCCGTCAAAAGCCCTTTATTTTTCACGATGTTTCGAGCACATATACAATACTTAAAATGATGGATTATGGGGAGCTCCCAAACCTGTAGGGGTTATACAATGCCCGTGGGGGGGTGATGGGGGGGTATTTAGGCTCAATTCAGGGGAAATGGGCAAGATCCAAAACCCCAGATCAAAACTTTCCCCCACACAGGAACCCCCCTTGAGGGGATAAAAATGATGAAAAAAGTTAAAGTCATAAATTTGCAGACCAGAATTTTTTATCAAATTACACTGAACATTAGGGTTGACACCGCTTTCAACAAACTCCAATTTCACCTGAATTATCCTTCAAGGAAGAGTTGCCTTTATGCTGGGAGGGGTCCTCAAAGAGACACTTATGTTTCCTGCCCGGGGGGGGAGACGTTACCCTTGCAAAGTGGTCGTTTAAATTTTGACAGCCGAGAATCCCCGTCCTCTGTTATGTCGCGGGACATCGGTTACAAGTTCGAAAGGTGATACCTACACCGCAAAAATGTAAAAAATTGTGGCGTTTTGGACCCACGAAATATTCAGATCTATGGCCGAATGCCCAGTCTGTGGGCCGAAAACCATTTAATACATCTTCCCAGTCAACCTCCATCTTCCCTTAATTGTAATGAAGCTCACCCTTCGACTCCGCCGTTGCCAGGTTACTTAAATAAACGTGAAACCCTTTTGCCTAAAAGGGGAGAAGGTCCCCCTTAGCTATGGCATTACTCATCTCCGCCCCCAAGGGAACCCCCCGTGTTTCTTTTTCTGTTTTTCCCCAAACATCCCCCCACTTCTGGGGCCCCTTTCTGCAGCCTCCTCTGTTTTACCCCCCCCATAGCCATTCGGCATCAAACCCTTTTGCGCCCTTTGGCTCTGAGCCCCCGATACAACTCAGTCGTTCTCACATCTTGCGTCCTTCCTCACAACCCCCAGTACGAAAAACCCTCGACGACCCCAAATCCCAATCCCCCCTCTCTCAAAGTCCAAAAAACCACATTGCTCAAATCTTCTTTCCCCTTCCCCCCCTTTTTCCCATCCCCGTTATTTTTCCCATCTCTGTACCTAGTTCTTCCCCTCTTTTGCTCTTTACAAGGTGGAGAATTCACCCTCCTCCTCGTACATCCCTTCCACCCCCCCCCCCCCCCCAAAGTTTCTCCCTCTTCTGTCCCTCCCGGTTTTTTAACCTTCTGTCCCCCCCCCACACTTCTCTCCAGCCCCTTACACTTTTCCCCCCCCCTCTACTTTGGTACAGTCCATTACTGTCCCAATCTTTACTCACCCTCCTCCCCCCTATCTCCAATATATTTCCCATACATTTTAAATTTCAGAAACATTGAAGCCATTTCAGAAAAATTTTGCGAGACAAAACCTTAATGGAACTGATTCCTTCCTGTTCCTTTTCTTTTCCCCTTCCTCCATTTCACAACCCCATTCTTCGCAACGCCCCTTTCCCTTGTCTTGAACATCTTCCAATGCCACCACACGTTGATTTTCTAACCCCTTATCCGAGGGCCTTTCCCTACAGTTTCCTGATTTTTTCTTCATCGCCAATCATGGCCTATTTACAGTGGAATTCCGGGGCCCTCAGGGGTAATGGGGTGAGCTTCAGATGTTGCTTTCCCCAGGTTTTCCCCTTTTGGGTGCTTGCTTACAAAACCCAAAATTACATCGGTTTTTTCCAACCATTCAGGCTATAATTTATTGTTTTCTTCGGACCTTTTCCAATGGGACCTTTAATGAAATCCCTTCTTCTACGAAATGATATTCCGTACGTAAAACTTTTTGTCCATCCTCGCTGCTTCACTGCGCCCTTCCCTTGAATAGTGGTTTAAATATGTTCTTTATATCTCTCCTTCTCGAGTTTTTCTATCCCAGATTTTTCCCTTTCTTGTTTCATCCTTACCCCCACCATTCTGTTACTTGGTGATTTTAATCCCCCCATTTCCTCGGGGGGGGGGTCTCATTGTGACTCACGTGGATTCGTTGGGGGTTTTTTGCCTTCACCCCCCCCATTTTTTAAAATCGGGTACTCCACCCATTTTGATCCCCGTACTTTTACTCTCCTTCACATCTTCATCTGCTCTTCCTCCACTCACTGATTTCACCTGGTTGTTTACCAATTACATGACAGCGATCATTTTCACATTCTTACTTCTCCCCCTATTCACCACCTTTCCCCTTTCCCTCCTGGCAATTTGATCGGGAAAATTTGGGATTTTCCCCACACCTCACTGCTTTAGTGAGGTTCTTTTTCACCCCCTTTATGAGCTCCTACACATCTTTCGACATCATTTATCCGCGCTTCTCATTCTTACCCCACACCTCGGGCAGGTTTCTAAAAGTGCTGCCTTGGTGGTCTCCTCCCCTTGTGCTCGTCAGTACGTTTAAAAACGTCGCTGGGGAGGTACCGGTACAATAAACCGCTAGAGACTTTTTGATTTTAAGCAAAGGCCCCGACGCTCGCCGGGGTGTCACCCGTGAAGCTAAACGCATTTGTTGCGAGACTATGTTTCCACCATCCCTCTGCTTCTTCTATGAGTGCAGTCTGGAAAAAAAATAGGAAATTGAGTGGTAAATACTCTCCTGACCCGGGCCCCGTTTAGGGTACTGGGGTTTTTATAGCAAACCCTCTCGACGTTGCCATTTAATTGGCACACATTGGTCCGTTTTCCCGAGGGCTCATCTATGCCCCTCGTTTCTTTTCCTCCCAAAACTCAAGAGTTTACCCTTTGGCTTTTCTTCTTGGGGGAAAAACAGTATAATGTGCCTTTTTACACTTCAAAAATGGAGGGGAACGCTCTGCTTGCCGTCATCGGAAGCTGGGCCCGATACATTTATTTTTCGTATGTTTCAAAATTTTCATCGGGGCAGCCCTTGTAGCCTCTTACACCCCCTTCAATCTTATTTGGGACAAGGGTTTTTTCCCGCTGTGAAAAACTGCCATTGTTCTCCCTTTCCGCCAAAAAGGTACTACAGGACATATGCCTCCCACTATCGCCCCATTTTTACAAGTGCAGTTTGCAAAGTGATGGAAGCCTCGTAAATCGACGTTTAAAGGGTATTTAGAGACTCACAACAGTCTCTCCGCTAGTCAATATGGCTTTTAAGGGCGTTTTCCCTAGACCCTTACTACCTTGGATGTTGTTGTAATGCCCTTTGCGAATAATCACTCCCGTTATTCCATATTTTTTTACCTTTGGGAAAGGATTGACCAAATTGGAGGTATAATATTTTGCCCAGGCCCATTCCTTAGGCCCCCGAGGCAATTACCATCCTTCTTAAGAATTTTTTAATGGACAGACATTTCCGTGTTCGAGTCAATAATGTTCTTTCCCCCGGGCTTGCCAAGCTGAAGGTGTCCCCGGGATGTGTTCTAAGACAAAACTTTTTTCTCCCTTTCTTTAAAAGATTTGGCCTCTGTTCTTCCACCCAAAATTTGGGGCATCACTTATGTTGATGACTTCGCTATTGTTGTGCAGGCGCTGACTGTCACCCTTTTTGCAGTTTCTTCCAGATGCGGTCGACCGGTTTCCACTTGGGGCCACCAAACCCTGGGTTTAAAATTTTTAAGTACCAAAACTCACCAAATTACTTTCCCGACGCTTGTTATCTCCGCATCTTTGTATCTCTATGGCCCCGTATCCCCCAACGTGATAAGTGGTTTCTAGGCCTTCCTTTGACCGCGGTTAACCCGGAAACCCCACTTACCTCCTTTAAGGGAATTGTACAGCCGGGTAAACCTTTTTAAAACCCTTTTCTCATCTTTCCTGGGGGCTGATCGTCGAACTCTCTTCGCCTACATTCCGCCCTCGTTTTATGAAAACCCCTTTTTGGTGACCAAATTTTTCCCCGGCCCCTCTCCGCTACTCCTCTGCCTTAACTCTATCCATCACCAAGGCTTATTTGTGCCTTGGTGCTTTTCGTCTTCCCCCGTTGAGAGCCTTATCGAAACAAATGTTCCATCCCTTTTTGATCGCCGTGTGCCCATTCCTTCGGGTTTCTATGTACGTTCTCACGATTACACAATCCTTCCTTTATGAAAGGTCACCCTATTTGTAGACATTTTATTCGTTCGCCCCCCCCGTTTGCTCCGTCCCCTTTTTTTTCGCCCACTTTCACTCTTGTCTTCCCTTCAGTTACCCCTTTTTTAAATTTTATGTAGATTCCCCTTTTTCCCCACCCCCCCGGGGAAATTCAGCTGTTGGGTCTGTTCTTTCTCACTCCTTGCTCGAAAGCTCAATGCCTACGGTGGCTTCCCCCTCTCTTTTTTTTTATCATTCCATCCATTCTCATGCCACCGCGTGTACACGATGGGTTAAGTCTTAACGGCGTCGGATTTTGCGCAAATGTTTCGGGCACGTCGTACGAGGGATTTTTTTATTTCGCCATTTTTACTGCTGAACTGTATGCCCCTTCTTGCCGCACTTTCGTATCGCATCTATGCCTTGCATCATTTGTAGTATCTCAGACTCCCTTAGGCCTACAGCCCATACGAAAATTTTAAACATCTATCCCTGTTTCCCCATCCAACTTTTGGGACGCCATCTTACCAAACATAAAGATATTGTTTTTTTTGGGTCCCTGGTCATTCGATCAGGGAAGAAAAGGCAGACATGCTGCCCGGTCGCGTTATGACCTACCCAAATTTCCCATCGAGGGGTTCCATTTCTGGACATTTTTTCTGCAATAGCTACCCCACCTTCGACCCCCTTGGAACCGTTGGTCAACTCTGCTCGGGAAAAACTTCATTTTTAAACCCAGCATAGGGATGGCCGTTTCTTGTCATCAGTGCCGGGGTTTGGGGGACCACTTCTCCCGCCCTTTGCATTGGCCCCCACTCCGCTTACTCATGGGGGATCTATGGGAGGCACCCCCGTTCCCCCTTTTTGAGCAGTGTCAAGTTCCAGTATCAATTTCCCACTTTGTTTTATCCCTCCTATCAACGAGCAGCGAAATTTCCCCAACGTCGTCTTCGTTCTCCTACTCTCTCTTTACCTTCCCTTTTGTGATGGACCCTCCTTTAATCCCCGACTCTTCTTTTACTTCTTGACAACGACGATTTACCCCAAACTTGATGTACTTTTGCCCCCCAGCCCTTTCTGGTTCGTTCTTGCGCCCTTTACCTTTCACCATCACTGCCCCCTGTTATCCGTAACCGTTCTCATCCATCTCCCTTTTCCCACCTGATGCCCCGCTTCCTTCCCGGCCCTCAGCGCTGTTATCCGGGCTTAGCGTTCTTTTGTTATAATAAAAAGGGTGAAGGGCTCTTGTTCCAAGTATTGGAGCTACACTCCTTTACCCTTGGATCAAACTTGATTACCTTCCTTTTCCCCAGCACTGTATGACCCTTATGGGATCAGCACTTTCACATAGTAATATAAATGAAAAAGTCTGAGCTTAAAACTGATAAGTCCTAATGTTATATAAAAGGATATAAAAATATTTAACCTATTAAGTGTATGATAAATTACTTGAATTGTAGATATATGGCTAAGTTTTTATAAGTGTCTGTGAAGTGCTAAACCCATCTGGGCCTTTAGTTTGTCTGTAATGCTTTCAATGAGTGGTTCTTTTAAATATGAAGTTGATTCTTCACTTATTTGGTTACAGTTCTCATACAATTAATAAGTTATTGTAACTGCTGTAACTTCTGTCTATAAGATATGAGGATTTTTATTTTTTTTATCCAGCACAAGTTGTGGAGGCTCAATCCTCCATCCATTACTGAGAAACTACCATTCGGAGCTGTGCGACCCATATGGGTTTAGCCCTTAGAAACCACACCATTAGATAATTACTATATTCAAAAGAAAGCACTAAACCTAAATAGTGTCACAGCACCAAATGACAGGGAGGAAGCATGTTTAAGGGAAGACAAGTACAGAAAAGGTGGAGTCAGTACAATGAACCACATCATCATGCATTAAGGGGCACTAAAATGTTGTAAATGTAGAAAATGTTTTTGAAAAACAACAAATCTAAAAAAGTAAAATTTTTGTTGCATAACCTGTAGGAATACTTACTGTTGTAGCATGTATACTCAACTATTTATTCCTTTATACAACTATGTATTATGTCAAAATAAAATATTATTATTACTTATTATTATTATTACTTAGTGAAGGGATTCAGGGAAACCGGTTATTTTCATATAGTCGGACTTGAGTCCTGGAAAGGGGTACAATGCCTGACTTTAAAGAGGGGTTGGGATTTTGGCAGTTTAGAGGGATATGTTGTGTATCTTTATATGTGTATGCTTCTAAACTGTTGTATTCTGAGCACCTCTGCAAAAACAGTGATAATGTGCAAGTGTGGTGAAAGTGTTGAATGATGATGAAAGTATTTTCTTTTTGGGGATTTTCTTTCTTTTTTGGGTCACCCTCCCTCGGGGGGGAGACGGCCGACTTTTAAAAAAAAAAAAACTTTTTCCCCTTTGGATTAATACTTTAAAACCAACTAATTAAGCTTTTTGAATGAATCAGGTAAAATAAAAAAAGGATTTTTATATAGATTTGGTTTTAACAAATGTTTTTAAATGGTTAATTTTTTAAAGGGCAATATTCGATAGTTTTGTAAATTTGAAAACTAAAAAGTAACTTTAATTGATTTGCTAAAGTATTGAAAAACATTCCCCCGGGAATTCAGCATTGGTAATGTACTAAAGGGAAATTTTTGAAAAAAAAAAATTTAAAAGTCACCCAAAAATAAAAAAAAAATTGCAATGAGTCATTAACAAGCTATGCATGATACAGTGCTTCAAATTAGCAGAAAACAATTTTTTTTTTTTTTTTCTCAACAAGTCGGTCGTCTCCCACCGAGGCAGGGTGACCCAAAAAAGAAAGAAGACAATTATGGTATATATATAAACAATTAGGGCCACATATACACTGGATGGGTAGATGGTTTGGTTGTGGATCAGGGATGAAAGGCCACAGTCAGTGATGATGACCTCAGTGGTGGAAGCATGACCTGCAGCAGCTTGGACCACTTCCAGCCCTGAGGAAACCTCACCAATGGGGTACCGGAACTGTCCTCCTGGTTCACCTCTGGTGCAGATGATAAAACCAGCTGTACAGAGTCGATTCACACGCAACGTGTTCATAGTAGTCTGGCAATCAATACGCAGTGTTCCCGCTTTTATGGTTCTTTGTAATAATCGCCAGACTCCAGATGAGTTAATAAATTTTCTTTTAGTTTGCCTTTATTTTGATCAACATAGTAATCAACTGCAATATATTCCTTGTCTTGAAATTCATTTTTAACAGTTCTTATGGAACTGCCAAATTATGTGGGCCCCGAGAGCCCAAAGGGAGAGCAGCAGGAATTTCTGTGCAGACGCAAGCAGGGCAAAAGCTGGTTAAAACCCCACCCCAACAACGACCTCAAAAATCAACCCAGGAAAACCCCTGAGGCATCTGTAAGAGAAATTTACTGTTGGATACTTGTTATTTAACTGAAAGATGAATGTCATTGGGGAAAAACTTCCTAAACAGAGTTTGGGAACAAAAGTAAAACCTTAATTTTTCCACTCCGATTTCAACCAGTTAAAAAAATGTCTCCATATGGAAGTGGAATAGAACTTCCTGCATAAGCCATGCATGTCATAAGAGGAGACTAAAATGCTGGGAGCAAGGGGCTAGTAACCCTTTCTCCTCTAAAAATTTTTCCCCGATAGTAACAATGTGTAGTTTACATGTAGCAAAATACTGTTATGTGCAAAGAAAGCCACTAGCATGAGTGTTGCGAGCAGACTAATCCTAATGCTTACACACTAATTATATACACAAGTTACAGAATGGTGAATTTTTATTATACATTTTCTTTTTCATTAAGCAAGTGGTTGAGTTAATAAAAAAAAAAAGGGCCCTACCATGAACTTTTTAAGTTCATGGAAAAAATGCATGATGCTTTAGTTTAGTTGTAGTTTGTGTAACTTTTTTAGAAATTTCTTACCAAAATTTTTTGCTTGACAAAAATATTAAAAATTGGTAAAAACCCTTTTTACAGCATTTGGGATTAAAATTTCCCACATAAATCATCTATATTTTTTGGGGGGACTTTAAACTGTATTATCTGAGTGCCCCTGAAAGACAGTGTTATGTATGAGTTTAGGTGAAAATGTTGAATGATGAAACATTTTTCTTTCTTTTTTTGGGCACCCTGCCCTTTGGGGGGAAATGGCCATGGTTTAAAAAATATTGGCAGTTTGGAGGGTTGTTGTGTATCTTTTATGTGTATGCTTCTGACTGTTGATTCGGCCCCTGCAAAACAGTGATAATGTCGAGTGTGGTGAAAAAATGTTGAATGGGTGATGAAAGTATTTTCTTTTTGGGGATTTTCTTTTTTTTTTTGGGTACCCCGCCTCGGTGGGAACGGCCGACTTTTTTGAAAAAAAAAAAAAAAAATATTATTATTTATATATTATATAATAATCAGGTCCCCCAAATAAGTTGTTTCATTATAAACTGGAGAAAAAAATACAAATTTTTTTTCAATAATTTTTTTCATTGTATGAAAACAAATTATTTTAAATAAAAATTTGTAAAATACAGGTAATTACAGATGCACAACAAAAAGATCAGTATAAGGGGGGGGGGCACTAATCAAGGCCACCATATTTGTTATCATTTGTTTTTGAACTGCCTGGTGGTATCAGGTGCTCTTTATAATTTTCATTTTGTAAACATTTATTCCTTGATTTAACCCTGTTGCAATGAGTGATAAAGGTGCACTGTGCACCCCTGATGTCTGTGGCCACAAAATACTGAGAAGTTTTAAAAAGGTTTGTTTATATCATTTAGCTTATTGTTAAATGGGTTTCATTTATGTTGTTTCACTTAAAGTCGCAGTTTCCAAGAATCTATCAAAGACGATGAGTGAGGACACACTGTACTAACATACTGACTTGAAATGGAAATTATTGCAAGCGGAGGACACAGGCGACAAATAACTTTTAGATATACATGTAATTATAATAATTAAAATTGTTTATTGAACTGTCTGGTATACTATCAGAGTTACCTTTAAGAAGAGGTGATTGCCAACACTCTTAGCGAGTGAGTGCAGCAAAAGTTTACCATCCCGATAGTCCAGTTGGGCATGGTGACACTCGACAGTCTGATGGGTGCCATGCTGGGGTAAGGTTGATGTTACAGCTGAAACACAGCTGCACAAGCCTTCCTTTGTGCTGCTGCTGCTGTTGCATCTGCCACTACACACGCTCTGACTCTTGCACATACGCTTGCTGGAACGAGTAACCATCATCACTCTTCGTCCCCTCTGTGGCTGTAGCTGCTGGGAAATGGCTATGTCAGCATTATTTTTTGTTGCTGCTACCACTCTTAATGTCATTACTGCTAAGGATGCTCCTGCTTCTACAGCTAAGGTTGTTCCTGCTTCTACAGCTGTGGCTGCTCCTGCTTCTACAGCTCCTGGTCCTCCTCCAACTTCTACTCCGTTTGAACCTGCATGTTCTTTGTTGACCTCAACTTTTGAGTCACTTCCAGACAACACAGACAAATATTTAAATTCTGATTCTGTATCAATAATCTTTACTTTTTCTTCAAAAACCAGCATACACCTGACCTTGGAAATCTTTTCAATTTCTGTTAAAAGACCCTTGGTATTTCTCTCAAGATCATAAAGCTGAGTACCTCTCAGGCACTGCATCCTCATCTTCTGGCAACTGTTGTAAAACTTGCTCTTGATTTCCGCTTTCTCATCCCCTATTTTATCTATTCTTGATTTGATGTAATCTTTCAGTTCTGATTTCTTCTCTTTGACATAAGTCATGGCCAACTGCACCGGATGGTTATTTGGATGTTCAGAGTAGAGGCAGACACCGCAGAGCTCCACTCGACACTGAACACACCAGTACCTCAGCTCATCACCATGCTTACCGCACAAATCATACTGATGGGAACAAAATAATCGTTATTAGCTTTGTGAATTCATAAATTATAGTGATAAACTATATTTCTGTATTCATTGATACTTCAGAGAAAGCTAACAAGTAATTGGCTCATTGTGCCTCAAGATGCAAGTCACTCCTGAATATTATTATCTAAAAGTTAATGAAAATAGTTATGTAATTACTGAATATATTTTGATCTTCAATATATTGTGCAAAGAAATATCTGTCATGACTCGTAAAATTAGTGAACCTATTAGCTTTAAGCTAGGCCTATTAACTACCCAAGGGTCACTGAGATTGCAATCTGCCAGGACACTATTATCAAGAGTACTTTAACTCATAACATTGGGATTATGGTAAAGTTTTAGTTTATATAGACACATACAGCTCTCAAGTGAATATAAACCACAAATAAAATTAAAGTATACTTTCAACAACATTAAATAGCATAAATAAAGATGAATTGAAAAATAAAAAATAAAATAAAACTTTTATTTCTTATAGGCCATATGAAGAAGTTACAGTAGTTATATATTCCAACTGATGTGTTTATGACTTTAATATCATTGTAATATAGATATAATTTGTTACAAGTGAAGGCTCAGAAGAAAATCACTATGCAATGCATTTTGGGCAGACTAAACATAAGGCTTACATACTACTTAAATCTAGATCTATTATATTAGTCAATGAGTATTAGTACAGCCCAAGTAATCCATTATACAGGCATACCTCACTGATATGGCAGTTAGGTTTCAGACCACTCCTGAAAAGTGAATCACAGCCTTTTATTCACTTGCCAGTGAATAAAAGGCTGTGATTCACTTTACAGGGGAAGTCTGAACAAATGAACAATGAGTATAATTGAAAAATTAGTGAAACTCCACAGTGTGAAGTGCTGTAAAGCAGGGCCTGCCTGAATGGAGTCCAAGAGATACATACTTGGTCCTTGCAAGGACCCCAATGGAAATAAGTCACTTTAACCTTTTTAGGGCTATCCTAGGTCATTTATTCATATGCTACTATGTATGATAATTTGTGTAACTGTATTTGTGTGTGTCTGTACCTAAATAAACTTACTATGTCTACGTGTTCTGTTGCAGTACTCCAGACAGAATTTAAGCCATGGGTTAATGTTTGAATTTAATGCTCTATCAACATAACATGCACAGTAGGAAGTGTGAATATTTTGTACCAACATCACCCTTTATCCTAGGTAGTAGGCTGGTAAACAGCAACTGCCCAGGGAGGTACTACCCTCCTGCCAAGTGAGTGTAAAACAGAAGCCTGTAATTGTTTTACATAATGGTAGGATTGCTGGTGTCTTTTTTTTCTGTCTCATACACATGCAAGATTTCAGGTATGTCTTGCTACTTTTACTTACACTTAGGTCACACTGCACATACATGTAATACATGTACAAGCATATGTATACATACCCCTCTGGGTTTTCTTCTATTTTCTTTCTAGTTCTTGTTCTTGTCTATTTCCTGTTCTCTCCATGGTGAAGTGGAACAGAATTCTTCCTCCGTAAGCCATGCGTGTTGTAAGAGACAACTAAAATGCCGGGAGCAAGGGGCTAGTAACCCCTTCTCCTGTATATATTACTAAATGTAAAAGGAGCTTTCGTTTTTCCTTTTGGGCCACCCCGCCTCGGTGGGATACGGCCGGTGTGTTGAAAGAAAGATCACCCTTTATATAGAAAAATCATTATTCGTCATTTAAGGAAATAAATTATGCCTCTAATTAGATATCATGGAGAAGTGGAAAAGAATTCTTCCTGTGTAAGCCATACATGTCATATTATTATTATTATTATTATTATAATCAAAAAGAAGTGCTAAGCCACAAGGGCTATACAGCGCTACAGGGCAGGGTATCAGGTGGCAAAAGGGAGATGGATGAGTAATAGGTTACAGAGAATAGTGAGGCAGTGGATGGTGAAAGGGTAGAGGGCAGCAAGAGATTGAGGTAGAAAGGGCTGAGGGGAGTGCGAAAGGTATCATCATCAGAGTTTGTGGAGTAAATCAGTCGTTGTCAAGAAGTCAATGAGAGAGTCAGGATTAAAGGAGGGTCCATCAGCAAGAAGGGAAGGTAAAGAGAGAGTAGTAGAGCGGAGACGACGTTGGAGGTAAATTCTGCATGCTCGTTGATAGAGAGGGTAGTCTAACAGAATGTGGCTAATGGATACTGAAACTTGACACTGCTCACAGAGAGGAACAGGGTGCCTCTCCATGAGATACCCATGAGTAAGACGAGTGTGGCCAATGCGAAGGCGGGAAAGAGTAGTCTCCCAACCTCGGCACTGATGACAAGAAGACAGCCAGTAACCTATGCTCGGTTTAATAGAATGAAGTTTGTTACCGAGTAAAGTTGACCAACGTTGTTGTCAACGGGTGTGAAGGTGGGTAGCTATTACAGCAAAATACTATTCTGGAAATGGAACACCTCTATATGAAATTGGTAGGTCATGTACCGCTGACTGCGCAGCAGTGTCTGCCTGTTCATTGCCCTGTACGTCAATATGACCAGGGACCCAACAAAAAACAATATCTTTATGCTTGGTGGAGATTCGCCGTAGCCAAAGTTGGATACTGAGAACTAGGGGGTGAGGTGTATCAAATTTCCGTATAGCCTGTAGAGCACTATGGGAATCTGAGACAACCACAAATGATGACACAGGCATAGATGCGATACAAATAAGTGCATACATGTCATAAAAAGTGACTTAAATGCCTAGTTTACCTGGAGAGAGTTCCGGGGGTCAACGCCCCCGCGGCCCGGTCTGTGACCAGGCCTCCTGGTGGATCAGAGCCTGATCAACCAGTAACCCTTTCTCCTGTATAAATTATTAAATTTAAAAAGAAAAACTTTAATTTTTCTTTTTAGGTCTTCCTGCCTTAGTGGGATATGGCCAGTTCATTGGAAAAAAAAATAAATATGAAAATTACTGGACAAGGCACTGGACAAGCACTTAAAGTCGGTACCTGACCAGCCGGGCTGTGGCTCGTACGTTGGATTGCATGCAGCCAGCAGTAACAGCCTGGTTGATCAACCCCTGATCCACCTGGTCACAGACCGGGCCACAGGGGCGCTGACCCCCAGAACTCTCTCTAGGTATATCAGTGTATACAAGTACAGATGCTCCTTGCTTTACAATGGTTCAACTTACGATATTTCAACTTTACAATGGTGTGACAGTAATGCACATTCTGTACTATACAGTGCTGTACTGTACTGTATGATGGTTTGACTTACAATATTTCGACCTTACAATGGTGCAATACTGATGTACCTCCTGCAATGTACAGTAATGTACATTTAATGGCAGGATAAAATTGTATTCATTTATTTACTTTTCAACACTGGTACAGTGGTACCCCGAGTTTCGTACAGCTCCCAACTCGAACAATTATGTAAGTATATATTACTGTAAGTGATTTTGTAAGTGTATTTTTTGGGGGTCTGAAACAGACTAATCTAATTTACATTATTCCTTATGGGAACAAATTCGTTTGGTAACAGCACTCGAACAGCCTTCTGGAATGAATTATGTATGAAACTTGGGGTACTACTGTATTTAGTTATGTAATTATTTATTTGCTTATTCAGTGACTGTAGGTATTTATCTACTTATTTAGAAAAGGATGGAGGAAGGGGCAAAAGAGGTTTTGTGTGAAAGGTGCTTGGACATACAACAGGCATGTATGAGCATGTTAGATGGGAGTGAATGGAGACAAATGGTTTTTGGGAATTGACGAGCCATTGGAGTGTGAGTACTGTAATATTTTGTGAAGGGATTCAGGAAAACTGATGAAAGTGTTGAATGATGGTAAAAGTGTTTCTTTCTTTTTTGGATCACCCTGCCTCGGTGGGAGACAGGCAGCATGTTAAAAAAAAATATTCATGTTCAACTTACAATATTTTCAACTTACAATGGGTTCTTCAGAACGTAACCCCATCATAAGGTCGAGGAGTACCTCTAAAAAAAGTATGTATAACTGCAGATGCACTTTCCAAAATTTATTACTATGTACCGAGGCCTGATCTCAGACCCCTGAAACCCTCTCCAGGTATACCCCAAATTCTACTGCTAGCCCTACACTCTCCATTCATTTGTCCATGTTTTACATAAGGAATTTGAACTAGGGGATTAGCATCAGACACTCACTACAAACCATTCAACAAATTATAGGCAACACTCAGTGCCCTTATTCAAATCTCTAAATCTTTTAAATATAAATATTGTCTATATGTTCAACTGTTTGATACACATTTTTTAAGACCCTGAACTGTAGTGTTGACCCTAATCACAGGCTCTTCACTGAGCTGTGACAGAACTTTCTGGCATCTCACTAGAAATAAATACCTCTCCAATATTCCTCCTGTTCATCTGAAACTGCAAATAAATAGTAGAATGTTTGAAATAGCTTACCAGGCAAAGCAATAAAAGGTGTACGTTATGAAAAAGTAATGTTGTACCTAGCTTAAATAATAAAAAATTAATCCCCATATATACAAGTGTCCTTCCCATTATTATCAAACTATTTTATTTAGATTATATACACCTCATATTCATGGCGTTATTGTAAAATTTAGCTCTTTAATTTTAACATAACTTCTTTTATATATGTATTAAATTATTAAGCAATAAGTGTCCTTAGCTCTATGTAATAAATGTGTTCTTGGTTGATGGCACATAAGGTGAATTCACATAAATTGAACTTATCATAACATGTAACAACAGGGATTCATTCTGAGACTGCAAGTTCCACATATATTTTCTTATTTTTTTTACCAAATGTATTCATACTTTGTGAGTATTCATTTCATGCACGAATAAAGAAATCACTTTTCTTTTGTAGAGATTGATCACGGAGTGTAGATTTATTGTTACAGTGTGTTAGCATGGGCAGGGTAGGACTGGAGCTTTTGTGTTTTGGATGTGTTTAGTAGGTGAGGCACGAGACATCCCACAACACTCACTCTCACACTCACTATTACTTTCAACACACTATATAAGCTCACTGGATGTACCACACTAAAATCTGTTTTCTTTCTACTACTATCTTATGAATATGGTATCAACATTAATGAGATAACTGATAATGAACAAGAGATTGGTATAAACATAAGTAGTGGCAAGCTGGGATGATCGCACGAGTAAAAATGCACAGCAACCACCTGCTCCAATCACATAACAGCAAACTTTTACCGCATTTTGCCGAATTTAAGTAAATTTGTAAACAGTGATTTTGCATGAAGCAAGAGAAATCTGTAATATATATACATACATATATATTTTTTTAGATTTACCACATCGGTCATTGGTAGGGTGATCAAAAAGAGAAAATACATTCACTATCATTCATTCAATGTCTTGTCATCAGAATGTAAATGTCGCAATTCAAATGAGCCTCTGAACTGCAACATCCCCACTCTAAGGTTATAAAAGTCATGATTTACTTTAAATGATTGTGTATTTTTCTTCTTGTATCTAAAACATTTTCTCACTCATTTAAATTTCTGATTTTACTTAACCTACTTCCAAACATATTTAATCAAATTCCTGTGTTAGACTGCCTGAAATGATGAGAATAATGTAGACTTTCAAAAAATATTATTTTACTATGTACTGTATATTATACCCACAGTAGACTTCCAAAAAATATTATTTTACTATGTCCTGTATATTATACCCACAGCAAACTTTCAAAAAATATTATTTTACTGTGTTGTATATTATACCCACAATGTCAGACACCTATGTCAGTAATTTTTTCAACAAATATAAAATTCAAGTTAACAAGTAACCTATGTTCTAGATTACTTATGACACAGCTCTAATATCATACAATTCTATTTATTAACATTCCTGATAGTGAAAAATTAAAGTCAGTCTGAGGAAAAGAAAGCTGTAATAATTATTTCTATTTCTTTTTATTTTGGTGTAGACTCTGGGGAGACTAATAGCACAAGTGTTCAATGTTAAGTTTATCCTTTGTTCTGTTTTATCCTTGAAACAATGAATTATAAAATATCATGCAGGCTTTTTGTATGTTGAGTGTAGGCTTACTGCCTGTTTTGGAGGCAAAGGAAAAGATGTCTACAGCTGATCGTGAAGGCTTTTCAAGGGCTGCATTTATAAGACTAGTGATTATAAAGAATGGGTTGGAAATATAAACACATATGCAGAATAATGTGATCCTTTATTGACAACGTTTCGCCCACACAGAGGGCTTTTTCAAGTCACAAACAGATCTACCTGGGGTGGAAGGTACGCAAGTATTTATAGTCAGGTGGAGATTACCGCATGTGGTGATCTACTGAGTGGGGTTATAGTCTAAAATCTTGGGTAGCTTGGAAGAGAGATTGGATAAGTGTGGGCAAAACGTTGCCAATAAAGGATCATATTATGCTGCATATGTGTTTATATTTCTATTGTGTCGGTATTTTATACCATTTATTTCCATAAAGAATGGGTTATAGCCAATGGTCACATTTTTTCTGTCAGGAAACAGCAAAAATCTCTTGATATGAATCTTTGCCAGATGATGACCCACTAGTAATAACAATGTTTATTTCTTTAAGCACTAGCCGGTTAATCCTCCACTGGCCTACCAGAGCTAGGTAGTACACCCCAGTGAAAAATCTAGTCATTGCCTAATAATCATCCTTTCTTTAATTATGCCATTTTTACCAGGCCTATTTTACTATCTCATATTTAAAGATTAAAGATTCTGGTGTTTGGTAAGTCAGGATATTAAAAGACAAGTGGACAGATTTAATTAAGTAGCTTGCGACTGGACGGTATCTTGGTTATGCTAGGTTTATATTAAAATTCCCAAAATTTATTAAGTGATTTTTATTTAGGATTAAATCTTTGTAGTTGTTGCAAAAGTTTATCAACCTTAGAGGATGAAAGTTAGTATATAGTATTGTTAAAATTGAAATTAAAGCCTTTTGAGTTCTTGGTTGAAAATTGTGCAAATATATGTTCATCTCTCTGTGTTTATTATGCATTATTTCACAGTATTTTTTTTTTAATACAAATTATAACTCAGCCTCCTTGGCTGCAGGACAAACTTTTGAGCAATGAAATATGTGGAAACAGACTGTTGAAGTCTGGACTTTCATACAGCAATTGCAAGTTTTGCCGTGCAACTTCAAAATTGGGCTTATCTATCTTTGGGCCAAACTCTGCATTATGTTCAATGAAGCTCTGATGACGGCATATGCTGGAAGAATGGAGCAGCCATGAAGCAGAAAAAACAGCAAACCACTAAGCTCTTCTGCCATTATTATCCATCTATGCCATCAACTGAGCTTCGATGAACATAATACTGAGTTTGACCCACAGGAAGGTGAGCCCACCCTTGCAACTGGTGTACAAGAGTTACCAGAGTCATAGAAGGTCCAGACTTCAACCATTGCTGCCATATGTTTCAAAGATCAAATGTTTGTCCTGCAGTGTCACAACTTTCTGAACAGACTGTGTGAATGCAGTGAAATTGGCATACTCATTTGCTTTTAAAACAAATTAATGCAGTGTTAAGTGTGCATAATAGATTCACAATTTTAATTTTCAATTTCCATTTTAGATTCCTAATTAAATACATATACTACATATACAGTGGAACCTTGGTTTTCGTGATGAATCCGTTCTAAAAAGTCTGATGAAAACTGAATCATACGAAAACTGAAGTAATATTTCCCATAAGAAATAATGTAAATCCAATTAATCCGTTCCAACACCCAAAAATAATAACAAAAATTACATTTTATAGAGAATAACTATAGTTTTACATACAGAAAACAATGAGAAATAAATCTAAATGAGTAATGAAATGGATAAATGAACATTTAACATCACTTTTACCTCTATTGAAGACTTGCTGGCATATGGAAGACGGCGAGGAGGGGAGAGGGAGGAGGAGAGGTTATTGTTTGGAAGGGGAATCTCCTTCCATAAGGGCTTCAGGTATCAAGCCCCTATCTGGGGTTACTTCCCTTCTTTGTTTTTTACTGGCACTAGGACCAGCTCGAGTCACTGTACCCGTCACACAAAAAATCTGGCCAGAGAGGTCTGTTTCTGGCATCTCTTTAAGATTTGCTTAAAATGAGACAAGGCATTGTCATTGAACATGTTGCAGACATGGCTTGCAATAGCTTTGTTAGGGTGATGCTCACTCAATGAGAAACAAAGGCAGACTGAGTCACAAATGCATGGGATGCTATGTGTGGGTGCTTGAGTGGCTGAGTCACATGGACGCATTTGGTATGGACCATTTTCAACTCTATGAAAACTGCGTGGATGTATGAAAACTGGGACAAAATTTCGACGAAAAAAGTAAAAAACCAAATCCTACAAAAACTGGGGCATATGAAGACTGAGGTTCCATTGCACACAAGAATTTTTCAACATTTTTGGCATAGAGAACATCCTTCATATCTGAATACATAATCGCATGCCAATATATTAACCCTTAAACTGTCCAAGCAGATCTACGTTCACATACGTAGTGCTCCAAAAGTAGATCTATGTTTTTTTTTTACATATTTTCAAATATAACAAAAAAAAAAAAACATAGATCAAAGTTTTTTTACACTTTTTCAAATGTAAAAAAAGAAAAGATCTACTTTTGTTACATACTTTCAAATGTTGAAAAAACGTAGATCTACATTCGGACAGTTTAAGGGTTAAATACGTGTGATCATAAACTACACCATAGATATACATGTAATTACCATAATTTCCTTGAAGGATGACATGAAACTCAGCAATGAATAGTTGATCAACAGTCTCTCAACATTAACATTTCTGTGGAATTTCTTGCAAGACAGACAGAGTAATTCACCAGTAGCGATAAAATTCACTACACAGCTGCGACAAAAGCTATAGCCACAGGGCAAGATCAGTGGCTCATGACTCCCTCTCTTGTACATCATTGAGCACACTGCACATACCATGCCCTCCATCTTGTCTCACTGGATCAGTAATGTCACTAACCTTTGGAAAAAATGGTATACTGAGTGATAAACTTTTACCATTGTTTCATAATCTTATCTTTTCAGTCACAGGAGGAAACAAGTTTTCATATAATTTTAAGAGTCGTAACTTGTACATCTCTTCTGGTATCATGATGTAATGAGTCTGTATGCCATTTACAGAAACTGAGGTGATTAATCTGTATTTAATCTGAATAATTTTGTGCACATTTATATAGACTGGCCCCACTTTACAGCACTTCACTTTACAGTATTTCACCAATGCAGTTGTTTTAAATTATACCCATTCTTCATTTATTCAGACTTCCTACAATAAATATATTCACCATTCATTATAAGCCTCAGACACACACAATCCAAACACCAAACAACCAATCTTGCTTAGATTTAACAACTAAATAAACAATCCTCATTAGGAAAGCCATAACACAAAAACAAACACATAAGTAATGACAGTATACCTGGAAAGGGTTTCGGGAGTCAACGCCCCCCGCGGCTCGGTCTGAGACCAGGCCTCGTATGTAACTATACAGGAACTGTTCCTTCATCAACCCTCTCATCTAGACCTAAACTAGGATAAGTGACTATTGATCAACTTACTCAATAAGGCATTTACTGGACTAGTCCTAGGTAATGTAGCTCGTCTTTCTCATCTAGACATGTACTATGTTCAGGAACTATAGCTAAACCTAATTTGGACATGCATGAAGTTCAGAAACTTGGCTTGCGGTTTTGCGGTCTTACGTCACCATCAAGCTTGTGACCGCTCATTAACAACTGAAAAACTAAAATTCTTGTAATTGTAAATTTTAATTTGGTTATACTATTTTTTATAATCATTCTCATACAAGACAGATGTGACGTGCTACTCATGAATGCACATAGCCCTGGGGCCAAAGTTCAAGAGCCTCAGAGTACCACTGAATGTCTTTACAAGTCAATATTTAATTTCCTCCCTCCAGCAGTTGGGAAAATTCACAGGCACAAGTGTCGTGGCTCCATGCCTTCTCTCTCACTGCAATATTTTATCGACAGCCAACATTGAATTTATTGCTAGGTGTGCAAGTTCTTTTTTGCTTTCTCCTTACATCCAGTCATGACAGGAGAAAAAAGTTCTGAATTAGCTATGTGGGGTGTTAAATAGTTAACACTGCGCGTTATGGAGAGGTCATTTCATTTTTTAAATTATAGTTTAGACACACAAAAGAACACTACTGTAGGCCTATTGGCCCGTGCTAGACTGGTCCAACTTACACCCGCCAGCACACCCACTTATATACCCATCCAGACTATATTAAATATACTGAAGGGCAACGTCCTTTGATGAGTCCCTTACCAGCATTAAGGTACCTCCCGTGAGGGTCGTGACATGGCAAATGCTTTCCAGCCTCATTAAGAATGGAAATGGAGTAAGAGTACATTCATCGAGGATCGCCAGAGCCTTCTGGGACCCCAACGAGGTACTACCTTGAGGGAGGCTCGGAGGGACCCAACAAGGTACTACCTTGAGGGAGAGGCTCGGAGGGACACCAGCGAGGTACTACCTTGAGGGAGAGGCTCGGAGGGACACCAGTGAGGTACTACATTGAGGGAGAGGCTCGGAGGGACACCAACGGGTACTACCTTGAGGGAGAGGCTCAGAGGGACACCAACGGGTGCTACCTTGAGGGAGAGGCTCAGAGGGACACCAGCGAGGTACTACCTTGAGGGAGAGGCTCAGAGGGACACCAACGGGTACTACCTTGAGGGAGAGGCTCGGAGGGACACCAACGGGTACTACCTTGAGGGAGAGGCTCGGAGGGACACCAGCGAGGTACTACCTTGAGGGAGAGGCTCAGAGGGACACCAGCGAGGTACTACCTTGAGGGAGAGGCTCAGAGGGACACCAGCGAGGTACTACCTTGAGGGAGAGGCTCAGAGGGACACCAACGGGTACTACCTTGAGGGAGAGGCTCGGAGGGACACCAACGGGTACTACCTTGAGGGAGAGGCTCGGAGGGACACCAACGGGTACTACCTTGAGGGAGAGGCTCGGAGGGACACCAACGGGTACTACCTTGAGGGAGAGGCTCGGAGGGACACCAACGGGTACTACCTTGAGGGAGAGGCTTGGAGGGACACCAACGGGTACTACCTTGAGGGAGAGGCTCAGAGGGACACCAGCCAGGTATTACCTTGAGGGAGAGGCTCGGAGGGACACCAACGGGTACTACCTTGAGGGAGAGGCTCAGAGGGACACCAGTGAGGTACTACATTGAGGGAGAGGCTCAGAGGGACACCAGCGTGGTACTACCTTGAGGGAGAGGCTCAGAGGGACACCAGTGAGGTACATTGAGGGAGAGACTCAGAGGGACACCAGTGAGGTACTACATTGAGGGAGATTCAGAGGGACACCAGCGAGGTATTACCTTGAGGGAGAGGCTCGGAGGGACACCAACGGGTACTACCTTGAGGGAGAGGCTCAGAGGGACACCAGTGAGGTACTACATTGAGGGAGAGGCTCAGAGGGACACCAGCGTGGTACTACCTTGAGGGAGAGGCTCAGAGGGACACCAGTGAGGTACATTGAGGGAGAGACTCAGAGGGACACCAGTGAGGTACTACATTGAGGGAGATTCAGAGGGACACCAGCGAGGTATTACCTTGAGGGAGAGGCTCAGAGGGACACCAGTGAGGTACTACATTGAGGGAGAGACTCAGAGGGACACCAGTGAGGTACTACATTGAGGGAGATTCAGAGGGACACCAGCGAGGTATTACCTTGAGGGAGAGGCTCAGAGGGACACCAGTGAGGTACTACATTGAGGGAGATTCAGAGGGACACCAGCGAGGTACTACCTTGAGGGAGAGACTCAGAGGGACACCAGTGAGGTACTACCTTGAGGGAGAGGCTCAGAGGGACACCAGTGAGGTACTACATTGAGGGAGAGGCTCAGAGGGACACCAGTGAGGTACTACCTTGAGGGAGAGGCTCAGAGGGACACCAGTGAGGTACTACCTTGAGGGAGAGGCTCAGAGGGACACCAGTGAGGTACTACCTTGAGGGAGAGGCTCAGAGGGACACCAGTGAGGTACTACCTTGAGGGAGAGACTCAGAGGGACACCAGTGAGGTACTACATTGAGGGAGAGACTCAGAGGGACACCAGTGAGGTACTACATTGAGGGAGAGACTCAGAGGGACACCAGTGAGGTACTACCTTGAGGGAGAGACTCAGAGGGACACCAGTGAGGTACTACCTTGAGGGAGAGGCTCAGAGGGACACCAGTGACGTACTACCTTGAGGGAGAGGCTCAGAGGGACACCAGTGAGGTACTACCTTGAGGGAGAGGCTCAGAGGGACACCGGCGAGGTAGTCACGAGGAAGCTGCTCCAAGTGACAATGGGACGCCAGGAGCCGCGTGGCTAACACACTGCTACAGCAAAACGTTAGTTATCCACATAATCCTATCTTTTCCTTCCTTAGATCGAATATGAATGCTTCTCATTCCTCAGGTGTTGTATAACCCCCATTGGGTTTAGTACTTCCCTATAAAGAATAATAATCATGACCTGGAAGTAACAAGGTCAACGATTCTCTTTTTTTCAAGATCATGCAGTTCCTCTGAGAGAGTGAGTCACCTGAAGTTATCTACCTAATTAGTACATTTTTAAATTTTTGCCCCAAGGGACGAATTTATTGGTGAGCGTCACTCATGAGTAAACAGTCATATAGATTATACTGAGCAGCAATGGCACCTTTAACAAGTATCTAAATTTTAGGATGCCTTTAATATTGAAACCTGGGCTATATGGTCCTCTTGTCTTTAAATTAAAGGAAGTGAATTCATTAGTCTTCCCAACATCTCACAGTCCCAGCTATAGACACGTCACCTAACCTAATGTATTTTTTTTTATATTTATTTACTGTTACGTAAAGTCAATGATATACTATTTTTCGTAACGTTCAGACTTCCACTGATTTATGGCAAAAATAAATATTTCACTCGGCTTATTCGGCCAATGTGGACGATTCGGCTTATTAGGCACGACATACGTATGTCGCTGGCTTGCGACACCCGTTGCTGGGAAGCCAGCGACAGGTGTCGGTCAAATGACCAAAACCTCCCCAAGTATCGGCTCATTATTTTACTAAGATCAACAGTTCTCCTGACACAAGTGACCACTTCCACCACCAACAATTTAGGTACAGGAGCAGATACTGAAGCTGTAAACATGAAAGTCTTTGAATAAGAGAGTTTAATAGACACATGAGTGTGATTCTGATAGACAGGTGGTCCTGACACAGGAGTGAAGTGTGGTGTTGATGATGTATTAGTGGCACCAGCGTTGAGGCTGCTGGTGACGACGCTGTGGAGTCAGTTTACTGGCGACAGTGTTGGCAGAGACGGTACTTGTGGACGTGGTGATAAGTTAGGAGTGTTGATGTCATCTGGATGACCATAACAATAGGTAAGTGTTACCATAATGCACCTAGAAAGTGGCAGTATTTTTAGTTCCCCACTGGATCAATGATCTTAAATTTACAAGACCTTCCATTGACACATTGCCACTGGTTAGCTAACACTATTGACATTTTCATCTCAGACTCTGGCTCTCGGTGTCAGATATTGGTGTTAGTCAATCCAATGTAGTTTCAATTAAGCCACAGTTAACCCACAACTGATTCACTTTGGATACAGTGTGTATGTGATGTAAATAGCTGTGTGTGTTTCGGCCGCTGCGCGATCCGGCCAGCAGTAACAGCCTGGTTGATCAGACCCTGGTCCACCATGAGGTTTAAAGCTGCTTTCTCTAGTTATCATTATTGAAGGTTTGAAGCCAATCAGATGAGGCATTCATTGTTATATGAAAAAATGACTAATTTAAATTATCTAGTTTTATCAATAAAAATGGCATATTGGCACCTACATAACCCCGAATTTATCCAACAATTAACCTTTACCAGGCCTGGAGAGGGGTAATTACCCTTTTCCACTCCTGGTAAAGGGGTAATTACCCTTTCCCAGGCCTGGTAAAGGGTTAAGGTTCAAACTCAAGTCACAACAGACATTATCCAGTTCTACACAGAAATCAATCATTAAACTTATCAAATTAAATAACACAACCAAACAGTAATATGGCGCTTCCTTTAAGGAAAGCACACCAGCGCTTAAAGTTTGAAGCCAACCAGCAGATGTCTTCTCCAGTTCTCACCCAGAATCCAAATATTCTAACTATACCACGGGTGGGGTTAGAACCCGCGATCAGAGAGCCACAGAACTCCAGACCGTCGCGGGTTCTAACCCCACCCCGTTGTATGGTTTATTTGCAATCGTGTCAATACGATTTCGTGAGTCCAAACATTCTATTTTTCAACCATATTAGAAAATAGTCAAATTCACATCAACACAGCCAAAATTAGAGGAGCATCGTCGTCATCACACACCCCAGCCATTAAGGACTGTAGCTGTTCACAAGAAGTGTACAAAACTTATTGTATAGTTAATAATGAAACATTTTAAAAATTAATCACAATTATTTTTTAAGTAGGATACAACGGTATTAAAATTTGAAGACAAACAGAAGAGGCTTTCTCGGGTTATCGCAAGGAAACTAAATCCAGAAATAGTTTATGTAATATTGACCAGAAAGTGCATATACATGCCCAAAATAATTACATTGCATCAACTTTGACAGTTTAAAGCCTATCTGATGAGGCATTCTCAATTTATAAACGAAAACATTAGAGGAATAAAAAAAAACCAGGTGACCACTTGGGGTACCACTTTAGGAATCCCTAATAAGTCACAACATGAGGGTTGAAACAATTCACGAATAACCCACAAGTTGGGGATTAAACTTAGTCGATGTTTCGGTCCTTCTTGGGCCATAATCAAGTCGTTCACGGTTTGTTATTAATGGTCCAAAACGGACCGAAAAGTCTTCTAATTTTAAATTTGTGGATTAGTAGTGAATTCTTCAAGCTATGGTCTTGTGATTCGATTAATACGTTATTTTTTGTATCTTATCGTGAGAAGTCTTCTTAATGCACTCGAGCAACGAGATAACATTGACCCAATATATTTCTTGCGTGTTGGGTCACGGAATATTTGTCTTGGCACTTGTCTGTGTGTCAGTAATTGTACGTGTGTGTGTCAGCACTAGCCTGTGTGCGTCAGTACTTGCCTACCTATTGTCAGTACATATTTGCAGTACAGTATGCTAACGTTCCATCCCAGCTGACGTACGCCAGACATTACTGGCCGTAGTTAAAGGCAATGGCAGTATATTTTAATGTTATTGTGTAGAGGACTTACCGTCACCTTGCGAGCAGCATCGCAAAACACACTGCTGAAACACACTGCCAAATTTAGCAGTGTATATACACTGACCTAGGCAGTAGCTGCCTAAAGCCGACGTAACTCAAAATACTCTTAATATCGTCTGTCGTAAAATAACGCTAGGGGAATAAGCGGCAGTCAGACTTAATTCGTACAAGAGAAGAGTAGCTTTAAATCCTCGGAACAAAAGCCCTTCATTAGCCTCAAGGTAGCCCTTATATAAGGGCTGAAAAAGTAAAGATAGTTCCAATAAGAGACTTTCACGAACATCGCAGCACTCTCCGTGAAGCCTATAAGCTGCGCCGGTCCGCGGGTCTGGAACTGGAAGCAAGCACACAGCAGACCAAAGCTCTCGCTTCAAGCATATTATGAGACATTGGTGTAGTGAGCGGAGGCAGCCACACCTGAAGATCCATGGTATGGCCAGTGAGATTATGACGAAGGTTTGAGCCTTGGAACCGGCTAGAGGATGCTCAAACAACGGCGAGACTGCGAATTCCCTTAATATTACCAGAGGTCATAGCTCAGATGTTATAGACTCTCTCTCTCTCTCTCTCTCTCTCTCTCTCTCTCTCTCTCTCTCTCTCTCTCTCTCTCTCTCTCTCTCTCTCTCTCTCTCTCTCTCCTCTTCCTTCTCTCAATTTCAACGTAGCCGGTTCTCCCACCGGGGCAAGATGGCCCAAAAAAAATAAGAAAACTATAAGTTTATCATTTTCATTTATAATGTATCAGGGGATTACTAATCCTTTGCTCCGTTTTTTTTCCCTCTTACGAAAATGCATACGGAGGAAAGTTTTCTTCCTCCAAAAGCCTGCGTGTTTTTCTTTTGGGGGCCCCCTTGCCCGGGGGATAGGGGGTTTGTTGAAAGAAAATATTTGGATGAATTTGGTAGGGTGTAAAAAGAAGAAAATTAAAGGTGAATACAGGAAAAGAGAAAGGTTATGAGGATAAAAAAGATTGGGTGATGAAAGATTTTCAGTTGGGGGGGAGTAGGGAGGGGGTTTTCTTTTTCAGAAATTTGGGGTGGCGTTCGGGGATGGGTCTATAAAAGATAGGTGATCTAAAATTTGATGAGGGAAAAAGAGTGAGTGGTGCACTTAAGTCTTGGAGACAAAGAACTTTGTCCTTGGAGGCAAAGGGGGAAAAGTTGGAGTATGTTTTACCAACGCTCTTATTGGGTGTGAACGGGGTTGAAATGTTGCGCGGGGAAAAGGGCTGGGGCAGTGGAGTTATGCTGAGGGGCAATGTGTGGTGGAATTTGCGGTTCTTAGTTTGGGGTTGGGGAGGGTGGGTAAAAAACTGGCCCAGAGGGCGAGGAAGGGTTTTTGAGGGGGGGTTCGGACATGAGGGGGAAAGGAGCGAAACGAATGACTTAAAGGTGTATCAGTCTGTAGTGGAAGGGGCGGGGTAGGGTCGGTTTTAGAGGTTGGAGGGAGGGGTAAAGGAGGTTTTGTTCGTGCGAGGGGCTTGGACTTCCAGCAGGCATGCGTTGACCCGTGTTTGATAGAGTGAATGAGACAATGGTTTTTAATACTTGACGTGCTGTGGAGTGTGAGCAAAGTACATTTATGAAGGATTCAGGGAAACCGGCAGGCCGGGACTGAGTCCTGGAGATGGGAAGTACAGTGCCGACTCAAGAGGGTTTTTAATGTTGCGGGTTTAAAACTGTATGTAAAGCACCCTTCTGGAAAGACAGTGATGGAGTGAATGATGGTGAAAGTTTTTCTTTTTCGGGCCACCTGCCTTGGTGGGAATCGGCCGGTGTGATAATAAAAAAAAAAAAATATTATATATATATTATATATTTTATTTATATATATATATATTATATATATATATATATATAAACACTACGACCTTCTCCCACCTGGGTACGGTGACTCGACAAAGAAAACGCTTTAACCATCATTTACTCAATCACTATGTTGCCAGAAGAGCATCGACGTCACACATCAGATGGCCTTCCAAACTGCAACATTCCCACCCTTCCGTTAGAGTGCAGGCACTCTAAAACCCAACCCCTAAAAACTCTTTATCCGGCTAACCCGGTCTCCCTGAATCCCTTCATAAATGTTACCTAGCTCATACTCCAACAGCATGTCAGATCATAAAAAATCACTTGCCTCCACTCCCATCTAGCACAGCCACACAAACCTACTGTATACCCAAGTTCCTAGCACTCAAAACTTACTTTACCCCCCTTTCTCCTTTGCTCCTGTCATTTTTGCCTCTTACGACACGCATGACATACGGAGGAAAGATTCTTCCTCCGTAAGTCATGCGTGTTTTTCATTTTGGGCCACCTTGCCACGGTGGGATACGGCTGGTTTGTTGAAAGAGAATATATATATATAATATATATATATATTTTATATATATATTATATATATATATATATATATATATATATATATATATAAAATCTTTCAACTCACCAGCCGTATCCCAATGAGGTGGGGTGGCCAAAAAGGACAACGAAAGTTTCCTTTTAAATTTAGTAAAAATATACAGGAAAAGGGGTTACTAGCCCCTTGCTCCCGGCATTTAGCGCCCTTACGACACGCATGGCTTCGGAGGAAGAATTCTGTTCCACTTCCCCATGGAATATATATTATATATTAAAATATATATATATATTATATTATATATATATATATATATTATATATATATATATATATATAAACACTACGACCTTCTCCCACCTAGGTACGGTGACTCGACAAAGAAAACGCTTTAACCATCATTTACTCAATCACTATGTTGCCAGAAGAGCATCGACGTCACACATCAGATGGCCTTCCAAACTGCAACATTCCCACCCTTCCGTTAGAGTGCAGGCACTGTACATCCCACCCCTATAACTCATATCCGGCTAACCGGTCTCCCTGAATCCCTTCATAAATGTTACCTAGCTCATACTCCAACAGCATGTCGGATCATAAAAAATCACTTGCCTCCACTCCCATCTAGCACAGCCACACAAACCTACTGTATACCCAAGTTCCTAGCACTCAAAACTTACTTTACCCCCCTCTCTCCAACCTTTAATAGGACGACCCCTACCCCCTCCTTCCCTCCACCTCAGAGTTATACACCCTCCTAATCATCCTATTTTGATTCAATTTCTCTAAATGTCCAAACCACCTCAACAACCCCTCCTCAGCCTTCTAAATAATATTTTTGGTAACTCCACATCTACTCCTAATCTCTAAACTCTGGATAATATTCACACCACACATTCCCCTGAAACACATCTCTACTGTCTCTAGCCTCCTCCCCGTTGCCAGTCACAACCCATGCTTCTCACCCATACAATAGTATTGGTACCACTATGCTCTGGTATGTACATTCACCTTTTTGCCTCCATGGATACAGCTCTGTCTCCACAAATGCCTCGGTGCACCATCCGGAGAGACAGAATATATTTGTGGTCTGGTTTGGATGTTATGGGAGACGCATGTGGCAGAGATCAAGCCTTAATGAAGCCGATCAGGTCATATCAGGGGTAGGTGAGGGGCGCTAGCAGGGACCGAGGGCAGGGGAGGAGGGAGTAGTTAAGGTCTGGTATTGATGTTATGGGAGCCGCGTGTGTGTCGGCGGATCCCCTTGATGAAGCCCAGCCGGGCCGTGCCTGGAGGTGCTGGAGCCTTTGATCTACACGTTCCTGAGGTTCCATGATTGTGGCGGAGCTTCAGCCCTTGTGTGGGGGAAGTGACGCTCTTCGTTGTGTCCAATTTCCCCATCTCTTGTTGACATTTCACACCCTATTATGAATAGCCACACTATTATTTCCTCGCACTGACACCCATAAATGCACTTCACTTCGAATCATTGTAGTGTTTTCACTTACATAGTTATCTCTGGTATTACGCAAGAATACACTAGGCATTTCACACCCCAGCTATTCTTACACACAGATGATTAATGGGGTTTGAAGCCTATCAACTATACTAGGGTCATTATGACTGCACGTCACCTGTTTCCCATCACCACGTACGTATACAATGAGAAACATGCACCTCACTCATGTCTATGCACAATTCAGATAACACAAACGAACCCACATGGAGGACAAGTTTTGAATACTATGATACTGTGATTCTGACCTCAATAGGTTTAGCGCTTCGCCATGATGATGATGATGATGATACCTTGCTCACATTGCTGTTGGAGTGTGAGTCCTAAAGATGGGAAGTACAGTGCCGGCACTCTGAAGGAGGAGTGTTAATGCTGCATTTTTATAACTGTAGTGTAAACGCTCCTCTGGCAAGACAGTGATGGAGTTAATGATGGCGAAAGTTTTTCTTTTTCGGGCCACACTACCTTGGTGGGAAACGGCCGATGTATTAATAAAAATAATAATAATAATAATAAATAATATGTAATAGACTTTTTTTTTGTAGTGAAGTGCAAAGCCTAGCTGGCGCTGTTACTCCAAGCTGGGACCTGAAGTTACGTCAGGAGACTAATGTTTCAAGACACACACACCCGTGTTTCCTGACAGACAAGATATCATGTGGGAGTTCGACACGTGGATTAGGTAAGAAATACTCACGTAGGCTGTTATTACGTATAATTGCAGATATGTGGAGAGAGCCCTTGCAACCGTACCTATCTCCTTGCTCACACTCGTAACACTAACTGACCGGCCGCCCACGTACCCATAGAGGGTCTTTGAATAATGCCAGGTCAGCTCAATATGAATATACAGTGACTCAGGCAGAGACGGTTGGTCGTTGAGTCAACGGTACACTGGTTACTGGTAACTGGTTACTACTACTGAGAGCCGTACCTATCTCCTTGCTCACACTCGTAACACTAACTGACCGGCCGCCCACGTACCCATAGAGGGTCTTTGAATAATGCCAGGTCAGCTCAATATGAATATACAGTGACTCAGGCAGAGACGGTTGGTCATTGAGTCAACGGTACACTGGTTACTGGTAACTGGTTACTACTACTGAGAAAGACACTACCACTCACTCTCATAAAAACACTAAAACGGGGGGAAAAAAAAGGACAGGCGTTCTGTATATTTCGTCCTTGCACTGAAGATGGTCTCATTGTAAAGTCAAAATACACAGAATTCATCTTATTTTCCGTTATGTTGTCTCCTTATTTGTTTCTGCCATTGGCCGCTTTTCAACAGAACTTGAGTAGAGGATCCCCATATTGCCATAAAGAATTATGTTCAAGGAAAGCTATGTTGAAGACAAGCCTTCACTGGCACAACATTTCGCTCTGTGTAGATCAAAAACGTTGTCCCAGTAAGTGTTTGTTCTGCAGAATTTGTATTTCCTTCACTATTGTCGACAGGACGCTAACTGGACTCAAACTTTTGTGTTACTGAGTAAGATACGTGTTCTGGCTGACTGCCTGAATGACAGTCTGTCTGACTGACCGACTGTCTGTCTATCTGTATGTCTGACTGATTGATCAGTTTCCTCACTTAACACAGTCATCCATTCACTCACTCGTCAGTTCACTCGACTCATTTGTTCTTTCGTTCATTCATCCGTTCACTTATCCACTCATTACTAGCTCCTGTAATATAGGAACTGGAACACTAGCTCCTGTAAGGTCAGAATTGGAACACTAGCCCCTGTAAGATCAGAATTGGAACACTAGCTCCCGTAAGGTCAAAACTGGAACACTAGCCCCTGTAAGATCAGAACTGGAACACTAGCTCCTGTAAGGTCAGAACCGAAACACTAGCTCCTGTAAAATCAGAACTGGAACACTAGCTCTTGTAAGGCCAGAACCGGAACACTAGCTCCCATAAGATCAGAACTGGAACACTACCTCCTGTAAGATCAGAACTGGAACGCCAACCTGGAATGCTGGAAGATCAGAGCTTGAAGGCCAGCTCTTGTTAAGTCCAATATTAGAAGACACGTTTGTTTACGACCTGAACTGGAATGCCAGAGGTGAAAGGCTAGCCAGTTCCCTTATGATCCAACCTGATCGCTCGAAATTCGTAACACTTGTGGAGCCAGGTGAAAAATATACCCCGACATGTTCCCAGTGATGTCGAGAATTGGCTTCATCCTAGACCTGATTACAACGTGGATGGGGAGGAATATAGAGGAAATGGGTCAAGTGTTTTGTCAAATTCCTTGCAAATAACAAGGAGAGAGCTTATTGGTTTCTGTTTTTTCTTTTCACGAGGTTCATTTAGAAAGAATAAAAAAGGCACAATACCGTGACTGGAACACTGCACAAAAAACCCGCACATAGGAGAATTTCTAGTTAATGGTCCAAATCGGACCGGAATGTAGTAATAAATTTCATTCTCTGTGCGAGTTATATACGTAAGGTTTCATTAGAGGGACTGGTCCCAAATCTGCACACAGAAATCACTCCCTACGAAAGCAAAAGACTGGGCAGATGGTACAACATACCCAGTGAAAAGTAGGGGCGCCATTAGTACACTAAGGTAAAACGCAATAAGCGTCCGAGACCCAAGACTGTTTAGCAGCCTTCCACCAGGCATTAGTGGAATTACCAATAGACCCCTGGCTGCCTTCAAGATAGAGCTGGGCAAATACCTAATGTCAGTACCCAATCACTCGTACGTTGGGCTACGTGTGGCCCGCAGTAACAGCCCGGTTGATCAGACCCTGATCCACTGGGAAGCCTGGTTAAGGACCGGGTCACGGGGGCGTTGACCCCCGGAACACCCTCCGGGTAGATCAGCCAGAACGTCATTCCTCAAGCTCTCTTTTGAGTTTGAGAGAGCATCGCTCTTCAAACTTTCTTGAGAGATTTGATAGCATTTATATTTAATCTCTCTTGAATACTTTCTGTAAAGTGTAAACTCGTGTAGATTTGATACAGATAGCATTAATGTTCACACTGTATTGAGAAGTTTGACAAAGAAGCAATCATAGTTCCATTTTTTAAGACGCTTAACAAAGACAGAATCATTATTTCACCATCCGTAAGAGGACCTGGGGACTTGAGGTATGAATATCAACATATATCATACTGAGCACGTTTATGGAACTTTTATCCTCCCTTCTTTTCCATTCTAGCAGCATCAGTTTCGTCCCATCTTCCTTTGTTTCATTCCAGCAGTCTTGGTTCTGTTCCAGCAGTTTCTGTTCCGTTCCAGTTGTCTCTTTTCCGTATTTAGGACAATGTCTCCTGGCCCTGGCGATGACATGGGTGATGTGGGAATGAGTCAACTTGCTAGCCATCACCCGACAGTATTTACGCTGCCAGGGATCCCAACTTCACGGTACTTAACTCTTAATGAATTCCCCTCCTTTGTATTTATGACTCTTTGCTTAGAGGTTATGTTAATTTCCTCTTGAGGCTGACAGTACACACCTCACATATTTGTCTGTCTATCTGTTTGTCTCTCCTTATTCTATCTGTCTGTTTATCTATCTTCCATAACACGTAGTATGGTGCTGTCTCTTACATAAAACACCACAACGTCCCTAGTCTTGTCTTGATCATGTATTCCCTTAACCACGTCTTCTCCCCCCTCTTTTACTGCTTCCCCTGATCACTTAGCAGTAAACAAGAACTGCACAGGAGTTAATCGGGTGTCGTGAGTGGCATCGTAGCGTACAATCTCAGTGGTAACACGGTGTGTTTTCGTTGATGCGCGGTCCCAGAAAGCTGTCCTCGTATGCCATAAGCTCAGCCCCATCTACATCAGCTGATGCGAATGGAATAGTACAGAGCTCAGCATCATAAGGTTTTAATGTAGCTAACTATCAGCATCGAATATTTGAAGCCGATCAGAAAAGGCTTTTGCAAGATATCGCATGGACTCTGATATCCAAATTTCTTCAATAAAAATGGCAAAATTTTCCCCTGCATCTTAGACCAAAATCAATTTGAACCTTCCATGAGATACGTCGGCTTTGAAATTGAAAGGTATTCTATGGTTATCCCAAAATGCAGCAGCACTAAGTTTGAAGCCGCTTATAAGTTGCATTATCAAGTCAGCGTTGAAAAGTAAAGTTGTGTAGACTTGCAAGTGGTAGTCCACTTGTGTGAGACAGGGCGGCACCTTAACTCAGAATCATTACAACATTTTCACTTATATTTTTAAGAGGACTGTCTTGATCCAAGGAATCGGAGCTACTATCCCCCCTTCCTCGGATCAAACATGATTACCTCCCATTCTCCAGGCGGTGTACAACTCAATAGTAAGTCAGTGCTTCCTCATATAATAATAATAATAATAATAATAATTACTAATTTCCTCTTCACACTTTCTGGTTGCTTCATATAATTTCTATGCTAATTTTTTTTAGTTAAAGCACAGTATATAAATGATCAGTTTATTAACACACTAGAAAAAATATTTTATGATTTATTGTCGACTTTCGGCGGTTTTCTCATAATTCGCCTCGTATGAGGCGACTAAAATGCCGGGAGCAATGGGCTAGTAACCCCTTCTCCTGTATACATTTACTAAAAAAGAGAAGAAGAAAAACTTTATAAAACTGGGATGCTTAAATGTGCGTGGATGTAGTGCGGATGACAAGAAACAGATGATTGCTGATGTTATGAATGAAAAGAAGTTGGATGTCCTGGCTCTAAGCGAAACAAAGCTGAAGGGGGTAGGAGAGTTTCAGTGGGGGGAAATAAATGGGATTAAATCTGGAGTATCTGAGAGAGTTAGAGAAAAGGAAGGGGTAGCAGTAATGTTAAATGATCAGTTATGGAAGGAGAAAAGAGAATATGAATGTGTAAATTCAAGATTATGTTGATTAAAGTAAAGGTTGGATGCGAGAAGTGGGTCATAATAAGCGTGTATGCACCTGGAGAAGAGAGGAATGCAGAGGAGAGAGAGAGATTTTGGGAGATGTTAAGTGAATGTATAGGAGCCTTTGAACCAAGTGAGAGAGTAATTGTGGTAGGGGACCTGAATGCTAAAGTAGGAGAAACTTTTAGAGAGGGTGTGGTAGGTAAGTTTGGGGTGCCAGGTGTAAATGATAATGGGAGCCCTTTGATTGAACTTTGTATAGAAAGGGGTTTAGTTATAGGTAATACATATTTTAAGAAAAAGAGGATAAATAAGTATACACGATATGATGTAGGGCGAAATGACAGTAGTTTGTTGGATTATGTATTGGTAGATAAAAGACTGTTGAGTAGACTTCAGGATGTACATGTTTATAGAGGGGCCACAGATATATCAGATCACTTTCTAGTTGTAGCTACACTGAGAGTAAAAGGTAGATGGGATACAAGGAGAATAGAAGCATCAGGGAAGAGAGAGGTGAAGGTTTATAAACTAAAAGAGGAGGCAGTTAGGGTAAGATATAAACAGCTATTGGAGGATAGATGGGCTAATGAGAGCATAGGCAATGGGGTCGAAGAGGTATGGGGTAGGTTTAAAAATGTAGTGTTAGAGTGTTCAGCAGAAGTTTGTGGTTACAGGAAAGTGGGTGCAGGAGGGAAGAGGAGCGATTGGTGGAATGATGATGTAAAGAGAGTAGTAAGGGAGAAAAAGTTAGCATATGAGAAGTTTTTACAAAGTAGAAGTGATGCAAGGAGGGAAGAGTATATGGAGAAAAAGAGAGAGGTTAAGAGAGTGGGTGAAGCAATGTAAAAAGAGAGCAAATGAGAGAGTGGGTGAGATGTTATCAACAAATTTTGTTGAAAATAAGAAAAAGTTTTGGAGTGAGATTAACAAGTTAAGAAAGCCTAGAGAACAAATGGATTTGTCAGTTAAAAATAGGAGAGGAGAGTTATTAAATGGAGAGTTAGAGGTATTGGGAAGATGGAGGGAATATTTTGAGGAATTGTTAAATGTTGATGAAGATAGGGAAGCTGTGATTTCGTGTATAGGGCAAGGAGGAATAACATCTTGTAGGAGTGAGGAAGAGCCAGTTGTGAGTGTGGGGGAAGTTCGTGAGGCAGTAGGTAAATGAAAGGGGGTAAGGCAGCCGGGATTGATGGGATAAAGATAGAAATGTTAAAAGCAGGTGGGATATAGTTTTTGGTGGGTTGGTGCAATTATTTAATAAATGTATGGAAGAGGGTAAGGTACCTAGGGATTGGCAGAAAGCATGCATAGTTCCCTTGTAATAAAGGCAAAGGGGATAAAAGAGAGTGCAAAAATTATAGGGGGATAAGTCTGTTGAGTGTACCTGGTAAAAGTGTATGGTAGAGTTATAATTGAAAGAATTAAGAGTAAGACGGAGAATAGGATAGCAGATGAACAAGGAGGCTTTAGGAAAGGTAGGGGGTGTGTGGACCAGGTGTTTACAGTGAAACATATAAGTGAACAGTATTTAGATAAGGCTAAAGAGGTCTTTGTGGCATTTATGGATTTGGAAAAGGCGTATGACAGGGTGGATAGGGGGCAATGTGGCAGATGTTTGCAAGTGTATGGATGTAGGAGGTAGGTTACTGAAAGCAGTGAAGAGTTTTTACGAGGATAGTGAGGCTCAAGTTAGAGTATGTAGGAAAGAGGGAAATTTTTTCCCAGTAAAGTAGGCCTTAGACAAGGATGTGTGATGTCACCGTGGTTGTTTAATATATTATAGATGGGGTTGTAAGAGAAGTAAATGCGAGGGTCTTGGCAAGAGGCGTGGAGTTAAAAGATAAAGAATCACACACAAAGTGGGAGTTGTCACAGCTGCTCTTTGCTGATGACACTGTGCTCTTGGGAGATTCTGAAGAGAAGCTGCAGAGATTGGTGGATGAATTTGGCAGGGTGTGCAAAAGAAGAAAATTAAAGGTGAATACAGGAAAGAGTAAGGTTATGAGGATAACAAAAAGATTAGGTGATGAAAGATTGAATATCAGATTGGAGGGAGAGAGTATGGAGGAGGTGAACGTATTCAGATATTTGGGAGTGGACGTGTCAGCGGATGGGTCTATGAAAGATGAGGTGAATCATAGAATTGATGAGGGAAAAAGAGTGAGTGGTGCACTTAGGAGTCTGTGGAGACAAAGAACTTTGTCCTTGGAGGCAAAGAGGGGAATGTATGAGAGTATAGTTTTACCAACGCTCTTATATGGGTGTGAAGCGTGGTGATGAATGTTGCAGCGAGGAGAAGGCTGGAAGCAGTGGAGATGTCATGTCTGAGGGCAATGTGTGGTGTGAATATAATGCAGAGAATTCGTAGTTTGGAAGTTAGGAGGAGGTGCGGGATTACCAAAACTGTTGTCCAGAGGGCTGAGGAAGGGTTGTTTGAGGTGGTTCGGACATGTAGAGAGAATGGAGCGAAACAGAATGACTTCAAGAGTGTATCAGTCTGTAGTGGAAGGAAGGTGGGGTAGGAGTCGGCCTAGGAAGGGTTGGAGGGAGGGGGTAAAGGAGGTTTTGTGTGCGAGGGGCTTGGACTTCCAGCAGGCATGCGTGAGCGTGTTTGATAGGAGTGAATGGAGACAAATGGTTTTTAATACTTGACGTGCTGTTGGAGTGTGAGCAAAGTAACATTTATGAAGGGATTCAGGGAAACCGGCAGGCCGGACTTGAGTCCTGGAGATGGGAAGTACAGTGCCTGCACTCTGAAGGAGGGGTGTTAATGTTGCAGTTTAAAAACTGTAGTGTAAAGCACCCTTCTGGCAAGACAGTGATGGAGTGAATGATGGTGAAAGTTTTTCTTTTTCGGGCCACCCTGCCTTGGTGGGAATCGGCCAGTGTGATAATAATAAAAAAATAATAAATTAAGAATTTTTTTCTTGTTCTGGTATCAAATTATATTTTGCATGCTAAGCAAACAGAGGAGAAATATATATTAAAAAGTCCAATCCCTCTCGCATATAATCAAATCATTACACAAAATATCTCTCTGATTTGTTAAAGAATTTTCTTGTGCTTATCTTGTGATAATTCAATCAAATCCCGTGTGTGTGTTGTGACACCTTCTATTTTGCTGTGCCTAAGCCATAATTTTATGTCGCTCTTTGCCAGGCTTATCCATCACGATCGTCAAAGCCGTGCAGGTCCAGAGGTTTTTCCTGGCGTGGAGCCTAGCAAATATCACAGATGGACTTGCTGGGTAATGTTGGGGCGCATATTACTTCCTGGTGCTAGGCACGCATGGCTGTTGCTCTGTTACACATATGTATAGTTTTAAGGAGAGGTACGACAGAGCTCTTAGTAGCGACCAGCGAAGAGGCGGGGCCAGCAGCTAAGACTCGACCCCTGCAACCACAAATATGAGTACACATACATACACACACACCAGCACCCTCCCATACCATTCCACACGCACCTCCACACCTCTCACGCCCACTCCCACACCCACCTCCACACCCTCCTACACCCACACCCACCTCCACACCCCACACCCACACCCTCCCACACCTACACCCACCTCCACACCTACACCCACCTCCACACCCACACCCACCTCCACACCCCACACCCACATCCTCACACCCACCTCCACACCCACACCCACACCCATCCACACCCACCTCCACACCCTCCCACACCCATACCCATACCCACCTCCCACACCACACCCACCTCCACACCCTCACACACGCACTTCCACACCCTCACACACGCACTTCCACACCCTCCCACACCCACACCCCACTTCCACAGCCACTTCATCATGAGCCCATTAAATCTCACAGGCTGCTGAACACTGAGGCTTCGAGCCAATAAATTCGAGATTGTTACACTTGAGTCATCCATCACTTTGATCACTGCATTTAAGTAATTAATATGTAAGTGATGCTGATTAATTATTTATCAAAATTAGCATTTAAATTGTTTTTTCTATGTGATAATGTTCATCATATGATTAATAGGTTAAATGTGTTATTACCTCCTCCATATTTTTATTGAGTTTCATTGTGGGGGATTTCGAAGCATTGTTGGAGGGATTTTGACACTGATGGAGAAATTTTGAAGCATTGTTGGGGAGATTTTGAAGCATTGTTGGGGAGATTTTGAAGCATTGTTGGGGAGATTTTGCAGTATTTTGGGGAAATTCTGAAGCACTGTTTGAGAGAGTTTTGAAAAAATAATGTCATTCAGCGCATGGTGTGGTGGAGGCTTAATCCTCCGTCCGTGTGTGTTATTCAAGGCGTGGTATGGAGTAGGCTTGATCCTACGTCCGTGTGTTATTCAGTGCATAGTGCAGTATAAGCTCTGTCCATGTAGGTCGATAAACGCATGGTGTAGTGGGAGGGTCGATACACCGTACGGTAATCTTGAAACTAACACTAGCTACGCACCAGTTACCTAACCCCTGAGTGAGCATGAATGTCTCAGGAGGAGGAAGATACAGCAGACTGCTACACCCGCAACAGCAAGCCAACTGCAGGTAATTAAACCAGTCTGCCATACTCACCTTAGAGCTACAGCCAGTTACATTACCAAGCACTGTGCAACCACCCATAATGATGGGGAAGAGAGAGAGAGAGAGAGAGAGAGAGAGAGAGAGAGAGAGCTGCACATGATGATTATATCTTCCTTTAAAACATTTTTATGAACGCCTGATAAAGAAAAAGACTTCCTAGGTTAATTGGTTTGTCAGGTTTAAAGTCCATTAGTTGCAAGAGGGTCGTTAAGAATGGATTTCCCCATTACACCACAAGTTAAGAATACTTGTTCTTTAATCCATGGGATAACGATTAGAGAAAACTCTCTTGACTATAAAATAATATATATATATATATATATATATATATATATATATATTTATATATATATATTATATATATATATATATATATATATATATATATATTATATATATATAATATATATATATAATATATATATATATATATATATATATATATATATGCAATAAGATCACAGTAAACAGGTGATTTCAGAATATGCAAAACAACCACTCTGAAAGAATAGAGAAATTCCAAGCGCATTCGTGACTACTCACATTATCAATGATAATGTGAGTAGTCACGAATGCGCTTGGAATTTCTCTATTCTTTCAGAGTGGTTGTTTTGCATATATATATAATATATATATATATATATATATATATATATATATATATATATATATATATATATATATATATATATATATATATATATATATATATATATATATAATCGCGAACAAGCGATACAAGATGTAAAACAGCCACAAGGGGAAGTTGAATTATAGCTCTAGGCATTTCGTGTTTCGATCATCACATCTTCAGGACTTTGCGATGTTGCAGAAATAAGTGGAAGTCCAGAGATTGACCAATGGAGTGATTTGAAAGAGGAAGTATTAAGAGCAGGGCATTATTATCGATTAGGCTCAATAATCACAGTGCCTAGGGCTTACGACACTACGAAAATTTTTGATTAAAAATAATTATAAATTTTTCGAAAAAATTTGAAAGACAATTATAAAACCTAAATTTATATATTCTTAAACTAGATATATTTATCTAAGGTATAAATTACTATTATATTATTCCATATATCCATTGACAATTTAATTCTGCGATTTTTTTAAGCTTTTAAGGAATCTGGTTTACAACCATTGGAAATGATAAGCAGATAACTGTAAAACGCAAAGCTGCGAATAGGTAATAACACTAACACACACACACACACACACACACACACACATGCGAAGTTAATGAGAAGAATCAAATCGGATGAGGATCAGGCAGGACTACAAAGAGACCTGGACAGGCTAAAAGCCTGGTCCAGCAACTGGCTCCTTGAATTTAACCCTGCCAAATGCAAAGTCATGAAGATTGGGGAAGGGCAAAGAAGACCGCAGACACAATATAGTTTAGATGGCCAAAGACTGCAAACCTCACTCAAGGAAAAAGATATGGGGGTGAGTATAACACCGAGCACATCTCCTGAGGCGCACATCAATCAGATAACTGCTGCAGCATACGGGCGCCTGGCAAACCTACGGATAGCGTTCCGATACCTCAGTAAGGATTCGTTTAAGACTCTGTATACCATTTACGTCAGGCCCATACTGGAGTATGCAGCACCAGTTTGGAATCCACACCTAATCAAGCACGTCAAGAAATTAGAGAAAGTACAAAGGTTTGCAACAAGACTAGTCCCAGAGCTACGGGGATTGTCCTACGAAGAAAGGTTGAGGGAAATCGGCCTGACGACACTGGAGGACAGGAGGGTCAGGGGAGACATGATAACGACATATAAAATACTGCGCGGAATAGACAAGGTGGACAAAGACGGGATGTTCCAGAAAAGGGATACAGACACAAGAGGTCACAATTGGAAGTTGAAGATTCAGATGAAGCAAAGGGATGTTAGGAAGTATTTCTTCAGTCATAGAGTAGTCAGGCCGTGGAATAGCCTAGAAAGTGACGTAGTGGAGGGAACCATACATAGTTTTAAGGCGAGGTATGATAGAGCTCATGGGGTATGGAGAGAGAGGACATAGTAGCAATCAGCGAAGAGGCGGGGCCAGGAGCTGTGACTCGACCCCTGCAACCACAAACAGGTGAGTACAAATAGGTGAGTACACACACACACAAAAGCAGCAGGAGCCTCGGGACACAGCACCTAAGAGGACAGAGGTGGAGGACCCAGCAGGCAACACTGGTCCCTCAAGACGCCTCTTGTGAGCCTGAGTGTGACCTGAGTCATCTTCACCCTCTCACGAGGAGGCCAGAGCGCCTCAAGCTGATTGTTAGTGGTGCTGGAGGAGGCTGCGGCCTTCTTACTCCCAGAACTTCATCTCCCTCACCGTGCCTCTGATTATTATTATTATTATTATAGTAGTAGTAGTAGTAGTAGTAGAAGTAGTAGTATAGGGAAGCGATAAAGCGCCTTAGAAATTCGAGATAATCAGGTTTGTGTCGCAGAGCCCTTGTAACAGAACCGAGGCAGGTGGCGATGCGGATCCGAAGAAAATCATGCAGCCTGGCTTATTTCCACTATGGTCTTCAGTGTACTTAATTCCCCCCCCCCCAGGATGCAATTCAGCAGTTGGTTATCACCCAAGTAACTAAATACACGAATAGGTGACAGTGACAGCAGGTGTTAAGAAATTCACCCATACCTCTCGCCTCCCCAGGATTCGACACCGGGTACTTTTGATTATCCGACGAACGAGCCCGAAATGCTGTGCAAATAATATCTTTATTTCTGTAAGTACATGTACAAGGCATGCAGTCCTAGCTGACATACTACTATATAGAAAGTCCCATATTATGCGAAGCATTTCGGGTAAATCAGGTCAATTTTGTCCCAAGGTGCGACCCACACCAGTCGACTAACACCCAGGTACCCACTTTACTAATGGGTGAACAGGGACAGCAGGTTTCTTATGGAAACATATCGTTATGTTTGCCAGCCGTACCGGGGATCGACCCCCGAACCTCAGTATGTGAACTGAATGCGCTAGCGATCGAGCTACGGGACGCGGGCCCGAAATGCCGTGCAGGTTACCCGAAATGCTGTGCAGTTTGTCCGAAATGCTGTGCAGTTTACCCGAAATGCTGTGCAGTTTACCCGAAATGGTGTGCAGTTTACCCGAAATGCTGTGCAGTTTACCCGAAATGCTGTGCAGTTTACCCGAAATGCTGTGCAGTTTACCCGAAATGCTGTGCAGTTTGTCCGAAATGCTGTGCAGTTTACCCGAAATGCTGTGCAGTTTACCCGAAATGCTCTGCAGTTTGTCCGAAATGCTGTGCAGTTTGTCCGAAATGCTGTGCAGTTTACTCGAAATGCTGTGCAGTTTGTCCGAAATGCTGTGCAGTTTACTCGAAATGCTCTGCAGTTTGTCCGAAATGCTGTGCAGTTTGTCCGAAATGCTGTGCAGTTTACTCGAAATGCTGTGCAGTTTACCCGAAATGCTGTGCAGTTTACTCGAAATGCTGTGCAGTTTACCCGAAATGCTGTGCAGTTTACCCGAAATGCTGTGCAGTTTACCGAATGCTGTGCAGTTTACCCGAAATGCTGTGCAGTTTACTAGTGGTTTTCTTTTTGTACCTATCATTGTTTTACTAAATGTAAAGTTACGTTCGTTGTACCGCATAAAGAAATAAAATTACGTAGTGTGAGTGTCTCACGAGGTGCAACCCATTAACCTCGATACACTCAAAATAACTCGACCAACCACTTACATATTTCAGATTATAGAATAATGAAGAGAAAATGCCCTCCCGTTATTTTTTAACGCCGTTGAATTTACAGGCTAACAGCTGTTGTTTTGCCTCATTTCATTTACCATTTCATGTGCGATCACTGTTACGTGACACTGCCAGTGTCACGTAACAGTGATGATGGTAACACTTCTAGCCGACAATACTAGTGGCTGCCAACATTGGTGTCTACCAGCATTGGTGGCTGCCAACACTGGTGTCTGCCAGCACTAGTGTCTGCCAACACAGGTGGCTCCCAACACAGGTGGCTGCCAACATTAGTGTCTGCCAACACTGGTGGCTGCCAATACTGGTGTCTGCCAACACTGGTGGCTGCCAGCACTAGTGTCTGCCAACACAGGTGGCTGCCAACACTGGTGTCTGCCAACACAGGTGGCTGCCAACATTAGTGTCTGCCAACACAGGTGGCTGCCAATACTGGTGTCTGCCAACATTGGTGGCTGCCAACACTAGTGTCTGCCAACACTGGTGGCCGCCAATACTGGTGTCTGCCAACACTGGTGGCTGCCAACACTAGTGTCTGCCAACACTGGTGGCCGCCAATACTGGTGTCTGCCAACACTGGTGGCTGCCAACACTAGTGGCTGCCAACACTAGTGGCTGCCAACACTGGTTGCCGCCAATACTGGTGTCTGCCAACACTGGTGGCTGCCAACACTAGTATCTGCCAACACTGGTGGCTGCCAACACTGGTGTCTGCCAACAACTGTCTGGAAACTTTGCACAGGTTCACTATGATTTATAGTGCACACGCTGTTGACCTACGTTGAGTTATCGGAAGTTTCCCAGGAAGATAGCAGCGAGTAACAACGAGGAGAGGGAGAAAATGACTGAAGAATGATCGGGGAAGGAATTGGGAGGAAGAGGAACACTGAATCAGGCAAACGAGGACAGATAGAGAGAGGAAAAAAAAGGAGATATAAGCGAAAACAATAGAAACTAGGAAACGTTTCGATCAATCCTAGTCCTGTATCACGAGAGACCGAAACATTGTGATAATAGACAGCTGGCCTACACGCTGGAATCGTGTAAGCCAGCTGTGATTTGGTGCTTCCTTCATGCATAATAATAATAATAATAATGATAAAGTAGATTGAGAAATTTATCACCACTGGACACAGTTAATTTGCTGATTATCTGCTAATTACTCTGTTGTTAAGTAAATTAATCCTCGCCACGGGTAACTAAAGGAGATGTAATTATCTCAACTTCTTTTACGCTTCCGAGTTTTATTGACATATTGTTATTTTTATTAGTAGTAGTAGTAGTATAGGGAAGCTCTAAACCCACAGGGGCCATAATGGGACATAAATAGGTTTGATGCAGCAGTCAGCTTAACTCCACTTCCTTAGATCAAGAGGCTGTCAGGATCAAGGAACCGTGTGGGTTCTTAATTTAGGTTATCAATCGCTGGATTAAACGCTTCCCCATGAAAATAATGTGTACCTCACGATCATGGGTATGTGTATGTGTTGTACACATTCAGGGCATGTGTACCCCACTAGCGTGTGTATGTGTTGTACGAATTCAGGGCATATGTACCCCACTAGTGTGTGTGTATGTGATGTACACATTGAAGACATGTGCACCTTACTAGTGTGGGTTTGTGTATGTGTGTGTTATACACAGTGTCCAGGCTTGGTCAATCATGCATTGTTAATGTGGCCGCTGCCCCGCTGCTCTCTCTTTACCTTCCCTTCTCGCTGATGGACCCACCTTTCATCCGGACTCTCTCATTGACTTTTTGACAACGACTGACTTACTTCACAAATTCTGATACTTTCAGCCCTTTCTACTTGTATCTCTTGCTACCCTCTACCCCCGTACTATCCCCCGCCCCGCTGTTTTCTGTAACCTGCTGATCATCCCCCCTCCCTTCTGCCATCCAATTCCCTTGCTTCCTTCCCTACCCTGCAGCGCTGTATAGCCCTTGTGGCTTAGCGCTTCTTTTTGATTATAATAATAATAATAATAATGTGGCCGCTGTGTGCGGCGGTCAGTTGAGCAGAGTATTAGCGGCGCTGTTGGTCAGGCATCCTTGGCTTCACCATACATAAATGTAGTTACGGTAATTTGTATTTGATGTAGACATGGCATTGTGTGTGAGCTGTTATTATTATTATTGTTATTATTATTATTATTATTATTATTATTATTATTATTAACGTCATCATCATTATCTCCATCACTAGCGCACTCAGCACACACATTGAGGACCGTGGGTTCGATCCCTGGTAAGGGTGGAAATATTAGGATGTGTTTCCTTAAGACACCTGCTGGCCATGTTCACCAAGCAGAAAAACAAAGTACCTGGGTGTTAGTGGACTGGTGTGGACTGCATCCTTGGGACAAACTTGACCTAATTTACCCGAAGTGCTCTGTGTAACACCCGTCTTTGTAGTAGTATGTCACTGATGTCAGCTAGGTCTGTATACCTTGTACATGTAATTGTAGAAATATAGATTATTATTATTATTATTATTTATTATTATTATTATTATTATTATTATTATTATTATTATTACCAGTTCCTCAATATGATACTCACTTCGATACTCATAAATTGCCTCGAGTAATATTGTTGTTATCTGACTTCATATATATTCAACACTGGAAATATTGAATTCTCATGTATATGAAAAAGTTATATTAGACTTGCTCTACTATTATATTACTCATATAAATTTCAACAAAACCTATTAAGTTCATTTGATTTAATAACCGCTTCATGGCATTTTTACATAGAATTGTGATATTAAATATTTATTAAATGCTATCAGTAATAATTATTGAGATTAGATAAATTTTTTTAAGCCTGAGCTAGCTACCATCTGCAGCTCATAAGACTACCATCCCCATGAGCCCTTTTAGGGCGGGGCAGATGGCAGACCAGAGGCCTAGCTTCTCCCTACGAGCCCCGTAAGGGCGGGGAATGTTGCTAGGCCTGGGGACAGTTGGTCCCAAAGATGAGGGGGTACTTGTACCTCCTCCCATGGGAGACTTAAGTCTCTAGACACTCCCCAGATAGGGAACCAAGGCCGGGTCACCACTACTTGGAAAAGACCCGGGCCGGGAGAGTACAGGCGAATAAAAAAAAAAAATTAAGGGAAGGATAGGGTGGACGGGTAAGCCAGCGGAAGAGCTCGGACAGATGACTATGACCAGCGTCAGGGAACACTTGTCCTGTTTCCTGACGATCCTTAACTAACCTGTAAATTAATGTAGTCAGTGGAAGGCCTCGGTCAGATGACCAAAAGTTCCAGCTGCTGGTCATGTTGGAAATTCTCTTCAAATTTATGTTCTCTCAGGGATGGAATATTACTGCACACTAACGGCCCCTTTCAAGGCAGGAGAAATTGCTGGCCTGGAGAATGTACAAAAAACTTTCACGCCACTTATAAGTCCGATAAAGCATCTAAATAACTGGGAACGGTTGAGGGCCATTCATTTGTACTCCCTGAAACGCAGACGAGAAACGTACATAATAATATACACTTGGAAAATCCTAGAGGGACTAGTCCCAAATCTACACACGAAAATCACTCCTTGAGAAAGCAAAAGACTCGGCAGGCGATGCAACATCTCCCCGAGTGAACAGCAGGGGCGCCACGAGTACGCTAAGAGACAACACAATAAGTCCCAGGGCCCCCAGGACTATTCAACTGCCTCCCAGCATACATGAGGGGGATTACCAATGGACCCCAGTCTGTCTTCAAGAAGACACTGGACAGGCACCTAAAATCAGTACCTCTCCAGCCTGGCTGTGATTCGTACGTCGTTTTGCGTGCTGCCAGCAGTAACAGCCTGGTTGATCATGCTCTGATCCACCGCGAGGCCTGGTCACAGACTTGGCCGAGGGGTCGTTGACCCTCGAAACCCTCTTTCCGAAGCACTAGCGCCAAAGGTTCTGAAGCACACACATCCCTCCCTCTTCACCTAAGTGTTGAATGCACACAACCACACAAATCCTCACTGATCCCCCAGCCTCGGCACTTCCACGATCTTTCTCCGCTCTGCAGGATTCGCAACGCCTCTACCTTTCTTCTCATACCTCTCACAGGTTCTTGACGATATCCTAATCGCCCTGCTGGATTCTTCCTCCTGAGGATGACAGATTTCTTTACTTTAATACGTGCAACCCGCCGTGTGTGACAGAGTATGGCAGGGAATCATAGCCAGCTTTTGTCCCCACAGGGCGAGTCTCCTCAGTGTAGAATAAGGTAAATAAGTTTATTTAGGTACAAGTACACATAAATACAGTTACACAAAATATCATACATAATAACATATGTGTAAATTACCTAAGATAACCCCCCAAAAAAGTCAGACTAACTTATTTCCATTGGGGTCCTTGATGTACTGGTATTCCCACTATGTAACTGTGATGTAGAATAAGGTAGCCACACACTGCGGGCGTTCCTATAATGCATCTCTAATATAGAAGTGAGTAAATGGACATTGTAGAAGTTGCCACCAAGTATCCCTAATATAAAATATGGAAGCCATCACTGTGCAAAGAATACGCTCTTAAAACTATGACTGTGAACGTCTGTGCCAAGGATATGCTTCAATTAGGAAAATAGATTCAAGGCAGTGTGAGTGCTGTCTCGTAGTTAGCCTTACTGATTCAGAATAATTGAACACTAAACATATATACATATATTACTGGGATGTAAAAATCACTTCGAGGATTTCCTCTTTAAAATGCAGAATTCTTCGTATATTAGCATGGACACACCGGTTGACTAGACTGAAGTTGCTCTTTGACTGCAGTGGGAATCCTAGGAGCGTGGAATGTAAATCACAGTAGAGTGAAACAGAAATCCCAATGGACTGGAAAGGATTTTTTTTTAGGTAGTTTGAAATGGATTTTCCGGTAGGCTGAAGTGGATTGCAATTTTCCTGGAATGGACAGCTAAAGTTCTTAGAACGGATAATGGATATCTCCGTTCCCAGGAATGAATTGTCACGTTGTCTTGAATGGATATCCCCGTTCCCTGGAATGAAACCCCCATTTCGGGGAATGTTGGCAGGCAGTGCCTCGGTTAGGAGTCTCTTGCTGGTTAGGTTAGGTTAGGTAAGGTTCGTCAGGAAACAGGACAAATGTTTCCTGACGCGGGTCTTAGTCAGATGATGACCCGCAGCTGGAGCTTTTGGTCACCTCTTGCTGGTGTTGAAGATGGAGTGGTGGCGGCCAGCTGGTAGTCAGTTCCCGGCTGTGATTAGAAGAGGTGGATTGAGGGAGGAGGAAGAGGAAGCTCTTGCAGTCTTCTAAGAACTCCAATAGAAATGAGTCACTTTGACCTTTTTGGATTATCCTGGGTAATTGACACATATGTTAATCTGTATGATAATTTGTGTAACTGTATTTATGCATATCTGTACCTAAATAAACTTACTTCCTCGGAGGTTTTCTCCTTTCTCTCTCTCTCTCTCTCTCTCTCTCTCTCTCTCTCTCTCTCTCTCTCTCTCTCTCTCTCTCTCTCTCTCTCTCTCTCTCTCTCTCTCTCTCTGTTCCCTATAGTTCATCACTGTTTTCACCGTTGAGTTGTAGTGTTTACTTTAAAGAGGCTGGCCGCATCAAAGGCTTCTCCGCTCATGGTCCACTGACGCACAACAACCTCATTTGTTTCAGTGAATCCAATCAGGTCAGGGTCCCCTCCTCTTCCTCTCTCTCTCCCTCTCTCTCTTTCTCTCTCACTCCGATGTCTGCATCTTCTTCTTTCCCCCCCTCACATCTTTCACCCAGCTCCCTTCCTCTCCTTTTCTACCTCCCATTGTTTATATCTTTCTTCACCCTGCTGTACGCTTCCCTTACTGTATTTTTGTCTTCTGCTTCTTCTTTCTTGTCTACCCTTTCTGTTTTTTTCGTCTCATTCTTTCTCGTCTCTCTTTCCTTCCTTTTCTTTTTCATCCTGTATGCCTTACTCCGTCTTTCATTATCTCTTTCACCCTTCTTCGTTTGTGTCCCACTTTGTCTCCTTTCTTCTTTCCCCGTTTGTTTTATTCCATCTTTCTCATATTCTCGTCTTTCCCTACTCCTGTTTATTCCTCCCTCTATGTATTTCACTCTCGCTCTCCTAACATTTTCAGCATCCCTTCTGCCTGCTTCTAATTCTCTCTCTACATCTCCATTCATAAGTCTACCTATCTCGCTCCATTCTCTCTCCCCTCGTCTTTCAATTAGAGCTAGTGGTCATCCCAGGAAGGATTGGAGGGAGGGGGAGGTAAAGGAGGATTTGGATGCTGAGTGTAAAGATAAGTGGGTTTTATGACTTGGCGTATTGTTGAAGTGTAAGGCAATATTTATGAAGGGATTCAGAGAATCCGATTATCCGGACTTAAGTCCTGGAGGTGCAAAATACATTGCCTGCACTCTAAAGGAGAAGCGAAGATGTTGCAAGTCGGAGGTTCGTTTGAACTCTGATCTCAGCGCACTTGTGGCAAGACAGTAATTGAAAGAGTAACGATGGGAGATGAGTTTCATTTTTGGGGAGTCACCCTACATCGTTTGATTAATTGTTCTTAAAGCCTATCTACTTAAATTCATAAAAATGAGTATATCCATTTTATATATATATATATATATATATATATATATATATATATATATATATATATATATATATATATATATATATAATGTTCACATAGAATAAAAAATATATATAGGGGGTGGTAGGAGAAGAAAATATTCAAACAGGTCCGGGGAGAACCTTGAGTTTTCCCTGAGGTACGTTTATTGTCTTCTCTGAGGATGAGGGTCCCCATTCCAGCTATAGAGGTGGTACCTCCCTATAATATATATATATATATATATATATATATATATATTATATATATATATATATATATATATATATATACATAGATATACATACATATGAGCTGTTTAGTGTAATGAATGCATGTAGCAATTCAGGGTGTTCCCCGGGCCTCGATCACTGGACTGTCAGTTGTCAGCACGTGCGTAACGCGTTGGACTGACACTTGACAGAATGATGTTCAAAGCACTTAGAAACACCTTGATTGGTTGGTTAATTGGGCTTAAAGCCTAATAACATACGAGGTTCATGTCACATGTATCAAGATATATATTCATCATCTTGTATACAAAGTGTACGTCTTTGAGTATGTGACCGAATGGGGGAGACAAATTATAACGTCCCTAACATTTGCTCTAGAAATATAATCGTGTTTAATAATTCCTTTTACGTAATATAACTTTTATATGCTATATTTTTTTCACCTTTACCTTTTATTGGCTTTAACGTTTTCAAGTGTAAGTTTATATACATGTGCTGGTGGACGAGCATTTATACACACAGATTTGGTATACCGGGTATACATATATTAATATAGTCTCATCGACACCATGCCTAACCCTTCTAGGGTTGGGTAGGTGCCTGAGCCCGAGCCTTTAGCTCATAAGACTGTCATTCCCATTTGCCCCCTTGGGGCGGGGATGGTAGATCAAAGAGGCCTAGCTTGTGGCTAGGCCTGGGGACAGTTGGTCCCAAAGATGAGGAGGTACTTGTGCCTCCTCCCATGGGAGACTTAGGTCTCAGACACTCCCTAGACAGGGAGCCAAGGCCGGGCCACCACTTGGAAAAGGCCCGGGCTGGGAGAATACCGGCGAATCGTTAATAATAATTAATATAGTCTCAATGTTTATATATGCTGAGTTGACTTCAATCCCTATTTCAGGTATTAATGTATGCCTGACTTGTGGTGAACAGGTGTCGTGCAGCCTTAATTACCTTCGTTTAGCAAATAGTCTTTGTATCCAACTAAGCTGCCAAATTTTCTTGCTAATCTATTGACTTCCACTTCGGTATCAAGATCTTATCGTAGGAGCCGCTGTGGTATGCCAGTAGTCAGAGGTTCGTCATCTTGGAAAGACCCAAAAGATTCGACAGGCGATGCAACATTCCACCATTGAAAAGCAGGGGTGCCATGAATACGCTAAGAGACAACACAATAAGTGGCAGGGGGCCCAAGACTGTTCAGCTGCCTCCCAGCATACATTAGGGGGGATTACCAATAGACCCCTGACTGTCTTCAAGAGGGAGCTGGACAGTCACCTAAAGTCAGTTCCCGACTAACCGGGCTGTGGTTCGTACGTCGGTTTACGTGCGGCCAGCAGTAACAGCCTGGTTGATCAGGCCCTGATCAATCACGAGGCCTAGTCATGGACCTGGTCATTCTTGACGAATGAACTACCACAACACTGCCATATAATGAATGTGTATAATCATATACCTGGAGTTTACCTGGAGAGAGTTCCGGGGGTCAACGCCCCCGCGGCCCGGTCTGTGACCAGGCCTCCTGGTGGATCAGAGCCTGATCAACCAGGCTGTTGCTGCTGGCTGCACGCAAACCAACGTACGAGCCACAGCCCGGCTAGTCAGGAACCGACTTTAGGTGCTTGTCCAGTGCCAGCTTGAAGACTGCCAGGGGTCTGTTGGTAATCCCCCTTATGTATGCTGGGAGGCAGTTGAACAGTCTCGGGCCCCTGACACTTATTGTATGGTCTCTTAACGTGCTAGTGACACCCCTGCTTTTCATTGGGGGGATGGTGCATCGTCCTGCCAAGTCTTTTGCTTTCGTAGTGAGTGATTTTCGTGTGCAAGTTCGGTACTAGTCCCTCTAGGATTTTCCAGGTGTATATAATCATGTATCTCTCCCGCCTGCGTTCCAGGGAATACAGGTTTAGGAACCTCAAGCGCTCCCAGTAATTGAGGTGTTTTATCTCCGTTATGCGCGCCGTGAAGGTTCTCTGTACATTTTCTAGGTCAGCAATTTCACCTGCCTTGAAAGGTGCTGTTAGTGTGCAGCAATATTCCAGCCTAAATAGAACAAGTGACCTGAAGAGTGTCATCATGGGCTTGGCCTCCCTAGTTTTGAAGGTTCTCATTATCCATCCTGTCATTTTTCTAGCAGATGCGATTGATACAATGTTATGGTCCTTGAAGGTGAGATCCTCCGACATGATCACTCCAGATCTTTGACGTTGGTGTTTCGCTCTATTTTGTGGCCAGAATTTGTTTTGTACTCTGATGAAGATTTAATTTCCTCGTGTTTACCATATCTGAATAATTGAAATTTCTCATCGTTGAACTTCATATTGTTTTCTGCACCCCACTGAAAGATTTGGTTGATGTCCGCCTGGAGCCTTGCAGTGTCTGCAATGGGAAGACACTGTCATGCAGATTCGGGTGTCATCTGCAAAGGAAGGACACGGTGCTGTGGCTGACATCTTGTCTATGTCGGATATGAGGATGAGGAACAAGATGGGAGCGAGTACTGTGCCTTGTGGAACAGAGCTTTTCACCGTAGCTGCCTCGGACTTTACTCTGTTGACGACTACTCTCTGTGTTCTGTTAGTGAGGAAATTATAGATCCATCGACCGACTTTTCCTGTTATTCCTTTAGCACGCATTTTGTGCGCTATTACGCCATGGTCACACTTGTCGAAGGCTTTTGCAAAGTCTGTATATATTACATCTGCATTCTTTTTGTCTTCTAGTGCATTTAGGACCTTGTCGTAGTGATCCAATAGTTGAGACAGACAGGAGCGACCTGTTCTAAACCCATGTTGCCCTGGGTTGTGTAACTGTTGGGTTTCTAGATGGGTGGTGATCTTGCTTCTTAGGACCCTTTCAAAGATTTTTATGATATGGGATGTTAGTGCTATTGGTCTGTAGTTCTTTGCTGTTGCTTTACTGCCCCCTTTGTGGAGTGGGGCTATGTCTGTTGTTTTTAGTAACTGTGGGACGACCCCCGTGTCCATGCTCCCTCTCCATAGGATGGAAAAGGCTCGTGATAGGGGCTTCTTGCCCCACGTGAGTATTATCGCGTGTGCTTAGCCATGTGAGTTTAGCGCTGTATAACCATGCTTAGATTATTTGGTGTGTAAACCCTATCGACTACACGAGGGTCATTAAGGCTGTATCGTAAGATAAGATTTGTTAGGATTTTTAACTCCGGACGGTCAGCCACGAAGGATAACCCAAGAAAGTCAGTGCGTCATCGAGGACTGTCTATTTCCAGTGTGGGTCCTTCAACTTTGTCCCCCAGGATGCGACCCACACCAGTCGACTAACACCCAGGTACCTAGTTACTGCTCGGTGAACAGAAACAGCAGGTGTAAGGAAACATGCCCAGTGTTTCTGTCTGTGCCGGGGATTGAACCACGGAAACTCTGTATGAGGCGAGTGCTTTGCCAGTCGAGCCACGAGACATCAGGTAGCCTTTTCACTACCAGACAAAAATACTTTAATTACCAAAACAGATGTTAAAGTATTCTCATTATACATGTATACACGCTGAAGTAAACTCCTCAGTGTGTATATATTATGCATAACTATAAGTTAGGTTAGGTAAGGTTCTTCAGGAAACAGGACAAGTGTTTCCTGACGCAGGTCTTGGTCAGAAGTTCATACAACCGCATGAATACCTAAACGCTTGGCAACAGATGTTATGTTAATGAAGGAAAACATTCGTTGTTTTTCTCGACTTGTGACAGCTGTGAAAACTGAAAGAGACGTGAAAAATCTTGCATAAACCTTCCAGACACATTTGACTTTATCGTATTGTTAAACTCATACCTTGTTTTATATTAAATCTTGATTTAATATAAAACAAGGTATGAATTTAAAAATATTTCAGTTCCCCTTCCCTGTGGTTTATTGCATAAACAGAAAGAGAGAATGGAACAAATTACACGGTTGACTGTAACTTCTCAAACAGTTGGACAAACAGTGATACGAATGGAAGAACAAATTGGCCAAATTCCTGAAACCAGTCCCGTCTGTCCCAATTACATTTTTTGCTAATATTGAATTTAAAAACTCGATTTTTTTATGATGTATATTCTCCCATATTAAGTAGACTACACAATATAGCCAAGAATCCCAGAGGAAATAAGTCACTTTGTCTTTTTTATTTTTTTTTTGAGGGGGGTTATCTTAGGTAATTTACATGTGTTACTGGGTATGATAATCGTATTTATGTGCATCTGTACCTAAATAAACTTGGTATAGCCAAGTTATATTTGGTACAAATGGGTAAAATCACTTTTTGTAACTAAGCTTATTCAGAGGTTACCCAGCCGAAGTATGTTTATTAAATGTCCCGTGGCTCGGTTAGCAACACACTCGCCTCACACACGAGTGTCCGTGGTTCAATCTCCAACGTGGATGGGAACATCGGCATGTTTCCTTACACCTGCTGTCCCTGTTCACCTAGCAGTAAGTAGGTACCTTAGTATTAGTCGACTGGTGTGGGTCACATCCTGGGGAACAAGATTAAAGCACCCCAATGGAAATAAGACAGACAGTCCTTGATGACGTATTGAATTTCTTGGGTTATCCTTTATGGCTAACCGCCCGGAGTTAAAAATCCTAACAAATCTTATCTTAATATCATAACTGACTTAATATTTTAAAATTTGCATAATAGAAAAACCGTGGAGCTAAACTAAATATTGACCATAGTCTCAACACAACGTTAAATTTGTCTTCGAGTTTTAGGACAACGTTACCTGAAGACTCGTTAGTAGAATTTTAATAGATCTTTATAACTGTAGTCAATGCTTGGAAGATTTTGCAGACGTGAAGCTTAACAATGTTCCATGGAATTTTCAATAATATAGGGAGGTATTACGTGGACATTAACAAAGTTTCTCTCTCTCTCTCTCTCTCTCTCTCTCTCTCTCTCTCTCTCTCTCTCTCTCTCTCTCTCTCTCTCTCTCTCTCTCTCTCTCTCTCTCTCTCAGCTTGTCAGTGAGCTCAGTTGTGATCTCAGTAACAACTTGAGCCCATCCACTCTGGCCAAGTTCATGTTTATTTTTTAATTTTTTTTTTTTTACTAACACGTGTGTGTGTGTGTGTGTGTGTGTGTGTGTGTGTGTGTGTGTGTGTGTGTGTGTGTGGTGGTGTGTGTGTGTGTGTGTGTGTGTGTGTGTGTGTGTGTGTGTGTGTGTGTGTGTGTGTGTGTGTGTGAGAGAGAAGCTGCTTCCTAGAAGATTGCATTTTCTTGGGGGTTGCAACATATTGTTTTGGTGTTAAGGGAAGGTTTCATTGGACTAGTTTCACAATGCACTTTGTTGGAAATTATACCTGGTGTGAGCACGCACCACCAGTCCGCCTGGGATCTAATCTGCAGAAGAGCAAGAAGGTGTTAAAAACACTTTTGGAGACTTACACAGGCGCCACCTTCAAAGGCATAAAAAACAAAATCTCTAAAAGTTTACCCAGACATTCTGTAAGTTATCGGAATTTGAGTTCATCAGTGTCTCCGTCCTGAAAGAAAGCCTCCACAAAGGACCTAGAATATTTTTTTTTATTGTTATAGAGGAATTTGCCTAATTACACAATACTATTTGATAAAGATTTTGTCTCCCAAGGGAAGGAGGGGGGGAGGGCTTTGATGCCGGTGAAGGGCTCTTGATTCCGGGAAATGGAGCAATATTGACCTTTTCGAGGTAAGTCATAATTGTTATTTGTAACGCGAGGCAACATATACATGCGAAACTAATATTAAAAGCTGGTTATATTGGCATTGTGGTATTATGAAAGGGTTTGGATGTCAAAATGACATAGATACTAGGATACAGTGAGTTACATGCATGACCGTGGCAGTCACAGCTTAACGAATCACTGGTTATTATGTCGTTATAACTGAACTTCTACACGAATATTTTGTCCTCAAGTTACAACATTCGTGTGTGTTTGTGTACTCACCTATTCGTGGTTACGGGGGTCGATTCGCGGCTTCTGGCCCCGCCCCTTCGTATATTATTATAATCATGGGGAACGCTAAACCCGTAGGATTATACAGCGCATGTGGGGGATATGGAAGGTATTCAGGCTCAGTTCAGGGAACCAGAGCACAAATCCAATTCTCTAGATCAAGGAACCTCCCTTGAGGAGAAGCTGCCATAGTGAAGAGCTCTGTTCCACAAGGCACAGTACTCACCCCTATTCTGTTCGCCATGCTGATATCAGACATAGACAGAGATGTAAGCCATAGCACCGTATTATCCTTTACAGACGATGCTAGGATCTGCATGAGAGTGTCATCCGTTGAGGACACGGCAAATCTCCAAGAAGATATAAACCAAGTTTTGAAATGGGCAACGGAGAACAATATGATGTTCAATGAAGACAAATTCCAACTACTCCGTTATGGAAAACTGGAGGAAATAATAACTAGAACTGAGTATACTACAAACTCTAATCACAAATTAGAGCGGAAAAGTAATGTGAGGGACCCGGGAGTGGTAATGTCTGAGGATCTCAACACTGCCACTATCAAATCTGCGAGGAAACTGATAGGATGGATAATGAGAACATTCAAGACAAGAGATACCAAGCCAATGATGATCATTCTTAAATCACTTGTTCTCTCTAGGCTGGAATTCTACATACAAGTTTCATCAAGCACCTTAACTACTGGGAATGCTTAGAAGCACTTGACTTGTACTCACTGAAGTGCAGGCGAGAGAGATACATCATAATCTACACCTGGAAGATCCTGGAGGGACTGGTCCCTAATCTGCACACAGAAGACTTGGCAGGCGATGCAACATACCCCCAGTGAAAAGTAGGGGTGCCATTGGTACACAAAGAGAAAACACAATAAGTGTCCGGGGCCCAAGACTGTTCAACAGCCTCCCTCCAGCCACAAGGGGAATTACCTAGACCCCTGGTTGTCTTCAAAAGGGAACTGGACAGATACCTAAAGTCAATGCCGGATCAGCCGGGCTGTGGTTTGTACATTGGACTACGTGCGGCCAGCAGTAACATCCTGGTTGATCAAGTCCTGATCCACAAGGAGGTCTGGTCGTGGACCGGGCCGCGGGGGCGTTGATCCCCGGAATGCCCTCCAGGTAGACTCCAGGTAGGTAGGGGGCCTCTTTGTGTATGTGCGTACTCACCTATTTGTGGTTTCGGGGTCGATTCTTAGCTCCTGGTCCCACATCTCTAAACGCTACTAGGTCCACTCTCTACCTGCTCCAAGATCCTTATCGTACCTCTTCTTAAAGCTATGTATGGATCCTACCTCCGCTACATCACTCTCCAGATTGTACCACTTCCTGACAACTCTGTGACTCAAGAAATACTTTCTAACATTCCTGTGTGTGTGTGTGTGTGTCAGTATGCTGTACGTACACACTTCAAGATTTACCTCGACGGCTACCCTCACTCTCATGTTTCTTTAAATTAGACTTCGAGTTGCCTCAGAACTCAAATATTTTCTTAACTTTATCAAACAATTTTTATTAATCGTTTCCCTCAGATTCAGTGACTCTCCGGAGGGAGTTTTCCAAGACTTTTTCAGGGGGATACCTTCGTTAATGCAATTTTTTTTTTTACGACTCCCAGTTTGTCTGCTCAGACACGGTATCTCGAGATGTAATTTTTTGTCTTTCAGATTCTCACGTGAGGCTTCCATGAATTAGATTTCCAGAGCTTAGGTAAGATTTGTCAGGAAACAGGACGAGTGTTTCCTGACGTGGATATTAGTCATATGATGACCCGCCGCTGAAACTTTTGGTCATCTGACCGAGGCCTTCCTTTGGCTTACCTCTCCACCCCTTTAAAAATTATGGTTATGATTATAACCATTCTTTCTAGATTTCCAAGAGCTCAACGTTAGAAGAAAATCCCGGTGCACAAATTTCTCTTAAAATTTACGATAACAAGTAGGAAGAGCAACACAGATATCTCAGTTGAACATTGGTAAGGCAGCTACTGGCTACGGTGGCCCGGTGGCCTGGTGGCTAAAGCTCCCGCTTCACACACGGAGGGCCCGGGTTCGATTCCCGGCGGGTGGAAACATTTCGACACGTTTCCTTACACCTGTTGTCCTGTTCACCTAGCAGCAAATAGGTACCTGGGTGTTAGTCGACTGGTGTGGGTCGCATCCTGGGGGACAAGATTAAGGACCCCAATAGAAATAAGTTAGACAGTCCTCGATGACGCACTGACTTTCTTGGGTTATCCTGGGTGGCTAACCCTCCGGGGTTAAAAATCCCAACGAAATCTTATCTTATCACTGCCATCGACTACACTCTGTGATCTTAGGCACACTGCCATCGACTACACTCTGTGATCCTAGGCACACTGCCATCGACTACACTCTGTGATCCTAGGCACACTGCCATCGACTACACTCTGTGATCCTAGGCACACTGCCATCGACTACACTCTGTGATCCTAGGCACACTGCCATCGACTACACTCTGTGATCCTAGGCACACTGCCATCGACTACACTCTGTGATCCTAGGCACACTGCCATCGACTACACTCTGTGATCTTAGGCACACTGCCATCAACTACACTCTGTGATCTTAGGCACACTGCCATCGACTACACTCTGTGATCCTAGGCACACTGCCATCAACTACACTCTGTGATCCTAGGCACACTGCCATCGACTACACTCTGTGATCCTAGGCACACTGCCATCGACTACACTCTGTGATCCTAGGCACACTGCCATCAACTACACTCTGTGATCCTAGGCACACTACCATCAACTACACTCTGTGATCCTAGGCACACTGCCATCAACTACACTCTGTGATCCTAGGCACACTACCATCAACTACACTCTGTGATCCTAGGCACTCTGCCATCGACTACACTCTGTGATCTTAGGCACTCTGACTGCCTCACTGAGGTGAGACACTCCTCCTTAATAAATCTTATTGAGCTCAGCTGTGATCATCTTAACATTAGTACACTCACTCTGGCCAGAGTTAATGTTTTTTCTTTAATTTGTTTCTATCTTACTAATTCGTTGTGTGTGTACTCTCCTAGTTGTACTCGCCTAGTTGTGGTTACAAGGGTTGATTCACAGCTCCTGGCCCCGCCTCTTCAATGGTCGCTACTAGGTCACTCTTCCTGCTCCATGTGCTTTATCATACCTCTTCTTGAAGCTATATATGGATCCTGCCTCCACTACATCACTTCCCAGACTATTCCACTTCCTGACAACTCTGCGACTGAAGAAATACTTCCTAACATCCCTGTGATTCATCTGAGTCTTCAACTTCCAATTGTGACCCCTTGTTATTGTCCCATCTCTGGAACATCCTGTCTCTGTCCGCCTTGTCAATTCATCTCAGTATTTTATATGTCGTTATCATATCCCCCCTATCTCTCCTGTCCTCCAGTGTCGTCAGGTCGATTTCCCTTTACCTCTCCTAGTAGGACATACCCCTTAGCTCCGGGATTAGTCTTGTTGCAAACCTTTTTCACTTTCTCTAATTTCCTTACATGCTTGGCTAGGTGTGGGTTCCAAACTAGTGCTTCATACTCCAATATAGGCCTGACATACATGGTGTACAGGGTCCTGAACGATTCCTTACTGCGATGTCTGAATGCTATTCTTAGGTTTGCTAGGCGCCCATATGCTGCAGCAGTTATTTGGTTGATGTGCGCCTCAGGAGATGTGCTCGGTGTTATACTCACTCCAAGATCCTTTTCCTTGAATGAAGTTTGTAGTCTCTGGCCTCCTAGACTGTACTCCGCCTGCGGTCTTCTTTGCATTTCCCCAATCTTCATGACTTTGCACTTGGTGGGGTTGAACTCCAGGAGCCAGTTTCCGTACCAGGCCTGCAGCCTGTCCAGATCCCTTTGTAGTTCTTCCTGGTCCTCGTCGAATTGAGTTCTTCTCATCAACTTCACATCATCTGCAAACAGGGACACTTCTGAGTCTGTTCCTTCAGTCATGTCGTTTACATGCACCAGAAACAGCACTGGTCCTAGGACTGACCCCTGTGGAACCCCGCTCGTCACAGGCGACCACTCTGACACCTCGTCACATACCATGACTCGGTGATGTCTTCCCGACATGTATTCCCTGATCCATTGCAATGCCTTCCCTGTTATACCTGCCTGGTCTTCCAGCTTATGCACTAATCTCTTGTGTGGAACTGTGTTAAAAGACTTCCCACAGTCCAAGAAAATGCAATCCACCCACCCCTCTCTCTCTTGTCTTACTGCTGTCTCCCTGTCATAGAACTCCAGTAGGTTTGTGACACAGGATTTCCCGTCCCTGATACCGTACTGGTTGTCGTTGATAAGCTCATTCGTTTCTAGATGCTCCACCATTCTTCTCATGATAATCTTCTTCATGTGTGTGTGTGTGTGTGTGTGTGTGTGTGTGTGTGTGTGTGTGTGTGTGTGTGTGTGTGTGTTGTGTGTGTGTGTGTGTGTGGCAACCACGCATGAATAAGCCCACGTTTTATGCATGTTGTCGAGGAATTACAAAGCATTGCATGTTGTATCATATTTCAATAACAGATTTATTTAATCACTCTTCACAGCTAACACTACAGCTTTGTTTCTTCACCTGACACACCTTTTCAAAAAAAAAAAAAAAAAAAAAAACTTTTCTCCCCTGCAACAAAGGAAGATGACTAATACCGTCAAAGGAAGATGACTTAATACGTCAAAAGACTAAGACAGCTAAAGCTGTCTTAGTCTTTTGACGGTATTAACTAATAATAATAAAATTTACTATATTATTATTATTATTATTATTATTATTATTATTATTATTATTATTATTATTGTTGTTTTATCCCTGAAGGAGTGAGTTTAAATGGCGGAGACTTTTTTTTTTCCTTCCTTCAAGGTTTTCACTTATAACTTGAGAACATCTCGTGCGATTGGCTTCAGATTTTCAGTGTTGGTGAAGTGTAACTGGAAAAAAGTTAATGCAGGTATTTTCATGGCCAGAGCCTCAAGGACTCGGGCCAGTTTTACACCGAACCTTCCCGATTATATGATTTGTGTGTCTTAGCTTGAGAAAGCTTTTTCTGCTCGGCTTCAAACTTTGAGCACTGACGTATCCGACTTTGGAGAAAGCTGTGATTGCTGTTGTATCGTTAGGTTAGGTAAGGTTCGTCAGGAAAGAGAAGTATATTCTGAAGTGGGTCTTGAGTCACGTGATGACTCTCAGTGTTGTATCGTGTGGTTCTCAAACTGGCAGATTCATTTGTTAAAAACTTAATAAGTCTGAATGACTTTGACTTTACTCTTTAACAGTTGATGCATATTATAAAACTAATGATACTCCTTTGGGTTTAGACTGTGTAGGGTTAAATTTACCGGTTTACTAACATAAGATAATAGACTTGGACTTTTCGATTGTGTGTGATAGCTGGAGATTATATTATTTAACTTTTTTCAGTTTGCGACCTCTGTCATCCTCATTAGAGTTACCTTTGAGTTACCAGAAATTGTCACGGATCTAATTAATGTAAAACTAATGAAACTGATCGACACCATGCCTAACCCTTCTAGGGTAGGGTAGGTGCCTGAGCCCGAGCCTTTAGCTCATAAGACTGTCATTCCCATTAGTCCCCTTGGGGGCTAGGCCTGGGGACAGTTGGTCCCGAAGATGAGGTAATTGTGCCTCCTCCCATGGGAGACTTAGGTCTCAGACACTCCCTAAAGAGGGAGCCAAGGCCGGGCCACCACTTGGACAAGGCCCGGGCCGGGAGAATACCGGCTAATCTTTAACTAACTAACTAATCTAATGAAACTAAACTTCAGGGGGCCCCAATCTCGGAGGGGCCCCAGAAGCCACTTTAGTCTTCATTACTTAAAAAATTTTGGGTCTACTGTATGAGGTTTAAAAATAATATTAGTAATATAGTGTAATTCAATACAAAATAATAGTGAAAATAAAAATTAAAAAGGTTATTAAAGTATGATGTAGAGTAGCTGTTGCTGGTTGTGATGGTGACGCCATGACAGTGGAACCTTCAGGGCTACCAAAATGTAGCTTCGTCACTGCATGGATTATCATAATGAAAACTAAGCACTAAACTCACAAGGGTCGAACAGTTCCCACTGCGTGGAGGTCAGTGGTTTATAATTAGTTCCAAGCTCCTGGTGTTTTCCTTAGTGGAAATACTATTGTCTTCGTTTGGGATCGTTGAAATTTTAATTTGCCAGTTTTGTTTAACGCACTTATTTCACTTATTTCTATAGAATAACTAGATAATGCCTAGTCTGATTGGCTTCAAACCTTAAATGCTGGTATGTTAAACGATGAGAAAGATTTCGAATCATTTTGGGATGTGTAGGCGATAAACTGCCAGTTTTATTGAAAAAACTTTATTTTATGATTATTATAATCATTACCAAGCGCTCAGGTTCATAAGGATGAAGAAACTTTATTATTATTATTATTATTATTATTATTATCAAAACTAATCGTTAAACCCACAAGGGTCATACAGCGTTGCTGAAGAAACTTAAAAAAAAAAATAGTAGTTACCTTCAAACCTTTAGTGTTAGTACCCTGAGAATGCAGTGTGTGAGCGGCTTCAAACCTAAAGTGTTGTTGTGTTTTAGGAAGAGAATGCTCCATCTGACTGACTTTCAAAATGGGTTAATGTTAGTCAGGTTGGTTTTTGACTGTGTAAGCGTCAGTTTAACATTTTCAGTGAATAAAAATTGTGATAGTTTCCCGTGGTGATAACTTGTCAGTGGTGTTTCTTCTGTTGTGTTGCACTCTGCACTATTCCTTTTACTTGCAGTGTGGAAGAAGGGGCTGAGGTGTATGAGACACAGGGATACGTTTCTCAGATCACTGTGATAGAGACGGCTGGGCTTATCGGACACAGAGATGTCTTTCTTGAATTATGGGATACTGAGATATGTTTCTAGGACAGTGCATCAACCAGAGCACATCTATTTATAACTTGACTCACGAGGAAACCCTAATGAACGTCACACAACCCTTGGGGAAATACGGCATTCAAGTTGTTCTTTTTATTAACTATATGATGACCTGTAACTGACTCCAGAAGGCGGATGTTATTGTTCCAGTGAGCAACTGTTCGTAGCTTGATTGCTAGCGCACTCAGCTTACACACTGAGCTCCGTAGTTCGTTCCCCAGTACAGGTGGAAACATTAGGACGTGTTTCCTTAAGACACCTGCTGTCCATGTTCACCTAACAGTAAAATAAGTACCTGGGTGTAAGTCGACTGGTGTGGGTCACATCCTGGGGACAAAATTAACCAAATTTGCCCGAATTGTTCTGCTGAACAAGGGGCTTTCTGTATAGTAGCATGTTACTGATATCAGCTAGGCCTGTATACCTTGTATATGTACTTGTAGAAATAAATATTATTATTATTATTATTATTATCCTTGGCGTGGGATACTCTATACTCAAAATCTTGTGCTGACGTTCTGTGACAGGACTTCTTTTACTCATGTATGGCCAACAACACCTGTATTTCAGCCCTTGGAGCTGCGAGGAAGCCCAGGATAATCAAGTTTGATCCAAAGGAAGAGAGAGTACCTCCCATTTATTCGATCGCCAACATCAGGGCTTGAAGGGGCGTCCGGACGGCACTGTCCAGATTATGGGGAGCGCTAAACCCGTAGATTATACATCGCCTGTTGAGGGGGGTGGAGAGATGGAAGGCATTCAGGCTTAATTCAGGGAACTGGAGCACAGATCCAATTCCCTCGATCAAGAGCCTCTCACCAGCATCAAGGAACCTTCCTTTAGGGGAACAGTCAAAAGCTAAACTCGGCCAGGATGGAACCAACAGCTTCCTTTTTCATTAGCTATTTCTCTTCTCATTCTTATTTTTCTTTTCTCCTTCCTCTTCCATTGGTTCTTCTGTTCCTTTGATCCTGGAGATCACAGGATCAACACCAATAATGAGAATCAATACAGGAGCAGACTGGCTGCTGGGGTTCACCGGGTTCGTTCCTCTGTTTCTGGGATTCACGAAGCAGTCCTTAATACTGCCAAGGGTAATTAATCAGAGATCTTTCCTCCACCACAAGGAATTTTTCTGTTCCTGCAGCGTTCACCAGAGACCTTTCTTTCTTCTCTTGTTGCTAGGTAAGACAGCATTTCGCTATTGTTATTAAGGAAATAATCACTGCTCTGCTCAACACTCATATTATTATTATAAAAAAGAAGCGCTAAGCCACAAGGGCTATACATCTCAACACTCATAATACACGGTTCTAAACACACAAATATTCACTCCTGCCCCGCTAGTTTGCACGAACACAGTGCAAACTAGCGCATCCCGAATAGTATTAATGTTGGTAGAATTACCGACAATATGTTAAGTAAAAGGACACAAGTGCAACTAATGTGACATTTCATTGTGATAATTATACGGCTTTATCAAGCCGTAACGGCTTGATACATATTGCCACAAAAAATTCACATTAGTTGCCCTTGTGTCCTTTTCCTCAACATCCAGAATAGTTTCCAAGTTAAGGCGAATTAGCTATGCAAAAAAAAATATATATATATATAGGCAGGCCTTATGTTACTTAAAAAATGAGAAATCATTTAAAATATTCTGGGGCACAGACAGGTTAAACAAGGATAGACTATAATAATCACGTAACAAGAGCGATAGAGCATCTAAATAATACACGGATATTAAAAAACATTTTCTTTAATATAATTGATGAAGCGTAGTAACCTGACCAGTGAGACGGCAGGTTAGATGCAGTCTGTCAGGATTATTATTAGTATAATCAAGGGGGAAGCGCTAAACCCGGAGGATTATACAGCACCTGGGGGGGGGATGTGGAAGGCATTCAGGCTTAATTCGGGGAACTGGAGCACAGATCCAATTCCCTAAATCAAGAGCCCCTCACCAACATCAAGGAACCTTCCTTGAGGGGAGTTTGTCAGGAAACAGAATTGTTACCTGATGCGGGTCTTAGTCAATATGATGACCCGCTGTTGGAGCTTTTGGTCATCTGACCGAGGTCTTCCACTGGCTTATCGGTCCACCCCTTTTAAAAAAAAAATATGGTTATAATTATGACCATAAATTACACGTCAAAAGTGAACATTATTAGAGTGAGGGTTATACTACTTCAGTTCGTCGAAAATTTAAAATGCTGCACCAAGAGATGGAGCCCAACCCCCACAAACTCCTTAAAAATATGATGACGATAAATACTGAGGTCTACGTAGTAACACTAAACTACACAGTGGTGTAACCTCCAACACTCAGACTTTTAATCATTTCACAAAAATCTGGTAAAGTTTGTCGAGCTCTGCCATTCATCAAGTTCTTGACAAGCTGTCATCAAAATTTATTTTTTCCAGCAAGATATTCTGGGACGTGGCGTAAAAATAATGCGCTTTTTTGTGTGCATTAGTTAACATAGGCATTCAGAGGTGCCACAGTTATATTCTGTTACGAACCTGATATAGACGAGTGAGAGGAGAGCAGAGAAAGGGGAAGATATAACAAGAGAAAAGAGCAACTCAAAGGGACTGGAGGAAATGCGTATCACACAGAATCCTCGAGGCCGGAGAACATGAGCTTCAAAGAACTCCTTGAAAATACAGCATTCAAAGGAGCTTTAGTATACTACATATTCAAGAGAAAGAGGTCGAGTGGAACTACTGCTTTTCAGTTGCTGCTGGGGATGACACCGCTACTGGTAGGATGAGATGAGTGGACATACTGTTGTTTCAGCTACTGCTGAGGATAACACTGTCGGGCTGAGCTCAAGTGGATTATTACAATCAAAACTAAGCGCCACACTCACAAGGGCCACATAGTGCAGGATGTGCTGAAGACGTACTATGCCAGATCAGAGACTAGCGAAGGTGAAGAGTATGCCAGATGCAGAATCAGTAAGGGTGGTGAGAAATTTTAAAGGGAAATTAAAGTTTATAAATAAAGCTGACGAAGTTGAAGAGGGAGTCTGTGTCGAAGGTAGGGATGAGATTAGGTGGAATTACTATTGTTTCAGCTACTATTGGAGGTTAAGAATACTACTGGTGTTTGTGAAGGAGTCTCTTCAACGCGGAGACTTGCACTCAGCCTCTTCCAGTGACGACCTGCAGCCGACAGGAAACTAACACTTTCTGGAAATTAGTTATGACAATGGTTATAATCCTGACCATAATTTTTAAATGGGTGGACCGGTAAGCCAGCGGAAGGCCTCGGTCAGAGGACGAAAAGCTCCAGCTGCGGGTTATCATACGACTAAGTCCCGCGTAAGGAAACACTTTACCTAAACACTTTCTGGAGACGGGCCATTGGACACAGACAGTGCTAGCCATAATTGATAAACCATCATAAGTTCTAGTTATGACTAGCTACAGTGATCAACTATCCTCAGTGATTAGCAAACTAGGAATGACAATTATATTGATGAACTAACACTAGCTATTAGTTCACTAATGATTTTGATACTGTAATGACTCAATTTAACTAGTGACATCCAGTCACTATTTATAATAATAACTAGTGACATCCAGTCACTAATTATTATTATTAGAAACAGATAATCCCGTAGTCGTCTTGCCGCACTTGTGAAATGGAAGATAATCAGGTATGATCCAAGAGAGGGAGCTTTCATGTTTGAATAAAACGAAGATTTCTTTCAATGTTTTTATCCCCCCCCCCTTATCCTTGGTACAAGACTCATTTGTTTACCCTTTTGTTTCCTTGCTGGAAGAGAAGAGGACAATGTATCATTGTTCCAGATTCTGAAGCATCCTGTCAATATTTTGCTGAAATGTTTATTAACTCTCAACCTCAAGATGGCATATCGGCGAATGTTATATATTTAGACTATCCTTTCATTTGGTTATCCATTCAGGGAGGAACATTTAGGAGAATTTTGGTAACGTCTTTGTCAAGACAATTAGGATTCTCCGAGAACAGTGGACACTTCAGTAAGAACATTTGCATCTTTCTTCGGGAACACTGGATACTTCAGTCTCAACTGAGCATTTCTGTAAATGTTTCTGGGGAATGGGAGATAACTAGGTTCAAGAAGGATGACAGTTTCAGTTCCTTGGGACCCTACTTAGTTTAGCGCTATGATTATAATAAAATTCAATTCCTTTGATCAAGATTATTATTATAATCAAAAAGATGCGCTAAACCACCCTTTGATCAAGAGCCCTTTATTGGCATGAAGGTACCTCCCCCCCCCCATCCCAACAATCTTCAAGAATAAAGGTGACTCGATTTCGGAGAATGGTAGGAAATATCGGCATGTTACCCTATCAACCATGGTTCTCTAAAGTGGTCAATATCTCCCCCTAAGGGTCGTTGCGACTTTCGACGGGGTAGATAAATAGCTGGGGGATCAGAAGAGGGAGTCAGTATATGTCTAGGGACGTGCTTAGTGTTGTGTATCTGACCTTCCACGACTAAACCTCCGATCAAATATCAGTGCCCTTATTGACTGTACTGAAGTAGGTTCGCCGGTACAACCGCCCGGCCTGGGCCTTTTCCAAGTGGTGACCCGGCTTTGGCTCCGTCTTGGGAGTGTCTCAGACCAATATCTGCCATGGGAGGAGGTACAAGGACCTCCTCGCCTTCTGGGACTATTATTATTATTATTATAATAAAAAAGAAGCGCTAAGCCACAAGGACTATACAGCGCTGCAGGGCAGGAAGGAAGCGAGGGCATCAGGTGGCAAAAGGGAGATGGATGAGTAATAGGTTACGGATAACAGCGGGGCAGTGGATGGTGAAAGGGTAAAGGGCAGCAAGAGACTGAACTAGAAAGGGCTGAGGGGAGTGCGATAAGTATCATCAGAGTTTGTGGAGTAAATCAGTCGTTGTCAAGAAGTCAATGAGAGAGTCAGGATTAAAGGAGGGTCCATCAGCAAGAAGGGAAGGTAAAGAGAGAGTAGTAGTAGAACGAAGACGACGTTGGAGGTAAATTCTGCGTGCTCGTTGATAGAGAGGGCAGTCTAACAGAATGTGGCTAATCGATACTGGAACTTGACACTGCTCACAGAGAGGTACAGGGTGCCTCTCCATGAGATACCCATGAGTAAGACGAGTGTGGCCAATGCGAAGGCGGGAGAGAGTGGTCTCCCAACCACAGCACTGATGACAAGAAGACGGCCAGTAACCTATGCTCGGTTTAATAGAATGAAGTTTGTTACCGAGCAGAGTTGACCAACGTTGTTGCCAACGGGTGCGAAGGTGGGTAGCTATTGCAGCAAAATAGTCCAGAAATGGAACACCTCGATAGGAAATTGGTAGGTCATGTACTGCTGACCGCGCAGCAGTGTCTGCCTGTTCATTGCCCTGTACGTCGACATGACCAGGGACCCAACAAAAAACAATATCTTTATGTTTGGTAGAGATACGGCGTAGCCAAAGTTGGATACGGAGAACTAGGGGATGAGATGTATCAAATTTTCGTATAGCCTGTAGAGCACTAAGGGAGTCTGAGACTACTACAAATGATGACACAGGCATAGATGCGATACGAATAAGTGCTGCAAGAATGGCATACAGTTCAGCAGTAAAAATGCTAGCCGAAGATAGTAAATGCCCCCGCACGACGCTGTCCGGAAACACTGCTGCGAATCCGACGCCGTCTGAAGACTTAGAGCCATCTGTGTACACAGCGGTGGCATGAGAATGAGAGTGGAAGTGATCAAGAAAAAGTGAGCGGGAAGCCACCGTAGGTAGTTGAGCTTTCGAGCAAGGGAGTGAGAAAGAACCTTCTGGGACTAGCTATCCCCAGACCTAGCCCCATCACCCGCTCTCACGGGGCTCCCCTTGTTGACCCTCATTTGCAGCCTTCCTATTAATAATAGTTTCAGTATAAAAGAACAGGCCATATTAAACCTGATATTTTTCATAATTTAAATATTACCAATTTTTACGAGGTCATTTTTATTATCTATTATTATTCGTACTACTATTATTTAAGGTACTATTTACTAAATTATTTTCATATAATAAATGCTTGGGAATCGATGAATAATCCGAAACTTCATGAAGGGATCGATGAGCCGAAGAGTTTGGGGGCCCCTGAGCTAGAGTTTGAAAGAAAAATTTGCTGCTTCCTTCACGCACATGTGCGGTTAGTTTAGTAACAGGAATAATGTGTCAAGTCTAAAATTTATTGAGTTTATGTACAAGGAAAGTTGTACACTACCTGTTTGTGTATATCGCTTTCCTTGTAAAGTCAAATGGTATATATAATACCTCGTGTACATCCTTGTAGGATCTGCACACAGCCTCGTGGTGCACATGACTCGTGTACACCACTGAGGTATAGGTACACAGACTTGATGAACACCACATTTATAACACTTATCTTCCAGCAAGAACGACACCAAAGTGTTACAACTGTCCTATTCATCAGTAATGCAAGAATTACTCTTATACACCTTTATGTATGCACTTTTATATGCATGATAAAAATACAATAAGAACCTTAAGTTTAAGTAAATGTAACATAGAAAACTGACAGAACATATATTTATCATGTTATACCTTGAAATCAAGAATGTTTTAATGGCAGTGAGAAAAATGGGAGGGAGAGAAGAGGGTGGAAGGCGAGAAGAAAATTAGGAAAAAGACTGAATAAGGTACGAATGATGCGAGGGATAGGAAACGAGAGAGGAAAAGCACGATTGACGAAGTGATGAAGGAAGAATAAATAGAAGAAAAAAGGAGGAAGGAATAGTAGGTAGGAGAGTGTCAAGAGACATGGGAGCATTAGACAGAAGCAGAAAGGAAGAGGGAGGAAACCCAGGGGAGAATAAAACAGGAAAGGTAGAAGAGAGAAAGGGTAGGTGATGGGGAAAAAAAAAAAGAAGAGTGGGTAGAGGAGATGAAAGAGAACACTAGGGGTGTAGGGTGAGAGAGAGAGGACGGATGATGATTACTAATGTATGCAGTGATAAAGCCAGCGGTGAATCTCTACCACTGTGACTGCATGTTTGATTAAGCGAGGTCACTACCCAGTAAATCCCTGGCACAGCTGACCCATATAAAGAGGTCGTTAGGATGCCAGGTCAGGCACAACCATGCCACAGTCTGTAATAACGACCTCGCTGATTGGGTCGTGACGGACAGCTGCTTTAACTACCTCCATCCCAGACATCACCTCGCCGAAGGGACACTGAAAGACTCCGCCAGGCTGACCTCGAGTACAGATGCCGAAACCATGCGTATCATTACCATAAAACGACCCCATGACCACTCTCTCCTTCGCCGGCCCTGCAAACCTTCCGCCCCACTCCAGGTCTGACATTAATATCTTGTTGCTGGTGCTCCCGTCGGGAAGAACGTATCTGCGAACGTCGAGGGTCTCCCTCTCCTGGTTATGGGCGGTGATGAAGAAGGTGGCACCAATGTAGGAGGGTCCCAGAGAGCCGAGGCAGAGTAACAGGAACTGCTGTGCCCGACGCAGGTGAGACATCAGCCGGATGTAAACACGACCCAAACAACGACCACCAACGTTCAGCTCAAGGAACACCTCCGACGGCACCTGTTGGATAATGGTAAATGAGGGTTGAAGGCCTATCGATTACATTAAAGGTAATTAATCCTAAAAGTAACTTCCACCACGAAGCAAGAACACTAATCCCTATTTCAGGGTAAAACTCAGGATATATACACAGGATGTATACATCTTGTGTGAAGGTTAGGCAAGATTCGTCAGGAAACGCAGCAAGTGTTTCCCGCGTCATGTGATGCGCCACTGGAACTTCTGGGCATCTGACAGGCCTTCCGCTGGCTTATCCATCCACCCCTTTAAAAATTGATAACATATTCACGTTGTTCCCGTGTAAGCAAACATTCCTCAACTAAATAAAAACACCATTTATTAACTGATCTGCACTATCTTCTCATTTCCAAAGGCAACCTTAAATAAACTTGAGTGTCACACACTCCCTGGCGAATAGGAAGTAATCGGGCTTGATCCGGGGAGAAAGAGGGCAACTCCAATACATTTGCTCAGGAGCCCTTTGAAGGGGAAAAGAATGTCAAATAAAAAGTAGTTCGGTCACTGAACTCAGCATCGTCGTGTCAATAGTTTTAAAACAATGCTTTTAAGAATTTAATTAAGCCTGTATACTAACATTTTCAAGGCGTATTCTTGCAAGTGAATGTTAGCTCCTGTGTAAGTTATATTGTGCCTTGGTTAATAGCTTTCTATGTATTATACTGTGCTAGGATCAATAGGGTAATACAGTGTTAAAACTATATAAAGAAATATATTTTGAGCATAGGAATATGTTTTGAATATAGTGTCGAGGTTGTATTCATTAATGTCAACCATATATATAGTTTATATGGAGACGTCTATTCCACTTGTGTGTGTGTATTGGTTGTACGAGGTTGTGTGTGCCATACATGTGGGTGTAGTGGCTGTATGGAGCTATGTATGCTATTTATGTATATGTAGTGTTTACATGGAGCAGTGTATTCCACTTACGTGGATGTGTAGTGGTTGCATGTATTTATGTGTCCTTGTAATCTTCATTGCATTGTCGTTTAATTATGCAGATACCCACACGAGTATCTACACCCCTCGGTGTATATAGTGTACAGAGATACACCTCTCGGTGTGTACTCGCCTGACTGTGGCTGCAGGAGTCTAGTCATAGCTCCCGGTCCCACCTCTTCGCTGGTCGTTATTGTCACTCCCAGCTCCATGAGCTTTATCATACCTCTTAAAGCTATGTATGGATCCTGCCTCCTGTGTGTGTGTGTGTGTGTGTGTGTGTGTGTGTGTGTGTGTGTGTGTGTGTGTGTGTGTGTGTGTGTGTGTGTGTGTGCGCGCGCGCGCGCGCACTTTAATATGCACCTCTGTGTATATACTCGGCCAGGTGATCTTGTAGTGGGTAAAAATTACCTGCAGGGAGAGGCGAGTGTCAATAGATTTACTGAAGGCGTGAAGCACCAGTTTGCCGTCCTGGCAGTCTAGTCTTGTTTGCCGCTTGTCACCAGACACATTGCTGTTTGACTGCGTCTGCTGTTGGGCCATGGCTGCCGCCTCTAGTGTCTTCTGCGCTGCCATGTCTTCTGGGGGCCACCATTCATCGTCTGTGATATCATCTATCTCAGTTTCACTGCATCCACTAGACAGTAGATACAACTGCTTGTCCTGAAGGCTTCTAACCTTGACTTCCGCTACTAAAATATTCTCTATAGTGTCCACATTTTGAACTTCACGTGAGAGATCTTCCACTTCCCTTCCAACCTCGTGAAGCCGATTACCTCTGTGACACAGTCTCTTGATTTTCACGAAGCAGCTGCTCACCTTTTTCATAATATCTTTTTTATTTTCGTTTAGATTTTGATGGTAGGCCTGAATCTGGCCCTGAAGAGCTCGTTTCTTCTCCTGGAGGCAAACTTTGGCTAGCTGGACGTCGTGGCCTCGGGGGTGACCAGAGTAGAGACACAGGCCGCAGAGAGGTAGAGCGCAGCCCCGGCACCAATAGGTCAGTTCTCCCCCGTGATCCCTACACAATTCGTGCTGTAGAAAACGAGGAAACTTCAGTATATTTGGTTAAATTATTTAAATTAACTGGGAAGCAAAAGACCCGTAGGGATCATAAAGCAGCTTGGAAATGGCACGTGGTTAGGTTTGATCCGAAGAGTAATTGTAAGTCTAAGGATAAAAAGCCCTTAAAGAATAAAAATGGCACAATACCGTGATAGGAACAATACACAATTAACCCACACATTTAGAAACCTATACACATACTACGTTTCAGTCCGACTTGAACCATTAATAACTCATTAAGAGTGCGTGACTAGTTGATGCTTCAAGTCTTGACAGAAACGTCCTAAGTGTCTTCCTATGTGCAAGTTATTTGTGAAAAAAAAGGTAAATCAACGAACCTGACGAATAAAGTAAATTTTACATATGAAGAACGTATGTTAATACTATGGCTGGAGCAACTGATACAAGACTGCAAATCACAAGTGGAATCTAGATGATATTTGGGTCGGTCCTTGACTTAAAAATCACCAACATTATTACTCATGAAGTGACAAGAGTCCAGAACACAAAAACGGATCATTATTGGTACATATCACCTTTTCACCATAAAGAATATTTTAATCCTTAATTAGGAATTAAGGTAAACTCCCTTAGCATGTAATACACAGACACCTCATGGTGAATATGTCTCAATTTAGACATGCTGTATTCTCAGATGTTGCTTTTTTTTCCATTTCTGCAAAATTTACGTTAAATCCCTAAAGCTCTGCCACAAATACCGTGAATTTTTAATGTTTACAGTACTACTAGCAATTAGGTAATTATACAGATTACATATTATCTATAATTTCTTTAAAAGTTTGACCTAAACACATTCTGACACCATCTAAGCATAAAATAGTTCCCTCTAATATATCTTTGATGAGTTACGAGAATTTTTCTACTCCCAGAGCCCGACAACCTGGTATTCTATACCTGGAGTTTACCTGGAGAGAGTTCCGGGGGTCAACGCCCCCGCGGCCCGGTTTGTGACCAGGCCTCCTGGTGGATCAGAGCCTGATCAACCAGGCTGTTACTGCTGGCTGCACGCAAACCAACGTACGAGCCACAGCCCGGCTGGTCAGGAACCGACTTTAGGTGCTTGTCCAGTGCCAGCTTGAAGACTGCCAGGGGTCTGTTGGTAATCCCCCTTATGTATGCTGGGAGGCAGTTGAACAGTATCGGGCCCCTGACACTTATTGTATGGTCTCTTAACGTGCTAGTGACACCCCTGCTTTTCATTGGGGGGATGTTGCATCGTCTGCCAAGTCTTTTGCTTTCGTAGTGAGTGATTTTCGTGTGCAAGTTCGGTACTAGTCCCTCTAGGATTTTCCAGGTGTATATAATCCTGTATCTCTCCCGCCTGCGTTCCAAGGAATACAGGTTTAGGAACCTCAAGCGCTCCCAGTAATTGAGGTGTTTTATCTCCGTTATGCGCGCCGTGAAGGTTCTCTGTACATTTTCTAGGTAAGCAATTTCACCTGCCTTGAAAGGTGCTGTTAGTGTGCAGCAATATTCCAGCCTAGATAGAACAAGTGACCTGAAGTGTCATCATGGGCTTGGCCTCCCTAGTTTTGAAGGTTCTCATTATCCATCCTGTCATTTTTCTAGCAGATGCGATTGATACAATGTTATGGTCCTTGAAGGTGAGATCCTCCGACATAATCACTCCCAGGTCTTTGACGTTGGTGTTTCGCTCTATTTTGTGGCCAGAATTTGTTTTGTACTCTGATGATTTAATTTCCTCGTGTTTACCATATCTGAGTAATTGAAATTTCTCATCGTTGAACTTATTGTTTTCTGCAGCCCACTGAAAGATTTGGTTGATGTCCGCCTGGAGCCTTGCAGTGTCTGCAATGGAGGACACTGTCATGCAGATTCGGGTGTCATCTGCAAAGGAAGACACGGTGCTGTGGCTGACATCCTTGTCTATGTCGGATATGAGGATGAGGAACAAGATGGGAGCGAGTACTGTGCCTTGTGGAACAGAGCTTTTCACCGTAGCTGCCTCGGACTTTACTCTGTTGACGACTACTCTCTGTGTTCTGTTAGTGAGGAAATTATAGATCCATCGACCGACTTTTCCTGTTATTCCTTTAGCACGCATTTTGTGCGCTATTACGCCATGGTCACACTTGTCGAAGGCTTTTGCAAAGTCTGTATATATTACATCTGCATTCTTTGTCTTCTAGTGCATCTAGGACCTTGTCATAGTGATCCAATAGTTGAGACAGACAGGAGCGACCTGTTCGAAACCCATGTTGCCCTGGGTTGTGTAACTGATGGGTTTCTAGATGGGTGGTGATCTTGCTTCTTAGGACCCTTTCAAAGATTTTTATGATATGGGATGTTAGTGCTATCGGTCTGTAGTTCTTTGCTGTTGCTTTACTGCCCCCTTTGTGGAGTGGAGCTATGTCTGTTGTTTTTAGTAACTGTGGGACGACCCCCGTGTCCATGCTCCCTCTCCATAGGATGGAAAAGGCTCGTGATAGGGGCTTCTTGCAGTTCTTGATGAACACGGAGTTCCATGAGTCTGGCCCTGGGGCAGAGTGCATGGGCATGTCATTTATCGCATGTTCGAAGTCATTTGGCGTCAGGATAACATCGGATAGGCTTGTGTTAACCAAATTCTGTGGCTCTCATAAAAAATTCATTTTGATCTTCGACTCTCAGTCTGGTTAGCGGCTTGCTAAAAACTGAGTCATATTGGGACTTGAGTAGTTCACTCATTTCCTTGCTGTCATCTGTGTAGGACCCATCTTGTTTAAGTAGGGGCCCAATACTGGACGTTGTTCTCGACTTTGATTTGGCATAGGAGAAGAAATACTTTGGGTTTCTTTCGATTTCATTTATGGCTTTTAGTTCCTCCCGCGATTCCTGACTCCTATAAGATTCCTTTAGCTTTAGCTTTTGATGTGCAAAATAATGTCGCCAAACAAGTTCTAAAAATCATTTCGTGTATGCAAGTTGTCCCTAATATTCATCAACATGAAATGCTTAAACATTTTTATATGGTTTCAGCATTTCTACATGGTTTCAAGAGTAGATATGAAAGGTTTTAAGACACTGAAAACCAGTAATGCCAGCCAGCTCTTTGTTGCCACTGAGGGGCTCTAGATTCAAGAATTGAAACTATTCTTACCTTCCTTTAATCGAATCTTTTCCTCTCATTCCATAGTCGCTATCTGTGTACCATGGGCGAGGCCAGGTACCAGGACTCAACCCCGGCAAGCAAGTCATTGGGTGCACCGCCATTTACCTTAATTCCCGTGTACATGGACGAGAGACCGAGAAGGGAGAAGCAGAGTGGTAGAGAGTCCACTTGTAGATGGTTGAGGTCTCGCCTACATGAGGGGCAGAGGAAGTCTCCAGAGGTTTGTAGGTTAAGTAGGCAGGTACGGCAGAAGGTGTGACCACAGGGGAGCACTAGAGGCTCTCGTGGCCCCGCCTGGTACACCTCCGAGCACACAACACATGTGATCGCGTCCTCCATCCTGCACACCTAACCACTCTGAGGACAAATAATTCAAAAGTTAGGTTTACTGAATATAAATGTGTACATGTGTGTACCGAGTGGCAGTATTGCACATAAATTTAGCTCTTTCCAGGGACGGAAATCAGCTTTTCTTCAGGTTATCCATAATTTATATTGTCAGAAGACAAGAGAAGTCTCCGGACACGGGTCTTAATCATATAGATGACCCGGGAAAGTTAATAAAAAAATATTTTTTGTGGGAATTGTGTATTTAGACAAATTAAGATTATCATTTAATTTTTTTTTTATTAGGTTTTGCAACGGAAGCAGTTATATTTCGTATAGAGAAACTATTTTGATGTGTAAATTTAATAATGTAACCCAGTCTAACACATGAAACCTAACCTAGACAGAGTTTGACGTGTAATCGGTCCTTCAGCACCGAATCTATGTAGGTTAGGCTGAGGAATATTAGGCCACGTTATATATACCTAAAAAAAACGCTACTTTCCCGTAGGCACTAAATTTAAATATCGGTGCACAACGCAGTTAATACTGGAGAATTTATGTAATAAAAATCTACCTGGGCCTATTATAATATTCTGTATATAATGAAACGTTGGTTACGTCTGTGATTAATCAATTGCCAGTTCAGAGCAGAGAAGAAATTCAAGTTGTTGCGTCAGGGCGATGAGTGGAGATTCGTAAGTTCATTTACTAATTAATACATATGACAGTGCATGCCAATCAGGTCTGAGAGTTTACATTATGTATGAAGAGGGTCGTTGTTGTCAGTATCCAGAGAGAATTTTACACAAGCCTCAGACCAGCCAGAATTTTTTGTTCATGTCAAAATGCAACGAGATAGGGTATATACACTGGTATTGCACGAGAGTAATTATCACTTTTTTTTAATTAAAGGATTCCTGACTGATAATGAAACTTATATGAAACCTTAAATGACCCTCGCGTAGTCGAAAACTTATAATTAATACAATTAACCGACTACCCAACCAATGTATGTATATATATAGCATATATAATATATATATACATGTATACACATAATATTCGTTGTTAGAGACAGGATTTTATCACAAGTGTTATCTGTACAAGATGTTTATGTTGTTTCATAGTTAAACCAAAAATCTTTTTCTGCTGTGTTTGGCTAGAATATTTACACCATCGCAGTCTTTAATATCTTTCATGGAGGGTATACCACTGAACTTAATATCGAACCCTTTCTATAGCACGAAGGCAGCACCTTCTTACGAGCGTTGTAAACCCACTTTTAAGCTTCAGAAACTAAGCTTATGTTCCTATAAACAAATATATATACAGGACGAGGAAAGATGATGTTCCCGTATGCAGGTGGAATATTGCAGGTAGTTAGTAAGATTCACGGGGCTGACAATGAAGCACGTGAAAGACTAGGTTGTCGTAGTTAGACAAGACGTAAAAGTCCACATTTCAACGAACAACAGTAGAGACACATGCACTAAGCTGTATATGGTGTTTCACCCTTTGAAGACAGCAGGGTAATTTGAAACTGTTATCGTTAAAGTACTCGGTTATGTAGAGCTTAGAACCAGTTGCCCGCCTTGTCTCGCATGCGTCGGACGACCCAAGCCGAATCACAAAAACGTAACAGCTAAAATCCCGGACAAGCAGTCACTCACATGATAGGCAGAAGGCCTTTAAAACAAACGGCGAGAACTTGCAAACATTACGTTGCTAAACATAAAGTCAAATCAGGTTCGGTTATATTAACATATAAACCCAATACCTACAACATAAAAAGAAACAGGAGTTAAATCCCATACTTAAAATTTGGCGGGAGTAGGAAGTCAAGTGGTTGAAAACTCGCTAGGAGGGTCCCTTGTCAACTACCACCGGGTGGAGTACAAAGGGGGGAGGTAGAGAGGTAACTATGCCTGACCCTTATTCAACAGTCATTCACTCATTTATACCACTACTTGTCATTCATGTGTCCACTCTTATCTAACGAACTTTTCCCCCTCACATTAGGTAAGTATTTCCTGACGTGGATCTTAAATCATAAGATGGCCCGCCACTGGAGCTTTTGGTTATCTGACCGAGGGCTTCCACTGGCTTACCTGTCCGCCTATGCGTAATGTACCATATAAGTAGAAATAATTTTGAAGGTTCAGTTTCTCATTTTCTAGTTTTTATCAATGGTTTGTGCAATGCGGATGATTACATTTTGTGCAGATATTAATAAAACATTTTAAGGTAACCTAACCTAATATAATGCAATTTAATTTAGAATTACTCCTAATTTAGATTAGGTTTCGTTGAGTTTGTTACGTTATGTTAGCCTTGATTACCAAAAATCATTTTTTTCCCCATAGCCCAAAATATAACTTTCTGTTACACGGTCCGATTAATATTGGAGAAATTACATAAACTTTTTTTTTTTTTTTTTTTTTTTTTTTTTTTTTATTGAAAGGAGACGGTCTTCATAGGATACATGATCGACACCATGCCCAGCCCTTCTAGGGTAGGGTAGGTGCCTGAGCCCGAGCCTTTAGCTCATAAGACTGTCATTCCCATTTGCTCCCTTGGGGCGGGGATGGCAGACCAGAGAGGCCTAGCTTGTGGCTAGGCCTGGGGACAGTTGGTCCCAAAGATGAGGAGGTACCTGTGCCTCCTCCCATGGGAGACTTAGGTCTCAGACACTCCCTAAAGAGGGAGCCAAGGCCGGGCCACCACTTGGACAAGGCCCGGGCTGGGAGAATACCGGCTAATCTTTAACTAACTAATAGGATACATCAGGATATGCGACGGTGGTGGGGGGGTAGGGAGTTCATGATAGGTGAGGCAATGTTACGGGTATTTATAAACGTGAGGGATCCTTTACATATTAAATTGAGAAATCTTGATAGGGCAGATGGTAAGGCTTTGGTAGCGGCGGTAGAAGGAGTTTATCCGATGTATGATTGGCGTAATATTTGGGGGCGTTTAAACAAATTGCGTTTAAAACCTAAAGTCAGAGAAGTTATGTATAGATTTTTACATGGAATATTGCCGTCAGGAATGGTTTTTATTCTATAAGAGAATACGAGAGGATGGGGAATGCAAGGATTGTGGAGGATTGGCGACTATTTATCATACGGTGTATTTTTGCGATTGTATTGAACTTATAAGGGTTTGGATGGGTAAGGTTTTAAGGTTAGTGGGGGGAGGGGGTTTGCAGGTCTTGAGGGTTTTAAGTTTAGATATAACTGGGGTGAATAAAAGGGTTGAGAATGCGATTGGGTATATGATTACGGATTATATATACATGATGTGGGCTATGAGGGAGGCGGACGTGCGTGCAAGAATTAATGCGTTGGCAGCAACTTTTTATAGGACACAGTGTAGGAATAAAGGGGTGTATGGAGGGAGATGGGAGAGAGATTTTAGTGAGGGTTATCGAAATTTCACATTAAGGGATTTATGGGATTTGCAAAGTGGGTAAGGGGACACAACGGGCTATTTTCCTAGACATGGGTGTGAGCATGGAGAGCTGTTTATAAGGATGTATAATTGAGTTTTGATATCTATGGGCAATATGGTTATTGCCCCGAGGGTTTCAGAAACTAAAAAGTTATCATTTAGAAATGTGTTGCACTACGATTGCATATTATCATTTATCATGCATAAATCATTTCAAGGACTTTATGATGAAAATTTCAATGACTCAAATATGTTATAGGTGTCTTTAATGATTTTGATTCAATTGTAATTGTTTAAAAAAAAAAAAAAAAAAAAAAAAAAAATTGTTTTTCCTAGCATAAGCTACTGGGTCTTATTTTATGTTATATTTTATGTTGTGTTACAGTCTGCTTTTCAGTAATATTATATTACATGTAACTACTTGCATCATTTTTTTCTTAGTTCCGCTGAGATGTAAAATTTCACATCGTAGTTTTGTTTTGTTATATTGGATGTTTTTATTGTGACTTTTAGTATTATACCGTTTCCTTCTTTGTATCCTAAATACCTATGTATGTTCAGATCTTGTGATAATCGCCTAAATTAATGTTTGAGTATCGTGGTGCTCTGTTAAGCACCTGAGATCTTAGATTTAGTCTCGCATACGTGTGTGTTGACAGGCAGAAACCTCACCTATGTGTGCTTGTGTATGTGTGTCATTGTGCGTGTTTAGTTTTTTTTTTTTTTTTTTTTTTTTTTTTTTTTTTTTTTTTTTTTATCTCTTGTTTTATTGTACAATCTTTAATTTCCAGTGTTTGTTGTTTTGTATAAGTAACCTTGTTAGAGATGTTCTTTAACAAATAAAACAATATCACTGTAATGTATAGTGTTGAGTGTGAGTGTGTATATTCACTGTAATATAAGGTGTGTTGTGTGTGAGAGTGTATTACCATGTAATATACAGTGTGTTGTGTGTGTGTGTGTGTATTACCACTGTGCAGTATGGTATCAATATTAGGTTTCGGGTTAAGTGAAATTCTAGTGCAGTAAGCTTTTGTCGTGTATCTTTTTAATATATTTCTGCTATTTGTATCGCACTGTTTTAAATAAAATATAAAAAAAAATTACATAAACTATCGCTAAGCTCAACACCGACGAACCACATTCAATACAAGCCAAAAGGTAGGAGGCTTTCTTCTTTTTCTGTAGTATTATAAGTGTATGAAAGAATGGGTGAGGCTCACCACTAACCTGCAGTTTGGATAAGAAACTTTAGATGCCATACACAACTCGACTCACGAAATCGTAATGACACGATTGCAAACAAACCATACCACGGGCGGGGATGGAACCCGCGATCATAGTCAAAACTCCAGACCGTCGCGTTAAACACTGGACCAGCTAGCCACAATAAGATTCGTCCAACTAGGTATATTTCTACACCATAGGAAGGCTAGCATAGACACCACTGTGACCACAAATGCAAGTTTTTACAGACGAATCTCTAGCTAGCGTGGCCGTGACGAGCTCTAGCTCAAGTCCCCTCAAAGCCGTTAACATGACTTATTGTGGCTAGCTGGCCCAGTGGCTAACACGACGGTCTGGAGTTTTGAGACTCTCTGATCGCGGGTTCTATCCCCGCCCGTGGTATGGTTTGTTTGCAAACGTGTCATTACGATTTCGTGAGTCATGTTAACGGCTTTGAAGGGACTTGAGCTAGAGTTCGTCACGGCCACGCTAGCTGGAGATTCGTCTGTAAAAACTTGCCTTTGTGGTCACAGTGGTGCCTATGCTAACCTTCCTATGGCTTAGAAATGTACCTAGTTGGACGAATTTTATTGTGGCTAGCTGGTCCAGTGGCTAACGCGACGGTCTGGAGTTTTGAGACTCTGATCGCGGGTTCTAACCCCGCCCGTGGTATTTTTTTTTATGGCATACACAAATAACCCGCACATCGAAGAGAGGAGCTTACGACGACGTTTCGGTCCGACTTCGACCATTTATTTATGTTATTTATGTATCGTTCCAGTCACGGTATTGTGCCTTTTTTTTTTATATAGATGGCATTTCGGTCCGTCATGAAGTATTTTTAAGTCTACCTGATAATGGTCCACGGCGAAATAAAACGTCGTTCGACACATTCTCTCCAAATTGTGGGCAAGATGTCACTTGCTTCAGCCACGGTGTTGGACTTATATTCTTCTTGGAGCACAAGATATTAGCAGTAAATTTTATTATCAGTCAATCTGCAAACTGTACGAAAAGCTTACCGTCAAAATATAGCAATAAAACCATGCTGCATGTTGGAGCATGAGAAGAAAGCCATCCTATACATAATGGAATGTGACAGGAAAACCATCTCGTGTGAAAAAGCATGAAGCAAAAAAAAAAAAATTATGTGTGACGGAGCATGGCAGGAAAATCATCCTGCATGACGGAGCATGGCAGAAAACTCATCTTAGGTAATGGAGTATGTATTACAGAAGTATCATGCGTGATGGAGTATGGCAGGCAAACTGTCTTAAGTATGAAGACTCACGAAATCGTAATAACACGATTGCCATGGATTCTAACCCATTTTGTACCGTGGTTTATGTCATGAAATAAGAGAAAAAACATCCTGCATGATAAAACATGACAGGAAAACCATCTTGCGTGATAGGTGTGTTAGATAAAAAATATATTGGTACATCAGGGTAGTCACACAATGTGATGTAACCAATTCCGATAATAACCATAATAATAATAGTAATAATAATAATAAAAGGAGTCTCCTTGGGATGATAGATTCTACTGACTAGTATTACAACAATGCAGACACCAAATTTAACAAACTTGTTCAGCAAATCTTTGTTTTCAGCTCTCAGTTATTTTTTTTTTTGTGATAAAATAGGACAGAAACGTGATGATAGCATAAACAGCTTGATCGGTAAAAAAATTTCCTTAAAGAACAAAAGGCGACTTCACTCGCCGTCTTGCTGAAGCATCCCTTACACAACTTTCCTGGTATGAATCTTAGTCCTCGCTTTGTCTCCGTTGATGCCTTCCTTTCCTGTCTCATTACACTGTTAACACTGCTAAATGCAACAAACTTCAGAACACTCGTTACTTGACCTGATCCTTTCTTCTCCTTTCCCTACCTCTTCTTTCCTATCTTTTTCTTTTCTTTGTTTACCTTTCTTCTACTTAAGTGTTCTATCCTCCAGTTCCTCCCTTCCCCTGTTTCTGGTCCTGCCCCTTGTGGGCCTTTAGCTCTCCTGCAGTGCTCCTTTTCCATGTCCTCAGATTGACCCCAATTCTATGACTACTTCTCCATTTCTACTACTGTTGTTACTATTGCCTCCCTTCACTCCCCTTTCTCTCTTGTGTCACTAAACTACTCTCCCTACTTTCTACTACCACTATTACTTCTACTACTTCCTCTACCAGCCTTTCCACCACCACTACTTCTCTTTCTTCCTTAATTTGTTCCGTCCCTGTCTCCCTCGCTTATATATATTGGCTCCCTCACTTGTGTGTTAGAAAACCAAAATGTTTATAATTATAACCATAATTTTTAAAGGGGTGGGCTGGTAAGCCTGCGAAAGGCCTCGGTCAGATGATCAAAAGTTCTAGCTGCGGATCATCATATGACTAGGACTCGCGTCAGGAAACACTTGTCCTGTTTCCTGACAAACATTATGCTTACCATCTTGTGTGTTAGTGTCGTAGTTTCTCTCTCTCCTATGTGAGGGTTATTTGTGTATTGTTCCTTAAAGGCTATGCAAACAGCTATCTAGTCACTGGGCTCTCCTAAGAACTGCTATTCGAGTAGTTAATTTCCAGTATTGTATATAGTCATTATAGATATACAGACGTGACATCTGATGATGACTTGACCTAGAATATTCTGACAGTGCCTCAAGAAGGATTAAACTCATTTAATACAAGTATGTTAACTGTTGCCGTGGAGCTGAAACAATTAAGCATGTATGTTTTACTTATCTGCATTAGCAGGAGTGATTGTAACAATAATTTTTCAAATTGTAAAGTCAAATGATAAAGTAACCCACAAAATACGAAAGAGAAAATTCATTAGTGTATTGTTAGATATAAAGCCTACTCGTTTGGTTTGTTAAGATTAAGTCTGTTGTGTACACGAGCAAGAATACTCTCACAGTATATACACAGATATACACATCTCGGTGTATATAATTTTGTAAAGAGAGATTCACAAAGTATTCATATCTACTGGACTGCTGCTACATGTATTAAACGCGTTGATTTTTAAATTCATCGTCATTAGTTTTATTTAATCCGATTTGAACCACTGACTAGGCCAGTATTGTTCTAGTCAGAGTGTTGTGCCTTTTTGATATTGTCTGGAAAATCCTACAGTAAATTGATATACCTTAACTTAAGCTTTAAATACAAAACATTTCTTCCTACCAGTAATTATGAGTTCTGATTCAGTCACACAGCTTGGCTTTCTTGGGTTATTCTGGCTTTGTTGCCTTCTGGATAATAATAATAATAATAATATTTTGTTTTTCACCTTCTCTTCCTCCTTCTTTCAAGAATATGCAATGGAAATAAGCCACTTTAAATTTTTGGGGGGTTATCCTACGTAATTTACACGTTACTATTGTGTAGCATATGTAGGCCCGGTGGCCTGGTGGCTAAAGCTCCCGCTTCACACACGGAGGGCCCGGGTTCGATTCCCGGCGGGTGGAAACATTTCGACACGTTTCCTTACACCTATTGTCCTGTTCACCTAGCAGCAAATAGGTACCTGGGTGTTAGTCGACTGGTGTGGGTCGCATCCTGGGGGACAAGATTAAGGACCCCAATGGAAATAAGTTAGACAGTCCTCGATGACGCACTGACTTTCTTGGGTTATCCTGGGTGGCTAACCCTCCGGGGTTAAAAATCCGAACGAAATCTTATCTTATCTTACTAGATAAACGGAACATTATCTCTACATGGTAAGACCAAAGTCATACCGCAGGTTAATGTCCTCAGAAATTTATAATGATGAACTTACCGTGACCTGGTGAATTAATACTGTACTTAGGGTGACGAATATGATTTATTAATACAACTATGCCATTTGAAAATAACTTCACAAACACACACAGGGAAAAAACAACAATCGCTTAATGAGTGACATCAATCGTCTGGCAGCGCGGAAACATCTCGCAATAATGAGTGTGTTTTTTATGAACCCAGAGAGAAATAAGGAGTAATTGTAACAGTCTATATATACATTATACTTGTTCTCCACTTCTTACTTACAGTTAATGTGGGATCAGTTTGGAGAGTGAGACAACAGTAGAGTGTAGCAGAAGTCTTTACATTGTACAGGGGCTCAACATGCTTCCGTAGGGCATCTCCATAGTTATATCTGGAATACAATCACTTTATTTTCTTAAATTTTCAGCCATGCAGTGGAGGAAAGTAATGTAGATACCTCCTCTAGGTCTCCTTCAATGTCACTTTCATCTCTTCAGAAGAGAACTAGAGAGTATTACTGCGCGG